>JAIEZT010000013.1:20588550-20761049 GCA_019594935.1 Periophthalmus modestus
CTTTATTGATCCTGAGGGAAATTCAAGTTCAGCTGCAGAAACCTCTAATGTCTCACTCAAAGGTCTCTGTGCATCTTAACAGGACTGATCCGAAAGGGTCAGCAGATCCTGTGTCTGGGCAGTTTGAGCAGAGGAACAGTCCCTTCTCTGTGTCCTACAGCATCACAGCCGGAGTCCAGGGGGAGCCAGGTGAATATAGCAGGAAACCCTATTCTAAGCCTCACTCACGCCACTCTGTTGTTTTGCTTGGTGATGAAACAGTTCATTCAAGTATTTCTTCTGCAAGGTTTTCTGCTGCCACATTTGTTGTAAAACCCTGTAGCATCTCAGAGGTCTATCGCTAACTCCTCAGCTTCCCTCTCACACAGTCTCCATGGACACAGGAAAAACAAACAGCAATTTCACACAATCCAACCGTCCCTTACTCGTGTCCTTTGAACTGCACATGCTGCACTCCTTAGTTGGTTAAAATCCCCATGATATGATGTTAAAAACTGAGCTCAAAAAACAAAAATGTTCAAAAACTGCTCAGTGTGACAGTCACAACAGCAGCCAACCACTAGTAATGATGTGGTACTGCTTCTGTTCTCATGCAGGGAGTTATGTAGGACATCTTCTTTCTTATTTTTTGTATGTATTTGGAAATGAATAGTAAAAAGAAATATACATAGAATCCACATGTGCACATTTATAGTCCTCAGTTTGCGTGTGGAAAGTGTGCAAAAGGTCAATATTAGGCCAACACATTTTTCTAACAGAAGGTTTGGTCTTTAACCTTTGATGCAAAATGCTGCTCCCATCAACTTGAACTCTATTTTTCACTCAAATGATTTCAGCACTAATATTATGACAGCTTTTTCATAACTTTGCCAAACTTTTTCTGTGTAGGGTCTGAATACAGTGTGTGTGTGTGTGTGTGTGTGTGTGTTTCTTACCCCATGCGCAGGATAAGACGCCCAGCCCCAGTCTCCGGTGAATGTGGTCGTGTCCAGCAGATTCACTGTGGAGAAACACACATGTCATATAATGTTATGTAAACCTTCTACCCTCCAAACCTTACAGCGTCCCCTATACACACATACGTACACTCCACCGGCATGACAGGTGTGACTAATGAGGGGGCACGGTCGCCATGACAACCCAGAACAACATGTCAGATTCTGGGACATCTCATTGACCCGGGACACCCACTCACCCTCGCTCAGGAACCACCCACTGTTACTCACTACAGTTTTCTTCATGAGAGTGACAGAAAAGTGACCCCAATCCACAACGCAATTACAAACAAACAAGAGGGAATCTTTTCTGCCTTTAATGCTGTGAAGTGTCTTGTTTTAGACTAACACGTGCACTTTGTCCAGTAGATGGGCGTTTGGCTACTTCCACACATTTACACATAACTCTAAACTGCATTTTGTGTAAGAGCAGTTAACAAGGAGGTCGTTATATACATCACGACGCCTTCACTAAGTGCAGCGGTGCATGAATGTGGAACGTGTGGCAGTATAAACACAGGACAGTAAATGCATGAAGTGACTTTTAACCATCTATAAATGTGCATCTTAAATGGTGATAATTGAAAGATGCACTTCAGGTATATCAATGCTTTACACATCGCATTTCACGTTTTAAAACATCTCTATAGAGAGACTGTTCTCTGTTTATGCACTAAGTGCTGCATATATCAAAATACGCTGCACTAACTCCATCAGCTAATGACTGGACAAACTGCATTAGCTGCTTGTAAATCTCAGCTGGTTACTCTTAATAAACCATGATAATTACAGAGCCTTGGGAGTTGACTTAAACCCAGAGGCCTTCAAATAAGGCTAACGACCAGAAGTCCAGCAGACACCTGTGTGGGCCGTTTGGTCAACACAAATACTGCACAAAAACACTGATGTAGCACTACTCTTTATTAAACCAGGTAATGCAGCTCATTGGTGGCCTCCGAAATCTCCAGTCAGCAAAATGAAAAATAATGAGCTTAGAGAGGTGCATAGAGCCGGCACAGAAAAGTTTCTTTAGATCTGACTGATTTCATCAAACACTCGTAGAGCCCTAATCATGACTGAACTTTTTAACCAATAAAAACAGTATTCATCATTAACACAATCCTTGCAGCATAAGGAAAAGGGTCAATGATTCCACAACATATAATAAAAGCAGACACATTGTTCACTTAAGAGCATTTAATCTGGATTATAAAGTGTGAGACACGTCCGCAGCAGAACCACCTGTGACCTCACCCCTCACCCCTCGTCCCATAACCTTCATCAGTACCAGGTCTTCCAAAGTTCAAACCCCACTCTCTCTAGGTACAAAATGTTCCTTCAAAACAACAACAATGCTTTACTCTCGTTTGATTTTGCTCTCCAGTCTTCTGCATCATTACCACAGATAAGACGGGAGAACTTTTCCACTAAACTGTCACCAACTGGCCCAGGGTGAGGTGGTCATCCCCGAGCCGCCTCTCACACAAACAGTGGCGGGCCGTAATTAGCCTAGCGTGTGTCTGCTCCTGATTTGGGCCAGGGGAGGGGCGCAGGAGGCCAGTGGGTCAGGACACTGAGACAGATGGCAGTGCCACCATCGCCCCCCACTCCATCCATCTCTGTGTGTCCCTCCTGCCCAGCCAGCACCACACTGTTCTGGGGAGAGGAGCCAGGAGCAGACAGACACTCAGCCATGAACACCACAGACACTATAAAAGCAATAAAACAACACTGCGAGGGAGTTTAAAGTAAATTATCCACCACCATGGATTGATAATGGATAGAGTTGGATTTGTCACACATCATAGAATTTTTTAAAATGCTAAACACTAAACGTTGCAAGAGGGATAAATGTGAATCGACAGCTTATCGTGTTGTTCCATGTGCCGTTTGTTAACTTTTTTTACAATGCTTTTGCTAATGTTTGTCTACACACCGGTGCATCAAACACGGTGGGTTTCCATGATAGTGTCTGTTATTTAATGTTTCATCCCAATTTACACTGAAACGGAACAACTTTTGAGAATTTGAGATCATTTCAGTTACCATACATAATAGAAATCCATACTGCCAAAGCTTACAGCTAAAAATGTGTGACTTGAAAACAAAATACCCTAGAATAAAATTAAACACTTCAAAAAGCAACCCCCAAAGGGAAGAAAAGCAAAGTTAAAAAATATATGAAAAACATCATCTTGTATCTTAAGAGGAAACCAAACCTGGCACCAAACCAACATTAAGAAGCCAAAAGTACACTCTTTTCAAATTATCCAGAACCACATGAGGACACTGCCATAATCCCTTCACCCATCAACCTCTTTTCAATATCCCTCCATCTCACCACGACCCAGCGGCCCCTCGCTATAACCCAGGTCACAAATGGATGCCTCTGCTGTGCTCCTCTGTCTGGCCCTCACCGGCCCACCACCAAAGTGACATAATGAAAGCTGCATTCAGGTGGCAAGTGGATTTAATAATTCTGCCCCACACCAGGGAATAGTGCTCGGCTACACTGTTATTATTAAAAAAGTAGACAAATATATCCCTTGTCTAAAATGTGAGAACATGCATCACGCCATGTGTATTAGCAATGAAGATTTGCCAGCTCATCCCTGTGGTATTAATTTAATTTCCACTCAAAAGAGAAATCCCAGTGTCTTTGAAAGCGGCGGGAGTCATTTATCTAATTTGCCCATGTGGTCTAAATGATGACTCACAGTACACACAGTGTTTTCAATTAAGGCTGTACTTTGAATATGACGCCACACACTCACACAAGTGTGGACAAAAGCAGGCGTGAAACTGTGAGCACCTGCTCCTCAGTCGCCTTATGATCACCATCGTGTATTGTGTTCATACTGGAGCAACATTTAGTTTTCAACATTTGGGGTAACAATTTGTTTCACCAAACACGTCCAGTCTTCACTCCTCATGCACCTGTTTCCAGTTCAACACTGGTCGTTTCCTGGAGAGGCTGTCACAGAGATACTCTGACCCAGGCATCAGTCAACGCCATTGTATGAAACTTATCTACACGCCCTTGTTCTCCCTCAACATGTACTTAAAGGATTTCACCGTGACATATTAATGATATTTACAAATCCAGATTGGATAACAGATTCTACTGGTTGAGGAGGTGGTGGTACTTCGCGGAGTAACTGTCGTGTAGTCCTGTCCTGCTTTGTGCTTTGTTCACCAGTGCTTCAGTGGTGCGGACCACACTGTGGCAGTACCATTCAAACAGGTGGAGAACCTCTCTCATGACTCTGATCAGGAGAGCAGCCTGTTTAGTCACAGCTCCAGCACCTTCCTCAAACCACACTAGCACTAACAGAAGCCATCACGCTCTATTCAAACACAGTGCACATGCTCATAGCTCTGCAGAGGAGGGACTTGGACCCGATGAGGACACGGTGTGGCAGATCATCATAAGACTGAGAGCATAGATAAATGATCGTTGTTAGTGACGCCCCACTTTGCCATTGTGCAAGCCAGCTCCACTGTACGCTTGGGGACAAGCTCGGCCCCAGGGGTCCCCTCTGCTCCGACTGTCCCTGTGCTGTAGGTGGACGTCTAAACCGTTGCTCTAGCCTTATGTAGACACGATGGTGGAACACTTTTCTTTGGGCCTAGCTCATACAGCATCGCTGGCTGACTTGATGCACTGTGAAAGCCGTCTACTCTTGGAAGCGAGGATGACAGAACTAGAGAACCTCATCTCTTTACTGACTCAAACCCGGAGCCAGTCTCGTGAGCAGCTCTTTAACTCGGTGATGACGGTAGGAAAACCTACGTCAATGTCCATCGCCAAGATGAATAAACGAAATGCGACTGTAGCTGTTCCTGGTGTAAATTCTGCTCACGCTTGTGCAAGATGCAGTCAGCCGACCTCTGCCTGTGTTTAACATGATGCATGGGATTGTCACACTGCAGCTAAACCAAAGGGTCTAACTTTCTCTACTCCACTGCACGACTGGTCCCTTGTTACAAATAGGAAACAAAAGGGAAAGCACTGACATCATCATGCAAGTCCTAATCAAAGGCCGCTGGAGCTGTCAGACAGAGGTAACTTTCTTGACTGGAACAAGTTCCCATGTCTCAGTCACGAGGAGTTACCATCTTCTCTTAGATCCTCATGGGACATCACAGCGGCACCCACTGCATTATGACGACAAAATCGGTGTCCAGCGTCCATAACGGCATAATGTCCCCCCACATGTGATTTATCATCAATCAGCTCTATCTCGGTCACCCCCCCCCTGCTCCTCGTCTGTTCGTCTATGGTCATGCAGTCCTCCCACGGGCTGAGAGTGAGAGCCGCCCTGGAGCTCAGGAATCACACATAAACACCAGACTCTCACATATCCAGTGTGATAGTCACATCAGCTCCAGCGACATTAAACTACAACAGTCCGAGGTGTTGGAAAGTGACTTCAAATCGTTTATAGACCTGACGCTAAAGTCACGAGCTTCAGTGACATGAAGTTTAGTCAGATTCAGCTTCACGTGTGGCTCAAGGGTTACCACAGAGCTCTAGGAATTCATTTAGTGGATATTTTTTTGTGGATTCTGGCAGAGGAATAATAATCGATTTGCCCACGATGGCACTCATTTAAATAAGGCTGGAAAAAAAAACTGTGAGTGACAATGTGAAATTTACGCTGGAGTCTGCACCTCACAGTCACTGAGTGACTCTTTAAACAGGATAAAGAGAATCTCACGTGATTCTTTGACAAAAACAGTGTCCACCGCCTTAGACACGACAATAAAACAAATGAATGTGCAGATTTCTCATAGAATATCTCAGAGACATGAAGGAAATTATAGGAGGGTGTGTAACTTGGCTGATATCAGTATTACTAACAAACTTAATTCCCAGACGTCAAATCAATCCCAGTCGATCTGAAATAAGCCTAGAATCTCTAAAGAGTTCGATCTATTTCATGTGTAAAACTTTAAGACAAGGAAAGAACTGGGAATCACACAGATGTATGTACGAAATATCACATCTACATTAGATTATATTAACGTCAAATCAAAAACATCCAGATATATTTATATTTTCTGAAACCAAATAAAATAAGTGAAAAGGAAATCAATATTCATTCTTCTTTATTTAAACAGGGAGTCCAATGAGAGAACAGACACTGTTTTTCATGAGCGCCCTGCTAAAATACAGAACAATACAAGCTAAAACAAACAAAAACATACAAAAACAAACAAAAACAAACAAAAACATACAAAAACATACAAAACTACGTCCTTTTAAAACAGTTTTGCGTGTCCATGAGGTTTGTTCCATTTTTGGGAAGCAAAATAACCAAAAGCTTTTTTTTTTTCCAGGTTTTAGACATAAACTCTCATGAGATCTTGTGTTAAAAGTTTCCGTATATTGTTCAACAGACAGGTGAGATATTTCAGGAGTCTATGAAGTAGTTATAAATCCTACAAATAAGTTTATACAGTGTTGTTCTTCTGACAGATGACGACGGCCAACCTGGTTTTTCATGGACTGAACAGTGACGGGTTTAAATTCATCACCTTTTATGAAACAAAGAGCTGAGTGAAAAAGTGAATCTAAAGGTTTCAAAGAGCTGAAGTCCATACTCTGGTACAGAAAGAATTAAGCTTAAACTATTTATTTTCTGTAATTCGATGGGATTATGATCATTTTGAGTTTAAACTGTTACATAATTCTGAGATATGTGTTTTGAAGGATAAGTTTTCATCAAGCAAAAAGCCAAGATATTTGTAGGTGGTGACTCTTATGACTCTCCTGTCTCAATGTACCATTTAGTCACAAAAGAAAAATAAGATCTGTGTGAAATCTCTCATTAGGGGTTTGAATGACTCTGCTAAGTGTGTCTCGGGCACAGGACACACTTTGGGCAGCACAATAGGCCTATCCTACAAAAATCCTCCAACGTTTTGTCCAGTGACAGATTTTTCTTTTGTGATGGATCAGACCTGGACGACTGAGGGATTACACAGATTTACCATTTAGTGTATAAAGATTTGTAGCTTACATGTTTCTTATGCGCTTTTTTTTTTTTTTAATCATACACGGCATATTATTTGCATTCAATAATAATTTAAGATTTCTGATGGAATTCTGGACTTGATTAAAATTAGATGATTAATTTAAAACCCATCACTGTTCACTCTGAAAAAGCAGGCTGGCCGTCACTGTCAGAAGAGTACGACACTGTATAAAATGTATTACTACTACTACTACTACTACTACTATTACTTGATATGGCCTGAATATCTCACTTGTTGAACAGATTTTGATAGAAGATTTCATGATTGTTCATATTTAAAAACTAGCCGCACTATAACTGAAATGGAGAAAAAGCTTTTGGTTATTTTGCCTCCCAAAATGGAACAGATTAGTAAAACTGGACACATGGAGCCACTGGAGCCACTAACGCACTTTAATAATCTGGTGATACACATTTATAATCAAACCTGCTCCTGTTTTTATAATGTAGTTATTTGTTTAGTTAGTTTTTGTCGGTATTGCTCCTGAAGAACGGTGTCTGATCGCTCATTGGACTCTCACTAATAAAGATAAATGAAATGAAGACACTGACACACACATCCTGTCAAAAAACACAAACACACACAACCTGTCAAAAAACACAAACACACATCCTGTCAAAAACACACACACACACATCCTGTCAAAAAACACACAACACACACATCCTGTCAAAAAACACAAACACACACATCCTGTCAAAAAACACAAACACACACATCCTGTCAAAAAACACAAACACACACATCCTGTCAAAAAACACAAACACACACATCCTGTCAAAAAACACAAACACACACATCCTGTCAAAAAACACAAACACACACATCCTGTCCTGGACGTTCTGTGGGTCACTGATGCCGTGCTCTAAACACACTGAGTCTCTTGTACACAGATAATTCCATTAGTTTCTCTGGTAAACACTTATCAGCTGCACATTGATTATGATGATTCAAGTTTAATAAATCTTGGCTGTGGCGAGAATCTCACTGAAGAAAAAGACGATAACTGAACGTCACGTGTCACAGAGACAGAGACAGTTCCTGTAAACCTCCCGAGGATTTCAAGGACACAACAAATTATTACTGCTACTGCAAAAAACAAAAACACACAATTATACTAATTTATGATACAAGCCAACATTTCCTGTTCAACAGGAGACGTCACAAGTTCAATTTTCATTTTAATTGATTTATTTAAAACAAGGACAGTGAACAGATTACATTGTTCTCAAAAAGAAAAGATGCTCTGCCCAGATTTAACTACAAGCTACTTTCCATCTGCACATATTCTCTCATACTTCAACAAATACCACCACACTATGTTCTTAATCACACTAAAGAGCTCTGGATGTCATTTCTTTCTAACATTTTTGTGATGCCAGTTGTTATGTCAGTGTTTATCTTAAATCTTTACTTGTGTTGTGATGTTTGACCTTCGTGATACTCTCTGTCATGCACAGCTCTGTCTCTTGTCTGTTTTGAGTCTAGACTAAACCAGTACAACTGTTTTGACGGTGTAAATCCTCTGTGTGTGTGATCATTTGTGAGCTGTGGGCGAGACGACACCATCAGGGGCAACGGCTCTTTGACGATTGTGCACAACTGATTCAATAAACCAGACTTTTTGATTCAAGACAACTTCACTTTTTAAGGTTTTTACTATTACAACTTCCACAGCACAGAAATGTAACGTCTAATACTGACAAGAGTTAAACTATTCAGCTCTCACTCAACAGAGCAGGACATGTGTCAGGTCTCAGGACATGTGTCAGGACTCAGGACATGTGTCAGGACTCAGGACATGTGGACTCAGGACATCAGGGACATGTGTCAGGACTCAGGACATGTGTCAGGATGTGTCAGGACTCAGGACATCAGGACATGTGTCAGGACATGTGTCAGGACATGTGTCAGGACTCAGGACATGTCAGGACATGTGTCAGGACACATGTCAGGACATCAGGACTCATGACATGTGTCAGGACATGTGTCAGGACATGTGTCAGGACTCAGGACATGTGTCAGGACTCAGGACATGTGTGTCAGTGTCAGGACATGTGTCAGGACATGGACAGACATGTCAGGACATGTGTCAGGACTCAGGACATGTGTCAGGACATCAGGACATGTGTCAGGACTCAGGACATGTGTCAGGACTCAGGACATGTGTCAGGACTCAGGACATGTGTCAGACTCAGGACATGTGTCAGGACAGGACATGTGTCAGGACTCAGGACATGTGTCAGTGTCAGGACTCAGGACATGTGTCAGGACATGTGTCAGGACATGTGTCAGGACATGTGTCAGGACTCAGGACATGTGTCAGGACTCAGGACATGTGTCAGGACTCAGGACATGTGTCAGGACTCAGGACATGTGTCAGGACATGTGTCAGGACTCAGGACATGTGTCAGGACATGTGTCAGGACTCAGGACATGTGTCAGGACTCAGGACATGTGTCAGGACTCAGGACATGTGTCAGGACTCAGGACATGTGTCAGGATCATGTGTCAGGACTCAGGACATGTGTCAGTGTCAGGACATGGACATGTGTCAGGACATGTGTCAGGACTCAGGACATGTGTGAGGACTCGGGACATGTGTCAGGACATGTGTCAGGACATGTGTCAGGACTCAGGACATGTGTCAGGACTCAGGACATGTGTCAGGACTCAGGACATGTGTCAGGACATGTGTCAGGACTCAGGACATGTGTCAGGACTCAGGACATGTGTCAGGACTCAGGACATGTGTCAGGACTCAGGACATGTGTCAGGACATGTGTCAGGACAGGACATGTGTCAGGACATGTGTCAGGACATGTGTCAGGACTCAGGACATGTGTCAGGACTCAGGACATGTGTCAGGACTCAGGACATGTGTCAGGACTCAGGACATGTGTCAGGACTCAGGACATGTGTCAGGCCTGTCCTTTCTTCCATTCCACATCCTTCACTTTATAAGAGACCACCACATCCAGTCACAACACTCCACAAATCGAGCCTGGCCCTGTGCACTCTGCCTTCACCATGCGCCCTAGAAATGAAAAAGCAGCTCGAAGACCAATAGCTTGTTTTGTGGCACGCCTCATATTTCCCATGATGCTGTTCAGTGCTACTCCACCATTACACCCCATCCACTCAATTTGACCAGAAGTTCAAGGCCTGGGTGCCTGCGGCGTGGTACGACTCACGTCTCCAATATGTATCAAAAAGCAAGCGCAAACAGAGAGAGGCGAGTGTGTCAAGACTATATGAACAATTATGGGCCATTTGCAAGTGCCGGCGGAAGATGAAGGAGCATATAACAGACTTATGCCAGTTCCTACTATGTTTGTCCAATATATATCAGAATAGCCTTGTTAATATGGTTTATCTGGACTTTATTCTAGTTAGTACATAAGTTTTTCCATCATAATTTTTAAGATGCATTGGCCAATCAAATCCTTGTTATAAGCAACTGCAAGAATAGTTCAAACACAAGAAACAAGAAAGAAACAAATGCACTATTAATATTTTTATGACCCTCCATCTCTGCACTCACGGAAATAATATTTGAAATTTTTAAAAATGAGTTGAGGGAAAAAATGCTTCAGTGGCTAGGGCGTTTCCACCCCAAAAGACACAGACATACATTTCAACAAGGAATAGGGCCATTATTCTCCAGAAAGTGTCACACAAGCCCTATGCCTGCATTCAAATACTCAGACAGCAATCAAAAATGTGCAGTGTAGCGTTGGGGACAAGACTGACAAGGGAACGGTTGCATTCATTTTGGCACAGATCTTGCACTGATGGTGGAACACTTACAAAAAGATAACACATTATGAAGGAAAGCTCATATGACCTCCTTGAGCCATTGCAGATAACGCAGATTATAAAACAGATACATGCATTACAGTAACAGCGTGACTACTATGAGAGCCATACTGAAATAATTCCAGCCAATCCCTGCATTATTCTCATCACCAGCCTGTTCAGTGTCAGTTTTTTCCACTTTCCCGATTCTCTTTGCGTCGTTACAACTTGACAAAACATCCATTACTGTACAAAGTGTCAGACCACGCAAGACACCATTGTACACGCATTCACAAAGTCTGCAGACAGCCATCACAAATGCTCACTGTAGCGTCATTGTGCACACGGACTTTTTAAACACTTGATGCATATGTGCCATCACTGGAAACAGACTGTGCCGGCTGACAGCTGCGTAATTATCTCATCAACACCTCCCTTCCTCTAACAAGCATCTTCTCCTGTCACCGCCCATGGAGCATCTCATCAACGCTCCGACCGGAACTAGTGATAAAAGCATTGGTGGAGATAAGAGGACTTCTACCACGAGACCCCACTTCTTCCGACGAGCCATGTTCTTTCTTCTCTACTTTGCATAAGCCTCGCAAACATACAATCCCCTACTCCCCCATTACAGGAGCTAGTAAATTACCCACTCTCAACAAACAGTCTTTTTTCATTCAAGGAGGCAAGAGAACCAATATGAAATGACTCACAATAATCACCAGGGTCCTCCCCGCACATGCTCATTTGTAGGCAACACTTTTAGAGGCAGTAGTTTTAAGGAGGTGTGCCCGAGCAAAATGAGGTGTGTTAAATGAAAGGTGCAAGAGAATTAAGGGTTTTCATTGACTCTGCTGATTTGGAAATTGTTTTTTGTTGGCTCTAAAATGGGATCCAGGGAGTTGGAGGCAGGAATGTGCAGCGGGGGTGAAAGCAGACAGGACAGCGGTTTGTATAAGGGTAGTATGCGACAGACTTAGAAATATAACTTTTTTTGTTTAGGGATAGTTTGATGGCATACAAAGAAAAATGTATTCACTTTTGTGTCAATTTGTGTTATGAAAAAAGCGGATTAACGTAACTACTGGCAGAAAGACTGTTTTTGTTGAACAGCAGAGGCATATTTCATAAAATTTTGTGGTTACCAGGCCAAGTTACAACCTGATGTAACTGGTCGGAAAATGGCAGACAAAAAGTACTTCTACAGTTTACAAAAGCGGTCATTCTAAGTTATACCAACTCTCTGTATTGTACCTATAGTGATATGCACCTTCACCCCGACTAGAGTAAAGTTTCAGGTTGTGGAAAGTGCCCAGCTTCAGACAAAGTCAGACAATCAGTGCGTGAAGCGTGCCCCTCCCTTTAGCTCCTCTTTCACAGATCACTAGCTCCTCATCAGGGACAGTCTGTGCCCCCTCCCACCCCACCCCTGAGGAATACTTCATCCTCTCAGCACACCACCGCTCTCAGTACGACAACAGGTAAACCAGTGCACACAGAACTCTGACGGAGTTTCAGCCTCAGCTCATGGGAATGCAGTTTTAAACTTATCTTGCATTTAAACATACTTTATTCCACCCAAAAAACATACATAGTACCCCTTTAAGGCATTAATCTGGAATTTATTTGAGTAAAATGCAGTTAAACTTGGAAAAAAATGCTTTATTCTGATGGTGTGCAGTAATACTTAGACTATAGGCTGAAATGGGCCTTTACAACTTGAGCACCTACTTGCTGTTTTTCAATGGCCATAAAACACACTTTCTTCTAAATTGCTGTATTATTTTCTATTTACAGAAGTGCTCCCTTAAAATGGTGCCACAGCAGACATATTAATGAAGTGTTTACCGTTGCACACTAAGTTCCTTTAACAGCTGCAGGAGCAAATGTTGAATTTGTTTTCACATTTGCCTCTACAGCAAGTATTTCAGGCTGTGAAAATGGGACAGGATGAAATGAATTACCGTGTGTGTGTTCCTGGTAATAGGAGTTGGTGTCACACACGGCGTATTCAAGTGGCCCAATGATGGCTCTCGAAGTGGAGCTTTGAACGGACTCAACACATATATTAGGACTGTACAGACAATGCTTGCAAGAGCGTGATTAATTGCTGCCATTAAATCCAACCTTACCCAAGCATTTATGTTGTGAACAGACTGGCCTGACACTTGGATGCTGTGTTAGTCTGTTTAAACTGCAGGTAAAAGTCCATTAGGTCTGTACTCAAAAGTATTGATACAGCAGTATATTGTGATGGACTTCTCTGCAATATGTGTATCGATACAGGGATGATGTATTGCTATACTTTTTAGTAATGTTATTTCTTACAATCTGCAGAATTATAGATTAGTGACTGTGTGTATGGCATAACCTGCAGAGAAAATGAGTTATTCATAAAACGTTTTGCAGTAATTGCCCATTGAAGAAATGAAGTTCCAAGGCACTTTGCTATTCAGCACAATAAAATCCTACATTTGGTAAACTTTCAAAACCATGGGGATAAACAGTATTGGGATATATATCGTATAAAGACATTCTGGCAATACCCTGTCCAGCAAGTGCAGCCACAGAAAGGATGAGAAATGTGATCGTATCAAACTCAAACAAGTGTCACAATACCTCATCTCTGTTCTTTTACTCTCTAAATTGGTCCGTAACAGGCAGGAAAGTCCGCGACAAAAACCCATGACATATTTGAACAGGCCCCGCTGAGAGCACTCTAATGTGTAATAATGTGTCTTTTGTGTTTCTATCTGTTTCTGTATTTGTCAAACTCTGTGTTCGGAGTCTTTATCTATACCGAGATGTATAATTGTCCACTTTCTCCGCCTGGGCCGTGCATTATGTTGGCAGATTCTCATTGGTATCGGGAGACGGCAGAATGAATGGGTCAGATTCAAAGACCAAAAGGACAAATCATTCTTTGATGTCTCTGTGACAATGCTTTATGGAGTCCCTGTACTCTAAATTACATTCAGAGTGGCTGGCTAACATCTGCATCTGCTCACTGATGTAATAAAGCAGTAACATGTTCCCCCACGTTCTCTGTTCGGTTCCTCTTCTGTCTGAGCTGTATCCTCTGCTGTGTTTGTTGCAACAGTGGCCTATTTTCCCCACAGGGATCATTAGCGCTCTGCCTCCTTACCTCTCCACCTACACTAACCTCCCCACCGTCTCATCTCCCACAAAGTCCCCCTCAACTTGTTCTCCCTTGGGCCCTTGGTCTCCCCCTCTGTCCCACTGAGGTGCATAAGCAGTCTGTCCTTGGTGCAGAGAAAGCAGAGGGACGTTTCATCTTCCCTCTCAACACAACAGCTTTTTTCAGTGGGAGACAAGAATTAGATTTTCAAGTTTCAAGTGGTAAACACGGGTAAAAAACAGCTCTGATCTTCCATTGCACGACAGCTTAAAGATAGTTCATTTATTTGAGGTAATTTACGGAGGAGATCTTGACATTGCACTAATGAACCCGAAAAAAACACACCTGTGAATCCAACATTTAAAACAAATTCTGGATATTTGTTAATCCTTGCTACATCCCATTATCTTGCGGATTATATTCAATGTCTTCAGAATGTATCTACAATGTATAAAGTAGAAAATATAACACTTTTGGTATTGTCCTGACGAGAACTTTTCCTCCAAGCGTAAGTAGCGCAGGCTCCACTTGTGATTATCCAAACACCATCAGCTGCACAACACTACTCTGTCATCCACATTCACGCTCCTCTGTTCCACTCCTCTTCTCTCCTCCTCCTCACGCTCACCTCTCCTCTTTACCAGCTCTATAAATAGCCATGCGTCTATACCCCTCAGAGTGCAGTCCCATGGGAGGCAGGGGAGGCAGGGGAGGCTTCGGCACCACTGTAGCCAGCAATTCACACTGCTCCCCTGGGATAAGACGGGGCTCGCCAGTCCCCATAGCTCCTCCACCCTCCATCATGCAGCATACACTACTCCCAGCAGTCATATACGGCTATACGGACTGCCTGCTAAAATAAGATATGAGAGTATACGTCCAATCAGCTGTCAGCACTCCACTGCCCACTCGCTTTGACCCCATCGCCGGCTGATTTTAGAGGAAGGCTCAAATGGGGCATGTTTCTCTGTTATTTTCTCCCCGGAAAAACACTGTCTCCACTGAAATTTGTGCTTATATTACAGGAAAAATGTTGTAATTACTTTAGAAAGTCTGTGGTATACAATAATGTGTGTAAAGGGGAAAACAAGGAGATAATCTCAGCTGTAACAAAAGTAAATAAAAGTTGTGGCAGTAGCAAAACTCACAAAAACATTAGTATTTAGTAGTTGTTATTGTGTGTATAGTGTTTGCAAAATGAAATGAGCATGTGATTCAAAATATACTGACGTTCAAGCAATACTTAATATACTGGCACAGCCTAAGAACGTGCAAGAGAGTGCTCTGCAGGGTGGAGTTCGGGTGCCAGATGCATGCAGGGTGAACTGTCTGCTTGCATGTTGATGTCTTGCCTGCAGATTTCCAAGTGTGACTATTTTTCACATTTTTCCCACAATCCAAGCTGTCATAAAAAGCCCATGGGCCCAAAACAAAAATGAAGCATGTGCGAGTGTTAAACCATATCGTACAATACTGCAACTACAGAAATCCTGTAATATCAGTCCCTATTCAATATCTGTCAGAATATTAGAAGTGACGATGTCCCTGGACCATGTTGACAGATGTTCTCATCTTGAGTGAAGATCTAAAGACGTGGAGTTGTTGCCTCAGTGTCTTTTCGGCTCCCCACAGCATCAACAAAGTCAACACAACTATTAGGATTCAGTTTGACGCTCTCTTGTGACTGCCATCTGACAAATTGAAGTCAAACATGCACAAAACAGGTAAATAGCTCATCACAGCATTCAATAAGCATGTAAAACAGTCAAATTACACAGAAAAAAGAGCTGTTTGACGCAGCCAACGAAACTGGCACTCATATCCCTCGTGTACTCGAAGAGAGGATTTTTGAAGAGTAATTCACAGCAATTTACCAGGAAAAATCTTATTACGAAGCAACACACACCACTTAATACTGCCATCATACCAAGAGCTATTGACTTTCGACCTTTTTTGGTCACTACACGCAAATTAACCAGGTCGAAGGTCAGTGTTTCAGCTCAGACCAGTGTAGCTGTCATTGTGCAGGGGTGTCCAAACTAGGCCTTCAGTTGAACTGGCCCAATTGATCATAATCAGTAGTTTTTACGTCAAATTTGAGTAATCCTACCAATATAACCTAAATAACATCACATTTCATTGTCATACTGACCTTATATTAATATTTCAAGCCTTATTTAAAGTGTGAAATCAAAACTACGGGTGTTAAATGCCCCTGTCTGAGTTATCCACTGTATTGATCACTGGTCTGTGGTCCTCTGAGTCGAATATTTTTCAAGATATGGCCCTCGGTGAAAAGAGTTTGGGCACCTCTGTCTTAGGGCAAGACACAGACCCCCCTTATGCATGAACTGTAGCTGCTACTACTACTACTACTACTACAGTACTGCCTCTACTGCAGACTGTCAGGGCCATAGCTAAATTACATGAAATAAAAGAGCATGAGAAAACAAAGAGAACAGCGGACCAAAGTTCTTTTAGTGGATGTGTGTTGTCATGAGTGCGACACCTGCTGATCATGGTGAGGACCCGGATGTGGAGCACGGCCCAGCACTGCACAGGCTCACAAAGTCTGCCTCAGCTTATTGATTTATGATAGAGAGAGTTCAGGCAGAGGTTAGATGTATCCACTGGAAGAGAAAGAATAGTCAAGACGACAGTGATATTTTATCAATAAGAAGCGAGCAGAAGCCTTGAGATCTTTGGGATGTTTCGGCACACGTGTACCCCCAGCACCATCCACCCCCTCCCGCTGCCTCTGCTCTTGAATAAATAAACGTCTTTATCTATTCCCCGACTCTCCTCAGCCGCAGGCCTCCACACCGCCAATACTCAAACAGCATCTCACTCCCAACAACTCAATCATTGCACTGAGCTGACAGCCTTCTGAAATCGCTCTGATCATCCCGAGGTTACGTCAATGGAAATAATCAAGGTCCAACTACAATTTTGCCTCCAGAAACACACTTGTGGCATAGGGTGAATAAACATGGTAAATAATAAATTCATATTCTGTAATTTGTAGTGCATCTATTAGGTTCCAGAAAGATACAACTAAACTCTTGGTTGATTATGTGAAAAATCAGTGGCTATGGAATGATTCTTACACCACGTGACCCAAAGTTGGTGCAGAAATAATATGAAAAGATCACATACACATTTTCTCTCACTCTATTTGAATTGCTATCATCAATCTGTGAGGAGGAAAAATAGATTACAAAAAGATAAAAAGATTAATATTATTCAGGTTTCTCCGGGGCTACCACATGCAAGCCCCGCTACAAATTAAACTACGCTAATGCCCTGGTGTGTCTACAGTGTTTTAGAGAGACATTAAAAAACAAAAATGCAATGAGAAATCTAACCGAAGAAAGAGGTTAACAGCCTGTGAACTCTGTGTTTGTCATAAGTCTGGATATATGGATATTATTGAGTATGAATGTGCATAGTGTTCTGTGTCCTGATTGGCTGAGGGACTGTAGACCATTGTGTTCTGCTTTCTGATTGGCTAAGGGACTGTAGACCATTGTGTTCTGCGTCCTGATTGGCTGAGGGACTGTAGACCATTGTCCATCAGTCTCCTCCGTGTCTCCTGTACAGTACAGAATGTGTCAGACAAATTTACATAAATGTTGGATCAGTGTGACTCTGAAGTGCTGTATGTTTGCAAGTTTTCTCCCCGACAAAACCCACAATGTCGATGAAACGTTCTGCACCAACAAAGATTTGAACTTTGAGAGAGTTTAAACAAGAGAGAAATGTGAGAAAAGTGTATAAAGTGTGTGGTGAGGGTTTTTTACAGCCAAGAAACATATAGAATGTAAAAAATAAAGCTAATACACGATAAACCAGGGACTAGTGTATCCAGTATTGTTGACATGATGCAAAAATTTCAAACTCAACTTCAACATTAAGTAACAGACTCGATCATTATTTATTTTTATTTATTTTTATTTAGTCGTACTTTCTTTTATGGTATTAAACCCAGTCTCCAAACGGTTCTGTTTAGCTGAGCATATGTCTGAAAGGACATATTCTCCTTTAATGTTAATTTTATGATGATTATTTATGTTCTGATTTGTTTTATTGTGATTTTAATATCTTTATTATTCTGTAAAGCCCTTGGTGAATGTACATATAAACTTGTCTTTCCTTAGTATCAATAGTTTGTCAAATGAGTATCTAGTTTCGATTCTAGTTTTAGTATCGATTAGTATTTGATTTTCCATGCTTTACCCATTATTTTTCTTCCTATAAACAAATTGCTCTTAAAGAAAAAGTTAAACACATGTAATGCCAGAGAAAGACCTTGAACACAGGAGGAACACTACAAACTGAGGTGAGATATCAAAGCATATGCTCCGTCTCAACATGATGACAAGCTGCAGTGTGGATGTGTGAGTTTAGCCCACAGGAGCTCCAGAGCCCGCCCCCTCTTCCTCTGTCATCAGTGCAGCCTCAGCCCTGGGCCTCTCCGGGATAAACACGCTTTGTTCACCATCCACCAACAGCCCATAAGGATTCAGCTCACAGACGCTAAACAGGGATCTCAATAACAACGAATTTCAGCGCAGCTCTAGTTGTGGATCTGGTGGATAGCACTTTTTTTCTTCAGTTTATGTCTATATAATGTGAAATGCCTCCGGGTTTATTCCAAATCTATTGTATATTCTGTTAAAATAAAGTGAAAACTAAAGTTGCATAACAGATAATACAGTAACGTCAGCCTACACTGGGAAAGGTGGGAGATGGTTTACGTGAGAGCGCAACTATTCATACAGGCAAGTCACTTATAATGTACTTTTCAGCTGATGTGAACTCTCATAATCAGTAAAGTCAGATTAATTGTTAATGTTAAGTTGTCATGCATCGCCCAAGTGCCCTGCTCCAGTTCTTGAGCCAGGTTTGGTCAAGAATATGTCATAACTGGAGGATTTTATCTTGCATATTTTTAACCCTGGAAAACAGGCCGCAAATTTGTTACTTGCTGCTTCCCAAAATGAACAAACCTTTTTTTTTTTTTTTTCTAAGTCAAATTTCAATTCAAAAAACCCAGAGTGCCACTTCTGGCCCCTGCATAGAGACACCTAGTGGATGAATATTGAACTAAAATGAGCCCGAGTGGTAGTGACAAGATGGCCGACCTGTTGGAAAACTACCCAGAACAGAATCGTCTTCTCAGCAAACCAGCGGTTGGTAAAATTGTGTGTTTTTTTTGTTAATCCTTTTAGTAACAGCTTGCAGAATGTCTAGAAGTATATTTTATAATCTTTTCTGGATAAATTAGTGAGTCCAATGGGTCAAATTAGGCCCTGATCCTAAATTAGGGAATAAATGGTTGCAATTGAAAAAGTGGATATTTCAGTGTTCAGTGAAGTTATAGAAATAATTTAATGCAATGTTCATAATTTTCCGAAGAAGAAAAGGGTTCTTGGGTTCTCCAGGGGAAACCAGAACACTGAAGAACACAAATCTGTCACTTATTAAGAGGCAAAGGCACTAGCCACTCTGCCATCGCGCTGCTACATGATGCATTAGTTTGTTGAAGCTAAATGGCTCAGTTAATTCGAGGTCATCTTGCGCTCACCTCGTGCTATAATCGGGTTACTTGTACAGTGATATTCATTACTGTGCACAATCTGCAGATCCACATCAGCGAACGTGCCGCAGAGAGGAGATGATTTTGTGGAAAGGGTAAGAGGTCAGTCGGGCAAAGGCTCTTTTCAGGTTTCATTTAGTTCGTAAACGGCGGTGTCCTCTCTACACGGAACCTAAATACCACCGAGCAAACGCCAAGGCTACGTGCTGATGCAAGACTCTGAAACTTAGTATTACAAACCTTTTTCCCCATATACCTCTCATAAGATTTATTCACTTCACCTTTTCTTCCACATGCACTATAGTCCTTTTGTATAGGCAGGAGATTACACCTGATATGCCACCTCGAGAGTAACGGTTCACGATTAGCAGAATAATACCATCCCCACTGAGGGTAATGGAGGATACATACATGGCTGTCTGCGTGCATGGGAATAAGTGTTTTCATCACATGAGCAATGACTTCTGTATGGCCCATTCCACGTATTAATTGCATCAGGTCGGTGATAAATGGGCAGATTAGTGGCACTAAAATGCATTATTTGCTCACGGAAACAGGCCCAAGAGGAGATCCATCAACGCAGATCCGAATCATTTTAAAGATCACTGTGTCATGCGTAGTCTCGGTTTACCTGTCCCATTCACACGAGGCGCCCTGCCCCGCTGTGGGGGTGCAGCAGAATAATTGCAGAGCAGTTATTTTGGGAAATGTTAGCACAAAGGTACAAAATGTAACCCTCTAAGATGATATTGGTGCCTGGTGTAAATGGAAAGTTTAAATAAGTTCTGTTATTGATAAAGTGGAAGCGTCGTGATGAACAGCGCTGGGAAATTTGTGAAGTATCAGCTTTATTTTTTACTTTATTCTATATGTTTTTGGCTGTAAAACCCCTCACCACACACTTTATACACTTTTCTCACACAGGCATTAACATCTTCTCATATTTTACTAAATTTCACCAAAAAATCTGCGAAACAGCAAGACCACGAAAGATGAACAGCGATATATCTTGAGATCAGTCTTATTCCCACTTCCTCTGTTGCGTCTCAAACCCTTTTAAATGTGATCGTGCACTCAGATTGTTGTTTTTTAAGTGAAACTAAGGAGCTCATTGTTCAGCTCTGATTTACAAATAAAATCAAATGTATCTCACCTCAGATTAACACAGTTTATCGCTGCGCCCACTGATTCTGCAGAAATCCGAATGTTTCTCAGCTCCCAGTGATATTTTTTCCTTTATTTTTTCCCGAAACGAACAGACCATGCATGTCCCCAATTGGTTAATCCACCTGTCAATCACGTCTATACAGTTACTAAAATATAGGAAAGATACTGCAGTACTTGATCACACAGTTTAGCCGTCAAACTGGATGGATTAGACAGAAAAATCAGAAAACACTGCTCCTGTGGTGAGTGAATGTACAAATCGATGTCGGAGGGTGATAAGTAAATGCTCTCCTATGTCCCGTTTTTACACTATAATTGTACAGAATGTTACACTGGTGATAAAATCGTGTGCTCTCACTAAATTTCCTGACGTATACCTGTCCAGAGACATGGTCCACTGCTGGATGGATAACTCTATGATAAGTTTAGACAGACTTTAGTCAACTGAGCATAGAAATCTAATACAGGTGTCATGTTGGTGTGAAAGCCGTCACATTCACTCGTACATCTACCATATCTCTAATACATTTCTTTAACCATAAGCTGAATTAACATTACTCCCAATCACACAGCATGAAGAACGTCAAAGCACCGTGCAGAAATAAAAGGCCCTCTTATAAAATATACTATTCTAAAATGTCTAGACAGCTTCATTCAACCAGCCAGTGATACTGACCTCGACGTGCGCGATGTAGCTATGGATAAATCTTACATAAGTCGTCCAATAAAGCAAAGGATAAGGCGTTCTTTGAGGCTGCGCTGAAAACAACATTAAAGTTTGAGTTGAATTGCTCAAAGATATGTTCCAGTTAAACGCTCATATAAATGACTCTATAGCAGAATGTTTCAGTTTAACATGAAACTCACAAAAAACAACCAGCATCTCCACATTTTGCGCTACAACTTTTGTGCCCTGTCAAATAAAACCTTTTTGCACAATAAGGAAATATATACCAACCAAAGAAACATACAAAAAACTTAAAATACATCAAAAGTTTACAGAAATCACAAATTGAACCCAGAGCTGTGTAGTTTATACTGTACAAACTGTTATAAAATCAGAACACAGCTGCAGACTCAAACCCTTAAGCAGATCTACAGCTTTGTGGCACAAATTCACCACTTAGACGGGACTAAAGAGACCCACAAGTAACAGATCCACTGAGGAAGCACCCTTCACTGCGTCTTATGAAGTGAAAGACAAACTTCTTTGACCTTATTACAGTGGTCTGTTGCTGCAGCGATTGCACAGGGCGCCAGTTTGGGTGAGTTTATCAGAGCATATTATACCTTCACTGGGCCTCTATCAAACTTAATGAACATTTAAATCCTTTAATGGATTGAAGGGAATTGAGTGCGGCAAATTATTAGCTTGTGGCTCTATAGGCTCTTGTTGATAAAGGCACCTCAGACTAAGTTTTTCAGCCCCTCTCTCTCCTCTCCACGCAAGATTCTCCTTTCTACTCGTTTCCTTTCCCTTTGCTTTCCCTGAGCATCTTCGTCTCACCCTCTTTCAGTTTGTATCACACACACAGTGCTACCGCGGCAAGTCTCCATCACTCATCAGTTCATACGAAGGGAACATCATAGAGATCTCACTCCAAGAGGGATGTGCTAACACTGCCACTACACAGGCTATTATGGAGCTGTCAAACACACTATACTGTTCGTCTCCCCTAAGGCCAGGGCCATACATACAGGCTCATCACGGCCTCAATATCTGCAAATCCTGTGTTTGAATCATCTGATATGCAAAACACAATATGCAAAACACTCATTCATTTTCGTTACTGCATGTATATAAATAAGATTCTCGTGAACATGGTAAAATAGGTTCCTGTTTTTAAAATAATGATAATGATGCATCTATTCCCTGTGATGTTTAACCCTGTAACTCATTTGCAGCTGTTCACGTCGGCCTGTTACTCCCCTCGATGATTATGAAGTCCCCATGATCTAATAAAAATCTAGTCTAGTGAGATCGCTAGTATGTTCTCGTATCATGCCGTCCGTTATTCGCTCGTAGCACTCCTCCGGCCCACAAGTGCAGACGATAACAAATTACTCAACAATTGTGCTGCAATCAGAGAACATGGAGGGGGCGACCCTGGACATACCCGGGGGCTGCTGAACTCTGGGCAGCCCCACATCAGCTCCTGTTAATGGTTGAAGGGCTCGAGAGAGACACAGATTTCTAAGTGCAGCCGCTGCTCAGGACGACTGGCAGGACCGCTATTGATCTGCTAGCTCCAATATTCTGGTGGACAGCTGGCTAACAAGCTTGATGTCTCAATAAAGACTCGAGTCGCGGGAGAAACGTGCAAAGGCGAGCAGCAGACGTCAGCAGTGCGCAGAGGAGCAGGTAGGGGGAGCCACCTGCAGCCCTCGGTCCAGAGCTGTACAAACGTCTCAGAGGGGAGAAGCTACTACACAAAATACTGATGCTATTAGCTTTGCCCGCTCACTTAGGCTTTTTAATGTTGTTAATATTATACTAGATATTGCGATGTTATGTAACGCTTGTGTTAATGGTTTAAGGACTGTGCTGTACATCCATGTCCACAGTTTATCTGACACAAATATCTCTGTCTTATCACTCTATCTGCTTCCAGGTCATTACATATTCGAATGACAGATGGTAGAAAGATCCATAAAAGACGTCGACTTTGTCCTGTCGATGTGATTGTCTCTGTCCAAACGCAAAGTGCCTGACAGTTGGATTGATGAGGCAATGATTTGTTTCTAATGTGGGAAATGTCATAGTTTCAGTGCGTTATGGAGGTGGTTTTTGAGTTTAAAAAAAAAAAGACATTATCATGACAGAAGAAGGAGGCATGGTCACTGTATTTTCAACGCTCTAAACATTTTAAACTGTAGAGATAGTTGCTGTTTTTTTGCACCATGCAGGTCTGTATGTGATATAGAATGAGTGAAAGATAATAATAAATATACTCTGTGCCTGTATATATTTTTCCAGGTCTCTTTCAGACTGAAGCAGGCAGAAAACAGCTTAGCGATACTGACAAAAATGAATATGTTGATATTTTTTTATTATCAAGAGGACAATGTTCAGGCAACATTTGTGCAATCTGTCAAAATTCACCTGGAAAGTTTGTGGTTGAGGTTTATAAACAGAAAAGTGCAGCAATGTGTTATGTTGTTGCATTTTTGTTCTATTCAAATCTGCTCGTTTCACTGCATTTTTGTATAGTTTTATTGTGTGTATGTACATATCTATATATATAATTCTAATTTTGCACATTTCCTCAAACCTGTCAATCTGCTATCATAAAAAAACAAACAAAAAACCCCAAAACATAAAGACTTTAGGATTTGCAATCAGTATGTTTTAAATAAATCGACAGACAGCGCACAGACGTCTGATCTGTATCACACAAACCACTTTTTTAAGCCAAACTCACAGCAAAAATAACAATAAACAAAGCATATCCAATCAGTCGCATTATCATATTCTCTTTAAGTAATCTCCACGGAACAGCTAAAAATGCATGAGAAATAATCAATATCAATGAGCTTCAAATATATAACAATAAAGTTATGAAACAGCACTAAGAACATCCAGGACTCAGCTGTTTACAGACATAAGCTTTTTCTATCACGGCGATGAAAACAACACTCTCAGGGTAAAATTCTGTTGTTGCACCAAAATGAAAAGTCCCAGCAGTTTGCCTCCTTTCAGCGTCTTCATTTCCTGCCATCCCTGTTGCTCCTAAATGGCTCTCTTCATTGTGAGAATAATGTAGCTTGCTTTGTTACCAGTTGGCGTAGTCAGCCTGTGGTCGCACTGCAGCAGAGGTATGTGCTAATAATCATCCACCTACAGCTCGCTCATTAGCCCGGAGCCCTGGAAGCGGCATGGGGCTTTTCAGGACGCTAAAGAAGACTGGCTAGTCCTGGAGACACGGCGCAGCGAGCCACACCAGAGTGTACACGGGGACAAGGGGGACAGGGATCTCCCTCCTCGACGCATAACAACAAACTGGACTCACAACAAGAGGGAAAAAGAGTGGATTTGTTCTTCAAAGACTGGTGAGTCTGCGAATCTCACACGGCTTCATCTGACATCGCTTTAAAAGACAGCACTAATCTGGTCTGAACAGAGCAGTGAGGTTTGGGTGAAAAGAGCACTCTCTGAAAAGTGTTATCACAGCGCAGGTTAAACAATGCATCTAAAAAGGTGAGAATATGGATATTTTAGATTCTAGGGCCCCGTTTTAGGTTTTACTTCACCAGTACAGCGATTTTACTAGCACAATTTTGATGATTTGTAACGTTTTCAAGGGTTTCAGCTTCCTTTTTTTCAGCACTTTGCACCATTCAAAGAGTCAAAGATAAAAGGCCTGTTGTAATGGAAGCTGAATCAAGACTAAAGCTGTCACAAATTCACAAATGGAGAAAAAAGTCCTAAAACTGACTTGGCTGTTTTGTCTTTTTGTGTAAAATGAGGCTCGCAGCAACAGTGACCTCCATAAAACCAAACTCTGGACTTGAAAGTTAATGAAAGTCCATCCAAACTACAACATTTTACTGCAAATTATCGACCCTGACACAAATGTGCATGACTGTCCAAAATGGCCGCCTCATAGACTCGTGTTTTCCAGGCTCCAGACGTTTGGGTTGAAGCTTTATTCTGATCATTTAAATACAACTTCTACTGACTCAAAGTTATCGCACGTGACGTTAAAAGAGACGTTTACTCTTCTGTGACAGTTTTCATTTTAACATTCAAACGTGAGCTGTTCAGAGAAGAAGATGAAGAATCGTATCATATTACAATTCCAACTAAGTGAAAAAAAAAAATAAGGAAAAAATCTTGCAACCCTAAATTCTGTGTTTTGAAGTAAATCGAGGTAAATATGGACGTCACGCTCACCTTTGGTAAAGAGTACACGGTTATTGCTTATTTTATCCATATTTAACTGTGAAATTGTGCTGCAATAACAGCATGTTTGATACAAGTTAGTAAAGCATAACCTCAGCAGACCTACAGGCATCAAGAGCCTTTAAGGAAAAGTCTGTTTTACAATAACAGCCACACACATTTTGAGGCCATTTCGAAACATTTATCAAGATAAAAAGTAAGTACAAACCTGATCAGATTTTGAGAACATCATTTGCATTAAAAACACATTTTTGCTCTCCATTGTGTGGCAGTCTGCAGACGTGCAGATGCAAGTATTAAAGTAATTGTCAAGGATCTGACATCTGATAGCAGCGAGCTGAACGTTAACAGCAGTTAATGTGAATGATCCAGGGCATCTGCTCTGTATTCTGAGCTGAGACGCCGCTTATTGGCCAATGCGTGTACGGTTGTATGATTTAAGAGCAGGTATTACAAGGTCAGTGTAATGCCGTAAATCAGGCAAAGAGCCACATGTTTGACGCTGTTTGAATCTGAATCAGGGAAACGGCCAAACAGGGAGCGCTTCGTGTCAGTGGTAAAGTGATGGTAAAGTGCCTCAAACAGAAGCAGACAGACGAGGAGCAGGAAGTTTACAGAAGTATTTATGTTCATCATGTTTCAGGTGAACTTCTCCTGAGTCAGTGGGGCCATTACATTATACTTCCACTTCACTGGTTATTTCTTGTGTTTAAGTATTTTGTTTTCTTCTGTTGTGTTATATATTCTCATAAGAAGTGAAAAAGTCCTGGATGGAAATCAAAGCGTCTTAACTGGAAAAACTTTCTGAAAACTTTTTTTATTGTAAAAACTTACAAGAAAAACCTGAAAATTTTTAACAATAATATAAAATTACAACGAACATAAATCATTAACCGTTTTGTGTTTAATAATTTAAATTATATAAAAAATATTCTGACTACAAAATCTATAGAAATACTCACAATAAATGAAAAAAATGATTCTATACTTTTCTATTCTGTACTTTTCAAGGGTAAAGGCAGTGACTTTGGATGTTCTAGACTTTTATATGACCTCCACTTTGAGCAGCTTACTTTATCACTGTAATAAAAATTTAGAAAAAAAAAAAAAAAAATCATATACATATTTCATGCAGTTCTGTGAGAAAAAAAAAAAAAAAGAACTATTTTATAAAACAACCCACAGCAGTCCGATAATGTCCTTGTCCATAAGCACAAAACACCACAGCCACTGAAAATCTAGACAAAAAAACTGCATTTTCTTTATGTTTAAAAGCCATTTGTCCAAACACTTTATTACAAACGTGGGTCGCCATGTTTGGGCCAGAGGTGAACCCTCCGTCTCCTGATCTCTTTATTGTTCCAGATATTATTTCTGTTCTTGAAGCCCCATGAAGGCCAGAGGACTCCCCACACTACAGGAGAGCGACCCTTTCACACACACCAAGAAAATAAGAAAAAAAACCACTGTCGGTCAGTTTTCAAACAGCAGTTTTGTGTCTTTAAAATGGAAATAACAGGGTCACAGGGTGAAGTTACATTTGTTTTGTGGAATAATCTACGTTCTTCTTTGCTGTTTATAGCTGGAATTACAATGCGCAGCCGTAAAAATCTTTAATTTGTTGAAAATTATCGACAATAAATCTGATAAATCCCCAAGAGTCTGATTTTAGAATGAAAATAACTTTCTTCAATCATTAACTGCATAAAGTTGTTATTTTTGGTTGGGCAGAATCAAACAAAATGTAAAATAAATAAATAAAATACTACAGATAATTAAAATCACCACTAATATAAAGAATAAGTAACTTTTGATAATAGAATTTGCTCTTTAAAAATAATTTCTGATCGCGTGACAAGATGGATGCGGTTGTGAAGTGCTCTAAATATTTAGTTTTTCTCATGTGATTATATGAACTTAAGCCTAACGAGCGAATAACCACAGATTTACTAATCGTCTAAACATAAACACACAGCCTCCTTTTCAGTGACAAAGGGATTAAACACTAACACCATCAACTACATCTGTACACAAGCCTGTTTCGGTCAGATTCAAGGAGTTTTCAAGCACTTTTTAAGCTCCTCTGACGTTTCCGTGGGTCAATTTTCATATTTATGTTGAATCCGACTCGTACAGCATCGTCAAATCTCCAGTTTAACAAATGTACAAGTCAGTCTCAGATTCAGCATTGTACAGATTTCGAGCATAATTCAGTTATTTTTAGTTACATAGTGCACGTTTGCAAAGCATCATACAGCAAGTTAGAGGAAGCGAAGAAGCTGCGGCGAGTTTTTCAGAAAGCATCAAACTTTAGCAGCTCCCGGAGAATTGTCTTGTTTGATATTCGCCAGTCCAGAACTTAATCGGGGCTGTCAGGTTCCATGCAAATGAGCAGCGGGCTTACCTTCGTTGGCGTTGGTTGCCGCGGCGCCCACAGTTTGTAGAGATATAGTCCAGAGCAGCATGGCAGCGAACCCTGGATCTGAAGCCATGGTGGCGTTCCCTCACACCCCTCGTATCCCCTCTCCACTCTCTCCCGCTCTATCTCGGCTTGCCACTTTTCCCTCCACTATAGCTCTCCTGCCTCGTCGGAGTCCCGGGCTTGAATGGGGATCGGGTGCAGGCGGCGGAGAGGTGCGTGTGTGTGTGTGTGTGCGTGTGTGTGTGTGAGGGAGTGAGATGAGAGTGGATGCGCGCTACGGAGAGGGTAGAGAGAGCAGCGCCTTCATTGGGGTTGGCTGGCTTCAGTCTGCCGGCTCAGTGGCACACACACATACATACATACATTGAGTTTAAAGAGGCTGCAAGAGGGGCGGGACCACGGCTGTCCATCAAAGTGTCCACGGCCAATTACAGCGCAGGACGAGACCACGCTGCAAGGTAAGTGTTTTCAAATTAGTAACTCCTGTTTACTTTAACGTCAAGTCTGTCATTTCAGCCTCGTCGATCGCTTACATAAGAAGAGAGCTGCTGGTGATTCATCTCCACGTTTACAGGTTTAGAGTTTACTATTTGAGGTACATGAGTCATTTTAGTGGAACGTTACTGACTAATCCAAACTAAAAACACATAAAATAAATCATATTTTTTTTTCCATCCAAAAAAAAGAAAAAAAGGTTAAATTTGGATAATCTATGGGTCCTGATTATTAAAAAAAAGTTATATTAAAACCCCTTTCTAGCTCCTAACTGGTTTTGGTCTGAAGTTAATTTTGGTTTCTTACAAAGTTCATTAGAAACAGCTGCATGGACGGCAGATATAACCTTCCAGGTGATTGTTACGCCTCTGGTCTTGCTCTGCATTGGCATCATTTGTCATTGGAGTCTGGCTCTCCTCTCTCCTACCCATTGGCAAATATCCGACTGCTGATCCGATACGAGAACAGTTTGTGTGCAAGGCTCCAGGACAATGATCATGTATTGATTTGTGTTTCATATCCATCCTGCAAAGCGACGAGTGTTATTCATGGACAGTGAGCACAGAACATGCTAATAAGTCACATGAGTGCACCTGTCCTGATCAATGCAGCCTCAGTGTGGAGCTGTGCGCCTCAAACACACGAGCTGCTTCACTCAGAACGAGGCTAATGTGGAGAATTAGGAGACGATTGATGCCTTTTACTTTATTCAATGTGGTTTGGCAGGAAAACAAAATGACACTTTCTAACGCACACAATTTCTAAACTTTATTATGTAATGACTTTTTTTTGTTGGAAGAAGAATTCTGCTCTAACAAAAAAACATACAAAATAATAGACAAAAATGTGCCTGATTATCTTTTCATTATTCATCAATTCTGTATTGATTTTTTTTTTTTTTTTTTTTTTTTCAAAATAATATTTTTGTTTTACAAATAATTTGGTAAACATAAACTTAAATTATACCTAAACTTAAAAATCACAGCATTGAGCTTTTTTTTTTTTTGTAAGTAAGAGATACATATTTTTTTATTCGTCCCACAGTTGGGAAATTATTTCATTTTAATAATTTGATAATTAATAATTATGAAATGTTCCCTAGCTTTCCCAAAAAGGAATAAAAAACTCCCGTCTTTCTTCCCGTTCCATGGCTGTAGCTGAGCTGAGCTGTGACTAAAGGCTGGAGTAAATGTGCTTGTTTTCAGTCTCAGTGTAATGTGGTCGTGCTCGGGCCTGACGCTCACAGTTTAGTCTGATTTCTCCTCTGATATGGCAATAAATGTATTGTGCGGGTAAAACCAGTAGTGTCAATGATAATTTTGCAGCTGTCCCTCTGAAGACGGGCCACATTCAGAGAGTGTGGCTGCTGCCCCTCCTCTGCCCCTCCTGCCCGGGCCGGGACACTGGGCTGCCTGTGCGCTCCACCGCTGCATGTACAGGGGAGCCTTGTGCCTACGTGCTCTGCCGCAGTAACATGTAGGACATGTGAAAGGTTTCTCCATCTCATCTAATCTGTAATCACTATTTGTCAAACACATTCTGGCATAAATTTGCATCATCACTTATAAACTTTATTGGACAGACACAGTGTGTTATTGAGGGAGGATATGAGAAAGAAACTGATGAAGAAACAAGACAAAAACTGACCCAGGGCTGCAGCCGTATATTGCGTTTATGTAAATGTGCCAACCATTATTGTCTGGGAATTATGTTTCTTTTATTAAATAACAAAATATCAATTTGTCTGCAATATATTATTCAATACAGTTTAAAGGCATTTTACATTTGAAGAATAATTCTTAAGCCAACGTTTTACATACGGCTGTGATGGTTTAAGGGGCTCGTTAAGTCTCGTATCAACATAAGATACAAGCCAAAGATCTGCTCTGAGGAATCATTTCAATTACATAAAGTTGTTTGGTAAATTCCCGCGACTTTTTTCATTTGATTTAAAGCTGAACAAAATACCTCGGAGGGAGATTAAAATAACAATTGTACTATGGACAAGAAGGTTTACAAAGTATTTAAAATATCTGTGTGTATTTTGCCAGGGTGCAGAGCAGTATAATCCTCTGTCCAAAGCCCACATGAGCAGAGTGCGGCTGCTCTGATGTGCGGCGTGCTCGTGTGTGCGCGCTGGCTCTTTACCACTAGGCTGCACTGTCAGTCTGCCACTCTAATAGGCTGCACGCTGCCAGGGACAACAGCTCTGTCCTCACCCCAATGCCTCCAGCAGAACAAGGGGAGCAGGGCTCTCCAGGCCCTCTCCCTCTGGAGCTGAAAGATGTGGAGCTGTTGTTGCATTTATCTCTATACATTACTATTTTATACTATATATTACATGTAATATATTTAGACATTTGCTTAGCAGTAAGTCTTATATGTGAAAGTACAGTTACAGTTAAAATGTTACTTTTAAGAGAGGATGTGTGTGTGTCCTTCACTACTCTCATACTGATCATGTTTAAAAAAATCTCAAAGCTCTTCTGGATTTTTATTACAGCCACTGTCTAAATCTTGGTGTAATAAAAACACTTGTTCAGACCACCTTCCTCTCAGTTCTGCACCATTAGGCACATCATTTACATGAGCACAGCCTCCTCGGCCTCCACTGAGCCTCAGGAAACAACGGCACTGCCTCATCTTTATCTGTAAGGCCCTCGTAGAAAACTGCCCTCATACCTGTGTCAACTTCTAACTCCAGCCAACAGTACAGCTCCTCCTCACAGCAGCCTCTGTCCAACAAGAGGCATTACACTTCTGTGGGATATTAACATTTTTAGCCATGTTACCATTTATCATTTTGAAAATATTCACTCAAAAGGCTCAGTCCCTCCTTTCTCTTTGCTCCCCGCTCTAACTTACTCCACTTTCCACCCTTTAAATTCAAACATTTTTAAGTCACTGGTAAATGTTTTACTTAACAGAGCACAACGATCATTTAACCCAACTCAGGCCTCAAAAGCAGCTGAGATAAACTTCTTCAGAAACATATAGACTCACATTGTGCTACAGTTGTACTTATTTCAGCAGACCCACACTGGAGGAACACAGACGTAAATGACTTGTTTGTGCTAAATGTTCAAGAAGAGGCTGTGTAATCCTGCTCACTGACCCAGACTGGGAGCAGTGGTTGTCCTCGCTGCGTTTGCGTTAGTTTTCCTGCCTGTTTGAATAATTGTATTGCAGGGATTTCCAGGGGCCATTGGGGCCACCTGCTGACAAAAACTAGAAGCTCAATTCTTACATAGCTCAGTAAAAGTAACAAAACAGCAGAGGTGAAGTAACAAGCAAGACAGACATTAAGAGTCTTGTCCAGCCAGGAGGGCCTGTGTCATTCTGTACGTCCAAGCCTTGGCATGTGAAAACTAGTCAACCACAGAGCTAAAAACAAAATTACAGCACTGGGGTCATGACTGATCCACTCACAGCCCCACATGCACTAACCAGAGGCATTATGGTCTGGGATAAATGTTCTTTATAACTCTAAGGCCCTGTTCAGGTTCCTCACTCGTGCTGAGACGTCCCGAGCACAAAAATGACGAGGGTAGAGTAGGACGGCATAATGGCTTAACACAATAGGTTGTTTTTTTGTTTTGTTTTAACTGCAGCCAAAAGAGTCCACAAGATACTGAGCATGTCATTGTTCTACTGATGCCTCTTTCTTGTCACATGATTAAGATGCTAAAAGACAAAATGAAACTGGATTTGATTTTGTGATTTACAAAAAATGCACAGACTCACATCCTTGAGTCATTTTTGTGTCTACTGTTTATTTTGTGTTTTGTAACTCGTGTTGAAGTCCTGGCGCCTGCATCAGGTGTGTGGTGATGCATAGAGAGCGTCAGCAGATGGTGTGGACCAGGCCTGTGTTGTGGGACCACAGTCTGTGATGGCTAAATTTAGCCTGATGGTGACAGAGCAGTTCAGAGGGTACAGGCCGTCTGTGCAGCGCTCTCCCTCACTGTGATCAGATGGCTGCATTTCACTGTAATCTAGTCTCTTCAAAGCAGCTGAATTTATTACACCACATTAATTCAGACATCACACAAACAATGAAACTAATCATTATGTCCATTCATTTTGATGATGTAAACAAACAATATGCAATATTCAACTCCTGAATAATGGCATGTAAAGAGGCAGCTTTTTGTTTTATGTGGTGCAGAAGAAATATATGTATATCCAGCACAAAGACACTACAATATGGGACAAGTTCACTACAGTGATGAATACTGCACTTTTTATAGCTACAATCACACTATTATTTTATTTTATTTCATTTTATTTATTTTATTTTGTACTTATTTTATTTTTATTTATTTAGCATTTATTTTATTTTCATTTATTTATTTATTTTTTTTTTTTTTTTATTAATTGGTGGTGAACACCCAGATTTAAATTCTGCTGATTGTGAGCCGCAGCAGGTCTCTGTTCCTCTGCTCTTCCAGGGCTGCCTCTGAAATGTTGTTTTCTTGTCAGGACTAGTTTGCTTCATGCCCTGAAATGCAGATGTCAATGACTTGACACAGATGAGGTCAAGTGGATTTATCGAACAGGTAGATTCACAGACAGCTGCAACAAGGAATCTGAGATAAATGTAAAATATTAACCACGGCTGGATACGAGAAGGATCGACATGAATGCATTTATGTTTGATGATATATCCAACGTTCTCTATCAGAAAAAAAGGAAAAAACGGTACAAAAAAGGGAAAAAAGTAGTGGAGTAGTAGAGTGGTGTACAAACACAGCTTGTCCTGGTTAGGTCCTGGTTTAGTCCTGATGTAGAACGTGGTTTAGTCCTTGGTTTAGTCCAGGTTTGGATTCTGGTTTAGTTCTAATTTAATCCCAATTTTAATGTGCAGTGAGTAAAGCTGAAAAAAGTCAACTGTAGCTGTAGTTATTTCATTTGAGTCTTATGCTTAAACGTTAAAAAAGTAAAACGATAATTTAATACTGAAACCATCAATATATCAGAAATAATCTTTAGAACTTTGCATTTTTTTTAGAGAATGAGCATGCACTGTGTTCTGCGTCCTGATTGGCTGAGGGACTGTAGACCATTGTGTTCTGCGTCCTGATTGGCTGAGGGACTGTAGACCATTGTCCATCAGTCTCCTCCGTGTCTCCTGTACAGTACAGAATGTGTCAGACAAATTTACATAAATGTTGGATCAGTGTGACTCTGAAGTGCTGTATGTTTGCAAGTTTTCTCCCCGACAAAACCCACAATGTTGATGAAACGTTCTGCACCGACAAAGGCACCGACGAAGGTTTGAACTTTGTGTTTAAACAAGAGAGAAATGTGAGAGAAAAGTGTATAAAGTGTGTGGTGACGGGTTTTACAGACAAGAAACATATAGAATAAATGTACAAAATAAAGCTGATACTTCACAAATTTAGCCTATTGTGGGTTATTTTTAGGACAATAAACGAGGGACAACTGTATTTGCAAAAACACCACTGAGAGCAGATGTGTCGTTTTAAAACATACAGACTGACATCCTGCTGAAAACAACGTTAAGTTTCACTACATTCACTTTTATAACATGACTGACACTGCTGCCTGGGGTCCAGCTCGACCATATGGACAAAAACTAAACGCTAACACAAATATGCTAATGTTCATACGTGTCTTATTCTAGTTTCCTAATCAAAGGCAAAGTACCTGCAGGGCTTAAGTGTGTTTTTAACAGGGCATATGTAAAATTGCACAGTGGACTTGAATCGAGTTATTTGCAGAGTGTTTGTAGTTTTCCTGCTGACATGTTCACGCAAACATGAACAGTTATCACATTACAGAGTTAAGTAGTAAGGAGCAGCGGGATCGTGAGAGGGTCTTAACCTGGGGCCACATCAATAAGGTCATACTTCACTTTCCACATGTTTACATGAAGACTGCGCTTCAGTGTTTTAGATGGTGTTTGTCTCTCCAAGGAAAACAGGATTGGTGTGTGCAAATGAGCGTGGGGTTTCCGAAGGGTCAGCACTGTTGTTGTGCTAACACAATTTAGTCCTAATTAGCAGGCTGCCTCTGAGCTTGGAGTGTCCTTCACAACACACTGTTCCATAAACAATCAATTTTCAGGAAAACTAAAATTAGCATCACAGATTGGACACGATGACATCCAATCTTTTGTGTCGCGCTCATGGGCTCTTGGTTTCATGTTTTCTATAAACATGACATTTCAGCTTGAGACGAACATCCCAGAAGACGCTACAGGAAAAGTGATGAGTTGTCTTGTATCATGTCGTGGAGAAAGCTGGTGCTGAGTTGTTTGGAAACCCTGGAGGTGACAGACTGACAGGCCCGGATCCACGGAGACCCGGTCACACTGGTTCTGTCTGTAGCTACACTATATATGAATGTGTGTGTGTGTGTGTGTGTGTGTGTGTGTGTGTGTGTGTGTGTGTGTGTGTGTGTGTGTGTGAGGGTCAGGGAGCAACAGCAACAGAGACGCCATGTTGGAAATGAGACAGAAGACAGATGGATTCAGAAGGAGACAGTAATTTAGTCATGACACAGAGATGACATGTTCTGGGGACTTGAGCCAAATGTGGAGAACTTTATGAACTTTGATATTTTTAATCTTTGCACATGACTCAAGTCTATGCAAACCATGATTCACTGTGTGTGTATTAAAAACTATAGCTGCATACTGAATGTTTGGTGGAGCAAATGAACCACATCATATTAAGATTCACACCTTTCCTGATTCCTGCAGTGCAACTATTACATTTGACATTTGGTTTTTACAGTTTTCCATGTGCAGTAGATGCTGTATCATCACTGGATGTTACTAAACTGTCCAATTCACTGCCCATGTAGAGCAAAAGTGAAGGTGGGCTACGGGGCGACAGTGGCTCAGTGGTTAGAGCGTTGGTCCAAGTATTTTATTTTATTTTAATTTTAAGCATATCTTTTTTAACTTCATGCTTGCCCTTATTTGTTCTTATTCAGTGTTTTATGTTGCACTTTATCACCGAAGTAAGTGCCTAGTTTGTGTGTTCACTGACAATGGCAATAAAAGTTTTCTGATTCTGATTTCAAAACATTTATATCACAATTTTCTTTTCTTACGACTCATGTAAACTCTTTTTATTGCTTCGTAGAGGTAACTAAAGTCACCTGCTTCTTCTGAAAGTCAACGTGTCCTTGCAATTGGTTCAGAACAACTGTCACTCACTCACCTGCTGAAGCTGACAAATAGGACGAGGTGTGGGTGGGGAAAAGTGTTTGGGTTTGAGTAAAGTGCTGCATTCAAGAGAAAATTTAAATTCAGTTCAATTCATTTGTGTAAAGCCCAAACAGCAGGAGAATCAACAATGGAAGAAAAAGCAGACAAGCAAATTAATCAACAGAAAACAAGCAAATGGACAAGTGTTTCAGAGCATCCCTTGTTCTTAGACCCTCTTTCTTGGCAAGGAAAAACTAAAAAAAAACAGAGGGGAAAAAAGAAACCTCGAGGAGAACCACAGTGAAATAGAGAGCCACGCCCATGGACGGACAGGCTGCAGATGTGTCCAGGACAGGATCTATTCGCAGATAGAGTTGAAGTCTATAGGGTCAGAGTCACTCAACTAAGGGGCAGAGAGGGGCCCACACACGACAGGACGGGAGCCACCCCGACCAGGCACCAGGTCATCCAGACAGGCGAGGGAAGGGAGGGTCCAGGTCCAGAGGGTATACGAGGGCATCGCCGGGTGGTCAGATTTGTGAATCACAAGGTCACAGTTTTACCAAAAAGCTCATTGTCAAAAGGATGAGCTCATGATTCGAGTTTTATCACAATGTCGTCCAGCCAGACTCAAAAGAACTAAAGAAATTTACTGGGTGCAAAACGAGTCATAATAACACAAACCTGTACTGTACGACTAGATATCAGTCATAAAAATATTCCATAAGCGCTCAGGGAAACGACCAGATCTATTAGTTCAAAAGGACAAAGGACGTACACCTCAAACTCCAATGAAATAGAAAGTATATATTTAGATTTGACATTACATTGTGCAGGGTGACTTCTGCTCAGAACAATCACTGGAGGCCATTCGTGTCATGTTTTAATAACATCATTTTAAACCTGTTTCCGTGTAGGTTTGGCAATAAAGACTCCCCTTGTGTTGGTGGAGGGAAGGTCATGGACTAGTTATTAATATAAAAGTGCGAAACAGGTAAGTTCTGTCTGTGGAGAAACACACGGCTTGTCTAGCGCAAATATTTCTGGTTTGTATAATTAGTACCTGACTTGAACTTAAATATTTGTAGTTTAATTAGATGACTGTGAACTGTTAACTGCATAATTATACAGTATTTCTTATCCCGAAATGACAAAGTTTTACACAACTTAACTAGCTCCATCTGTCACAGTCTGACACTAAAAATGAAGTACAGCACCTTAAACTCACTGTAGGCTTGAATGATCTGTTTTTATTTTACTGTCTACTTTGGTCTTGCGTCAGTGACCTCTCTTTGTGATGGACTTAGAGATGAGCAAAAGACTTAGAAATCAATATTTAGTGTACAAAAGACAACTCAGGTTGAATAAAACAAGGTCAAATGTGCACAAAATGTAAAAAAAAAACAGATACAAAACTAAACTAAAGCAAGTTTTTAGGTGTAGATATCGGTATGTCCAGAATATTACAGAGGTTGTTTGCATCATGTATTTAATTAGCATTTTTAAACTACTAATTGCATTTATGAATGTTACAATTATGTTTATCAGCCTCAGAGACCTTCACAAAGTTAAACAAAACTCAGCTTTTCTGGGTTATTCTGGAGAATAACAAGCACAACAAACCGATGTTTACTTTACACAAAATGAAATGGTTTCTGTAGTGATTACTCCAGCAGTCTGGCAGGAGCATTGTGTGATTACAACCAGCCATAAACAACGTGTGTACATCCACGTTCACCAGGGTATGGGAAATACTGCCATATTAATGAGCCGCTCTTTGTTATATCGAAAGCTGCCAAGGGAACCATCTTTTATGTGAAGAGCAGCCACACGAGTACCTGCCACTGCCTTCAGAACCTCTCAACCCCCTCCTCATACATTTTCATTAGACACAGGTTATGATTAGCACTCACTTTCTCTATCACATTTTGCAATTTAGTATTAATATTAGCTCTGCCTGCGCCAGTGAACTCAACTTACAGTCGTTATTTAATACGTTAAATCAGTAATGCAGCTTTTTACGTGATGATTTCTTTTCACTAATGGTATGGTATTTTATTTGGACAGGGACAGTGCAGTTATAGTAAAGATACTAATTTCCACCTGTCGTCCCTGGACAGGCTGATGTTAAGTAACAGTTTGGTGTAGATGGATGAAAGAAACAAACATGAAAAATGAGAGTTTGCTTTCATCAAACAATCAAATAACTTCTTTTTCCACATGGACCTTACACCCGGGCACATCTTTCCAGAGTTTGCATGTTTTTTCCTGCTGTCTGGGTGACTTCTGGTTCACATATTAACCAAAAACACACACAATAGGTCAAATCCTCCAGCTAAAGTTGTCCTGACCAAGTGTTGCTCAAAATTTAGTGGAGTCCTTGGGCGTGGCACTGCGGTCCTCCTGCAGGTTGCCCCAGTGGCATTGAAGGATGGGTTAAGTGAAGAGGAAGACAAATGCATGTACCTTAACCTTTAAAAATGTGTCAATCATCATGCTACGCTTTACTCATTGTTAAGAGATGGCACTTTCCTTGTTTTTGCCTTGTTATTTTGTTTACCATAGAGGGGTGAGAGGAAAACCCACTCACCTGCATAATCACTCCTCCTTTGTGCTTGAATAAAGGAGGACAGAAATAGATCTATCTTGTATGTCAGGGATTGTGCTACAACAAGGGCGTCCTCTTTCAAATGTTGTCTACTGAGGATTCCTTTATCCCTGACAGACTGTCCCAGAGGAATGCTTGATTTAAAAAAGGAGGTAGGAAGAAGCGGATAGGAAGTAAACAAGGATGCTACGGAAACAGGCCGAGGAGTGCGCTTTGTCAGTCGCTGGCAGAGCTGCGTCTGCTTTTCGCTACCTCAGCATTCGCCTGTGTATCCTCAATGTATCTTTGTGCTTGTGAGGATAGGCTGCTAGGAATTGTGGGATATGCTGTGGGAGGTTACTAGCAGTGTTGCATCATGGGAGGTATGTAGGGTCAAATAAAGTTCACTGCTGCGTTGACCCAGAAACAGCATCAGGATATCACGTTGGGTAATAGGCCTAAGCCAAAATTTTGCATCTTGGGGCACTAATGTCCACGGTGCCTTGAAGCCTGGTTGAAAGCCTTTGAATACACACATACGGTTCTCCCAAACAAGCGCGGGGCTGATGAGCTTATCTCGGTTGAATGTAGGCGACTCATTTGTTTGCCAGCAGCAGATAAAGCGCTCTCGCAGACACACTAAATCCGTTTGTGTGTGAAAACTGCTGTTGTGCAAGTGTAACTAATTTAGCCTCAACACTTTGCAGTCACTGTTCAATGTCATGACTCGAGTAATACAAGATTTATCCACCTATATGACAGCTGCAGGCAGAAAAGACTTAGTTGATTGGCATTAAAAACAGGGGATAGACTTAGTTGGAAAACAGAAGTGACTTACTAATGTGAACAGGACAAGTTAGCAAAGAAAACCTCAGCATTTTCTATAGATCTATACAAAATCCAGGCTCAAAATGGTTCTTTTTAGCTGTGCATATGACTGAAATATTATTATTCTGCACTTTTCTCCTTTAATGTTAATTTTCTGATGATTATTTATGTTTTGATTGTCTTTCTACTGTCTTTCTTATTCTGTAAAATGCTTTGAATTACATTTGGTATGAATTGTGCTGTACAAATTAACTTCTCTTGCCTTGTCCACATATTATCCCTCCACTAAACAATCTCAATATCTTCTGCCACTACCAATGCAACAATCATACTAGGTAACATAAAACTTTAATCCCTATTTAAAATGTACTGAGTCAAAGAGTTTCCCCTGAGTGCAAACATACGCTTCATGAAATGTAGAGATTCTCAGGAGGTTCATTTGTGTTTCTACATGATTAGCATTACTGCACGTGCTTCCGGCTTCAGCTCGTCTTTTAATGAGGATGCTAAAAAAGTGGCGATTGCATCATTTATTACAGAACATTCTCACACAGCTGATTTTGCTGTATAACATTACTTTAATAATAATGTTATATTTATATTATTTTAGAGAATCCTAAAGTGAAAGCATGTGAGGTCAGTCAATACATTTATTTAATTTGTATTTTACCTTATTATTACCTAATTTACAGCGTTGTCCAGTAAATAAAGAGGTCTGGGGTCTGATGCTTGATTGCATTGGATTTATAGTATTTATTTTTTATAGTAAAAGCCAAAACTGAAATCAACTGAAAGAAAAAAAAACGTTGTAGAAGTGAAGACGTTTCGCTGCTCATCCAAACTGCTTCTTTTTTTTTTTTTTTTTTTTTGTCAGATTTACTTTGTTGACAGATTTTACTTTGGCTTTTTCTATGGATCAGACCTGAACGACAGATGTATTTACTTATTTTTTTGTTTATTTGTATTATTTTTATTTATTTAAAATGATTCACAGTATACAAAAAAATATATTAACATTTTAGGAAAAAAACAATATACTTTTTTTTTTTTCTTAAACAATTAAATATAAGCTTGATTCTTTTCTATTTAAGTTTTTAACTGTTTCGAACACCCTGCGTTATTTTAGAAACCCTCTTGAAACACAACAAACCTCCTGACAACGTTTAGCTTTGAAATATGAACAACACTCCTGACGTGCGTGGATGAGAGGCGCTGTCCATGGTGCTGGAAATTCAGAGGAAACACTTAAAATATTAGTTTTCTCTCAGCACGCAAAGACTACGCATAATAATATATTACAGTTATGTTTGCACGACATGGTTATGCTATGTACAGTTTAATATTGATTTAAATGGTGCATGCTCGCTTTAATCCAGTTTTGTGATCATTTAGGATGCTGTTTGGAACTTAAAATTGTGATCTACCATTTTCCTGCTTAATTAAGATCTGTACACTGAAAAATAAGAAGTCGCAGAAGAAGCAGATGACTTTATTTATATATAATCAATATAAAAAATACAAATTAGCTATATGATAAAATCAAAATTATGATCTGGCTCCAAGAAAATTCTGATATTACTTATTTGGCATATTACTCACCTGTTCTTGAACACAGGTGCTAAACAAACCTGTTGCTTTGATTAATGGCCTAAGAAGTGTCGCGTTCCTGGACAGTGCACCTGAATGCATCACTGTGCAGGTTTTACCACGGCTGTGAGTCTCTGCTGGGCTCTTTCCGTCTCATTTCTGACCTGTTGCAGCTCAGATCTTGTGGTTTAGGGGAGAAACTAAATTCAGTAGATTAGGTTGAGCTTGTATCATGATCGATCGTCACAGTATGTCACCTTTTTGAGAAAAATTTACTAAAATAGAAGCATGTTTTGGGGTTTTTTTCCCCCATTTTGGCAGTGTTTATTGCATTGAAAGAAATGATAAGCCCCTGTAGAATCATAGCATTGCTCTGGTCCAAAAAACAAAAACGGTAAAAGCAGCTTGAGTATAAATCTGGTATAAAACGTGTAGATCTGTTGTTTACCCCTAGTAAATATGAAAGAGATGCCACCCTTTGCAACTTCAGTACAAACAGTTCAGCAGAGCTCAGTGGGACACAGAACCAGATACAGAAAGGGCAGATTTTTATGTATTACTGTGCAAAAAGGGTTAAAAAAAAATGTTGGGCATAGAAAGACAGTGTATTGATTAACATTTTGATTCTCTCACCAGGAAGCAGACATCAAACCCTGCTGGGGTGAAATTACCTTAACCATGGGCGCTAAATTGATGGCTCAACTGCAGGGAAAAATCCATACTTAAGGTGTAAGTCAGCTATTAGGATTCTGCACACAAAAGCACTTCACATGAACCTAAGAGAAACCAGCCAAAATAAAGAAGAAAAGCCATACGGAGGGTTGATCTAATATGTAGTGTTAAACTTAAAAACAAAGCTCTGTGCAAGAGTCTTAAACAGAGATGAACAAAGACGTTTAATGAACCAAATTAAGCAAGTTAAACGGATCTAACCTGAACGAGCCCTGAAAGATTTAAGCAGACAAGGGGGCAGACCAGGCACAGACAGGGCGGCGAACCAATGTCGAGGTCAACGTTATGCCCATGTAAACTATATCCACAAAGGGTCATAAGCTGCGAGTGGTGGAAAGGAAAAAGCCAAATTAAGCAATTAGACAACGACATTTAAATCCCTAAACCATTATGGTAATCGTGTGATGCAGATGGTTAGGGTGGTAGTGCTTTCAGTAGAGTCAGTCATCTCTATGAAACGGTACAATTCTACTCCTGCACCTAAAACTGCTTTAAATGTCGCATTGTTCAGGTAATTTAACCCTCCTGTCTCTAGAGTTTTGCTAAGAGTGTATTAGTAAACCTGGCATGTCTCCACGTCTGAATGAACAAATGTAGAAGGCTAATATTTGTCGATTTTAGCATCTTCAGAGGTGTAGATAGTATCTGCGTGGCACTATATTGTAAAACCGTGGTTGTCAGGTTCTAAAAGGCAAAAACTGCCTAAAACACATTTGGATGAAGACAGAACATGTTGTTCCAAAGCTTGTACCCAGCAGTTCAGCATCAGTGCAGATCCCAGAGCCATCCAAACAGCCCTGACTAACCAGCTCTGTCACAAAAATACCACACATGGCTCTTTGTCAAGCTACCTCTTTATTAGGAGCTCCTCTGAAAAGCAGGATTTGTCACTTCCTGTTTTCACTCAGGTCATGCTGACAATAGACCCTCAGCATGGCAGAACAGGGGAACAAAAACAAGCCTTTGGATGCACACACATTCCTGATGTACCACACTCGCTGTGCTCTTGAACGGAGCCCAGTGTGGCGGCTGCGTCTCTCCCTGCAACGCTAACAAGACTACTGTACAGCTCCACGTTCTCCGTCTGAATATAGACCACCACAACAGAACTGGCCAGTATCATCCCTCAGAATGACGCTACACATTCTGTAGATAAACTATGTTAATCACACAAACAAAAGACACATTTCTCTCTACGATTCAGGGTGATCGGGATCTGCAGCTGCTTCGTTACAGTTTCAGTTGGCTGTGATAATAGGGTCACAAGCAACAATGCAAGAGCTGACTGTTAAAGATGTTACCTGAACCCGACTTCAACTGTGCCATTGAATACTCTTTAGTTGCTGTGTTATTCCACGTCCATCCATCCAGCGGGCACAGAGGTCTTTGGTCAATAAATTGTTCAGATTAAAAGAAACATTCACTATAAAACATCCTGTACACAAGCAGCCTCTGGAGCAGCCACATAAAGGCACTGTCGACAGTTGACAGGTTGGCCGCCGTCAAAAGCGTGTCATTGTGACCAAACGTTTAAGTGTGCTATTGTGCAGAGAAAAGAGCAGCTCCCCGTCCCGGCCAACACCGGGGACTCAGGGCACAATTAAAACAAGCCAGCTGCAATTATTAGCCGCCTGGCCTCCTCCTCTTCTCCTCCTTCTCCCTCCTTCCAACGGTTTCCCTTTTAAAGCCCAGATAAAGCCTGCCCTCGGATGAATACAATCTTGGGCCTCATTGTGTTCCCGAATAGAAAGAGTGCAGACAGAAGAAACAGGGAGGGGAGGAGGATGTTAAGACATCAAATCTGAAGCAAAAGGGAACATGGCTCTATTTAACCTTGTGAAAATCTGGTGCATAAACAAAATACAACTGAATAAGTTCCATGTTAATTACCATAAAAACAACCATTATTTTGGCATTGACACCAAAAAGAGATGAAAGTGTTAGGTGCAGGTTTTAATGCAGTATTAGTGGTTTGACCTCGCTACCGGCCGTGTTCTTGAGCAAGACGCTTCACCCAGTAAACCTGTGTGTATGAGGTCGTGCGTTACTACTATTATTTAAAAGTAAACTTTTCAGGATTTCAAGACACATGGGAATTCTCCGCTCTGAGTTCCCACCGCAAACAGAAACATCAGGCCGACAGTGGAGGCAGGCAGAGCAGTGAAGCATGGCCGTCAGCAGGTCGACGTGTCAGGCAAGAAATGAGCTGAGGTCTAGACACGACGCTGGGAGAGGCAGCGAGAGTGGACGGGGTGAGTCAGAGCCCTATGGAGGAGTCCTGACACTGCACCCCCACACTGACCCCCACCCAACTCTGACACGTCCCACCATCACCGAGTCAGCCCTCTGCCCACTCCTCGCCCTGTCCCTCACCTTCTTGCCCCCTTCTGCACTGCACAAAGCACTGTGCACGGCTTACACTGTGCTCTTCACTGTGGCCGCTCGCTAATGCATGTATTGAGTGGATTAAAGGGAGACTGGGCAGACACAAAGCATTTCCATGGCTCTTGATCACAAAGTGGCTCTGACTTCTGACTACAGAGGCTGGAGGAAAAAACTGCAAGTTCATCAAGAATTCTTCAGAAATATGCACACACCGTCTTCTCTAGAAACCTTTGAAATAAGTCATTACCTGTTTGGAGAAAATTAAACATATCTAGTTCTATTGTCTTTACAAAAATAAAGGAAAACTTGAAATCTGAGACTGAATTCATGCTGGAATTCTGACATTTAAAGACACATTTCCTCACAGAAGCTTAAAAAGTGTTTTGCATTCCCCCCATGTGCTTCTCTGCAGATTTAGTAAAGCTGAAGCATCTTCTTTGTGATTTAAGGGATGACATTCAGGAGTGTCTGTCCTAAAAGAGTTGGGTATTGGGTTTAGGTCAGAGGAGAATGGAGCCAGTCATTTTCTTTATCCTTCATCCTCTAGGATTATTTTGTTCTGTTTTCTTGTTTCTTATTTTCCAGCAGTCACTAGTTCAGGGGCTTATCAGACTTATCAATGACAACATATTTACTGAAAGATTAAACCCATGAATGGTGATGGAATCAAATATCAATCTGTGTAAAATCCCATATTTTCTGCAGAAACTCAAACTGGGATGGGTTGTTACTGGCTGCATCTTGTGTTCAGTTCATTTCTTCAGTTTCCAAAAGCTTTTCAGCAAGCTGTGGTTTCATTGGCTTTATTACACTGCGGAGAAGTAGCCGAATAATGAAGATCTGGGGACTTATGTAAGAAAGGGGCGGACCAGGAGTTAACATCTGCCCCTGCATGGCACCCCTCCATTGGGCACACATCACCAGCAACAGTGGAGACAGATCCCTGGCCAAATCCAAACTTGGCAACACCCACTCAATCCATGTGTTTTTTTCCTCGAACGTTTTGTGCCTGCTACTTTTCTAAAGCTGAAATTTCATGGCTGGGGACTCCGGGGTTATTGGGAGTGCACAGCAGAATTATTTCCTTTTGTGTGTGATATAAGCGCCTTGGGACATAAATGAGTGGGTATGCGTCTGCTGTTTCATGTGCGCGGGCACCCTGCAGATTCTTCCCGAAAAATGTTTGTTCTTTTTGGGACATCAATGAGTGTGAGGCAGACAGTCAAGCGTGGAGATCTAACAAACTGTGATTATTAACATTTGTGTATCACAGGAATTTGAATGTCATGCTTAAAGAAGGTTAACTATATGCTTCTCTATCATTATTAAATAACCCAAAGGCGTAATGAAATCAAGAGCGTTCTGTAATCGTGTTCCTTTATCAAAAATCATACCTGGAGCTGTTTGTCTGCTCCACATAATTAAGTATCACTGGCGTCAAACAGCCCATTCCGTCCTACTCCACTACTTGAGTAAATGTTTCAGGGAACTGCTTTTTTTTCTCTTAGCTGAGAGTATTGTAAACCTGATGGATTTTTTATGAACACTACAAGCCTAAAAGGAGCGCTTTACATAAAACAAAGCCCGATAAACCAGCTATTGCCTTGATTGGTTAGTCTGCTTCTCAATCATGACACATTGGAACAATCAAGAAGTTTCAATCTGGTTTAGGACTGGCACAAAGACTCTGGTTTACAAATTTCCCTGGTAGCACTGTCATGAAAATATACACTATGTTAAACCGATCTTAATCAATATTCTGTACATTTCAGCATTAGGTCTAAAACGTCCTGGGGCCTGGTTTATTTAAATGGTGAAATCTCCATATTAAAGCTTGAGGAAGTCGCAGGTGAAGAGTGCAGGAGAGTATTTGCTGACAGAACCAGTATGGCACACCTCCGGGGAACATGCCTCTTATTACAGAATAACACTGACCCATCCCAACAGGTAGCCCGAGTGTCCTCCATAAAACATCTGTTACTTTTTAGAGCCACATCAGCAGCAGCACCAGTCCGGCAGCTCCACTCCACTCACTCTAGTTCTGCTCTAAAAAGCTCAGCCAACTTTTTTCTTCAGAAACTGCAGGATTTTGCATAATACATAGCATGACATAGGCCATATAGTCCTCCGCCGCTCTGTCGGAAGCTCTCTGACGGCTGGTGCAAAGAGACTGGCTCAGCTCTCAGCCTGTCAGACCTCTCAGAACATATACATTTGGCCCCAACCTATCTCACAGATTTTGCTTGAATTGATGCAAGTCTTGGGTTAACTTTACTGAATTGTTTATTCTTGTGTTGTTCATCATGTAGAGGCAAAAGTTTTTAATAATTTATAATCAGAATAGAGTATTACATTGTGTTCATCTTTATGCGAGCAATATGGTTCTTACATTGAGTTCACATTTTAAAAACAAGTTTATACCAAATACATGATGCAACACCACAACACAAAAAAGTTAAATTATCATCTACTACTGTCTGTATAAACTGCAGATTTTAACTTGCATGTAGATGAGTATTTTAACATAATTCTCATACAATTTGTATTATAGTGGTCTCTGGTTTATTGCGGAGGTTTTTTTTTTTTTTTTTTTTTTTACAATTATTCTATATGTTTTGCAACTGTAAAACCCCTCAACACACACACACTTTATACAGGCGTTTTTTCTTTCTTCTTTAATAAATTAATAGTGAATTTTTCTTCGTCTTAATATTCTGTCCTCTGACCGTGCCTCTTTGTCCTCGGCACAGAGGAGACTGATGGACAATGGATCTACATATCCCTCAGCCAAGACACGGCACGGAGAGACTGATGGACAATGGTCTACAGTACAGTCCCACAGCCAATCAGGACGCAGAACACAATGCACAATGTAAAAAAACATGTAAAATTGCACAAAAAAATCCACAAAACAGCAAGTCTGTACAAATGTATTGCATTTAAGGGGTAAATAAAGTAATCATTTTCTTATAAAGTTCACACTGCACTGTGATTGCAAAAACTCTCTGTCACTCACTCAAAGCCTCTGAGCGGGTGATGGGGGGGTGTCAAAATGCACAGAGCTTCAAATCATTAAATAATAAGACAAATAGTGAAATAGGGAAGCACAATATGATGAGATTACCCGGCCCTACCCTCTACAGTACTCCTAACACTACATCTATGCCTGATATTATTTTAGCACTATATGTACATAAAGTGAGTTTATTTATGGTGTCAAATGAGGATTATAGCGCCCAGGACCTTCCACTGACTCAGCCCTTGAGCAGCTCACAACAAAAACAGCCTTTGTCCCAGAAATGTAATTTGGAACGGTGCTGCGGTGCCCCCCTCATTACAATCGGCTGCAGTGAACATCAAAACAACTGCATCAAGGCTTAATGTCAAACACTATGAGAAGCCTCCTCTCCAATATCCAAAGTGCTGCGTTATGGGAACTTTTTCCAACTTTAGTGTCACTGATACTTGACCCTGTTTGACTTGGGCAGTTAGCGTAGGGAAAATGGGCCTTCAAGTGCGATAGAGCTGCAGCAGAGATTCTGGGCATTTTCCAGTTTTATATTTGTCTCAGAGGCGGTTTTGTCACTAGCAAGTAAACTCAGATATTGATTTGTCTTTTTATCAGGATTTTACTTTGCAATGCATTAGAGTTTGGATGTCTTCTTTCAGATATTGTAGAAATGATTCCCATAACTGTGATCTTGTGCAGAGAATACAAATCCAGTACAATGCAAAAGTTCCATGCATTTCTAAGATTGTGGCCACCAGCCGTCAAACATGTGGACAAAGTAAATCTCTGCAGACATGATTGTTCTTCTTTATGGATACTGTCCAATTTCAAGTCTTAGTGCTTATTTTGATGCATTTCCAAGGGTCAGACTCGGTAAATGTAACTTTGATACTTCACAGTCTTAGTAAGCGGTTTCCCCTTTTTAGCTTGTGTTCTGTGAGTTGCCGTTATTGATTAATAAAAATGCTGCGATGCCAGCAGGGAATACCCTCTCCAGCAGATTTATCAGAGGTTGGCTGTTAATGAAGTCACAGAACAGAGACGCTGCGCAAAAAAGTCAAAGTGACAAGCAGCCATTTGAACACAGACTGGAACGACCTGAATAAATCAACAGCCTCATAAGTTCTGCTGATAAATGTGTCAGCCTCTATTTTGTCTACAAATCAGGTGTTCGGCATTCTTATTCATTTGCAGAATGAAAAGCGAGCTGAATGATTATAAAACCATTGGAAGTCCTTTATGGATAGTTTTCAGAAAATGATTAATAATATAGTAACAAATAATAAAAAATACTGATGATCAGATCAAAATCAGGACAAAGGGGGCTGTAAATGTTATTCTCACATGTTCAAGTTGTACTATAAGCAATACCATGGCTAATGCATTTTAGACTTGAACTAAACTAAAATGGTGTTTAAAAAGGCAAAGTCAGAAATGCATTTGTAAGGATTCATAATCAACAAACTGACAAAGAAAAATTGCCACAAAAAGTAGCTCCAGTTCATTATCACATTAGAAAGGTCGGTGTGTGCTTATCCCTTTTTCCATGTAAAAACCAAATAACACTTTTCTTGCCCAAGTTTACTCTTCTCTAAAGAAAAAAACCTCTACATTTCTGAAACTGCGTGCAGACACAAAGCCAATCATGATGATTGCTTGATGGCGCGGACCTTGTCAGATGAGGACAGCCAGTGGCAGAGTTTCTGTCCCCGTCTTGCACTGGTAGACTGTCTCCTGCCTCCCAGTCACGGAAATCATATGACTTTGACTTTCTACTGCAATCATCGCACAACAGTCATCAGGCGAGGGTTATTTTTACTCTCTGCAGCGTGCCGACTTGCATGTATGCATATATAGGTCCGTGTATGTGTGTTGTATGTGTATGCTGGTAGCGTGAGCAGCCGTGTATGTTTTGAGTGCTTTCGTGACTTGCTGGGAAGCCCCCTGCTGTGCTGTAGAGTGCCTCCCCTTCAGACGCATTAAAATAAGATGAGTGTGTGTCTGTGTGGAGTGGAGGAAGTGCTGCAGCAGAACACCACAGATCAGAGCACAGCCAACACAAACTGAAAATAAAGTGCAGGTCGGTTTATGTCTATGGCAGTCCAATTTTTTCATGTGAGTATTGTGGATGGTTTTGTAACATAGACATACTGTTGTTTTAAATTTTTGATAATGGTTCCAGAATAACTTACTTCAAAATATAGTCACCATCACAGACATCCAGGAAAGAGTTTCAGGTATGAAAAACTGGACGGCACCAGGCCCTGACATAATCCACGCCCATCTTCATAAGCACCTGGCAGCAAAATGAACCAGCTGCTAAGGGATGAGACTCACCCTGAATGACTAACCGAAGGGTATACAATCCTGATCCAGAATAATCCCTCAAAGGATACAGTCCCATCCAACTATCGGCCAGCGACCACAACATGGAAGCTCATGTCAGGCATCATCGTGGCTAATATAAGTAGGCACGTGGATCAATACATGAGCACAGTGCAGAAGGTTGCCCAAGACTGAAGACCCTGTCAGACCAGCCTGTGCACGCCTGGACTGATTACAAAAAAGCCTATGACTCAATGCCACATACATGGATTACTGAATGTCTGAAGCTGTACAACATCAACAAGACCACAAGTCACCATCAAATGTGGCATATACTAAGGAGATGCACTGCCCCCACTGCTGTTCTGCACTGGTCTGAACCCCGTCAGCCAAATCATCAACAACACTGGCTATGGATACGACTCAGGAATGGGGCCACCGTCAGTCACCTCCTCTACATGGATGACATCAAGCTGTACGCTAAGAATGAGCGAGACATCGACTCACTGATCCCCACCACCAGGATCTACAGCACAGACATCAGAATGTCATTCGGGCTTGAGAAGTGTAGCCGGATGGTGACAAAGAGAGAGAAGGTAGTCCACACAGAAGTGGTCTCACTCCCAGAAGGAACAATAGCAGACACTGAGGACAGTTACAAGTACCTTAGTATCCCACAAGCAAATGGCAACCTTGAGGAGGAAAAAAGAAAGTAGGCACAGCCAAATACCTGCAACGAGTAAGGCAAGTCCTAAGGAGTCAGCTACTAATCAACAGAGTATAAACTTGTCCATTACATAAAATAAATAAAGTATTGAGGATATAAAATAGTAATAATAATAATGATATGTTGATGATTAGAAATAATAATTATGATTATGATAATAATAATAATGATAACTACTAATGATCATTATATATAGATATATATATAAATACAAATCCTAGAGGTAACTATAAGAATATAAAAATAATAGCTTTCTTCTGTATTATAAATGTATTTGTAATTGTTGTGTTCCTTTTGTTGTTTTTTTTCTTGTTGTGTATACTTTTCACATGTGGAAATAGGCAGGCATAAATAAGCTTTGCTTCAGCCAATGCCTTTCAGTCACACTGATTAGTTTGTGCATGTGACCGATAATGTTTTATTTATTTTTCCTTCTTTGTGTCTGAATAAACTAACTAACTGAACTGAACAGCTCAATGGCAAGACTCAGGCAATAAACAGCTACGTGTTACCAGTAATCAGAGCCAGCAGGAATCATAAGCCAAAGGAGGAGATACAGACCACAGATGTTAAGACCCGAAAGCTCCTGACCATGGATGGAGGGTTCCATCCCAAATCCAACACTCTGCGACTGTACGTGAGCCGTAAGGAAAGAGGCCGAGGACTAGTGAGTGTGAGAGAACAAGGCCCCAAATGATGACACGCCCAGCAAAAGCTCCTGCATGGGATGTACCACCGGAACTTAACTGAAGTGGCTGTTATCGAGAAATCCTACCAATGGCTTGAGAAAGTTGGACTGAAGGACAGCACAGAGGCACTCATCCTGGCTGCACAGGAGCAGGCCTTGAGCACTAGAGCGATAGAGGCCCAGATCTACCACACCAGACAAGACCCAAGGTGTAGACTGTTCAAAGAGGCCCCTGAGACAATACAGCACATAACTGCAGAGTGTAAGATGCTGTAGGAAAAGCAAACATGGAGCGGTATAACCAAATGATGGGCATAATGTACAGAAACATCTGTGCAGAGTACGGACAGGAAACCACAAGGCTGAGGTGGGAAACATCTCCAAAGGTAGTGGAGAATGATCAAGCCAAGATTCTGTGGGACTTCCAGATACAGACTGACAGAATGGTGATGGCAAACCAACTGGACACTGTGGTGGTGGATAAACAACAGGGCAAATGGGAAAATCAAATTGTGAGAAATACCAGGGGCTCAAAGAAGAGCTGAAGAAGGCTTAGAAGTTGAAGGCATCAGTGGTGCCTGTGGTCATCGGAGCACTTGGGGCAGTGACCCCCAAACTGGAGGAATGGCTACAGCAGATCCCAGGAAAAACATCAGACATCTCAGTCCAGAAAAGTCAACAGTCAGATAACACAAATCAAATGTGGCGTGTTTGACTTGTGTAAGACTTTTAATTGTTGTGGAGACAGGTTTGATCACATTGTGTGTGAAGGTAAGCGCTTTGCGGGTCCCTGTGGGTCATTAAACTAAGATGAGCATGTCTTAGCGTGCGGTGGGTGGGAGAGGGAGAGTCTGCTTGTGCACATGTGAACACTGTCAGGGTATGCAGACTGCAGAGGAAGAGCAGGCTTGCGTACATGTGCATAATTGGTTCCTAATGTTGAATGCATCTTTTACCCACAGCCAAAGAGACTTATTTCTTCAACCAGCAATCACTATAAGCCTAGACATTTAACTAACTAACTAAACACTAGCCCTTTTCTAAGTGTACAATATAATATAAATATAGACTGGAACAAATATAAAGCTCAATGAAACACTTAAGTATTCAGTTAGTATCTATTTTCTGTTTAAAAGTTACTTATTCAACCCTCAACTTTCGTGGTACTACAAAAAATAATTTCCTACTATAGTGCAAAGAAAATGCACACAAGATAAACACTGAGCCCTAAAAATATAAATTGCTAATATATATAGTAATTACTGTGACAGGCAAACTTTCCATGTATGTTTTACTTTTCGAGAGGACAGTCAAAATATGGCAGATAAAGCAGGGCCTTGTGGAGCTTCATGAGTTTAAATCTAGGCAATGACCTTTTCCACATGACATGCCCTTTTTCTGTTTCATGTCGTCTTTGTCTCTATGATCTGTAATGATTAATGCAGCAAAGATGGACTAACTATTCCACCTAGCTACCTGTTTAAAGGCCAATGGATCCAGCCAACTCCTGCTTCTCTACAGGAACGCACAAATATTTATTAAGCCCATGTGCTTCTGAATGTGTAGCCCACCTGAGAACACTATGTTACAGTTTCCAAAGTACTAGAGAAGCGAGATTTTAAAGTTTGTTCCCCATATGCCCTTTAATAACATCTGGTTAGCACTGTTACCATTTGTTTAAAAAAAAAAAAAAAAACGTGGCACAAGCTGCACAACTCGCAGCATCTTTTTTATGTCTGAGTGAAAAAAGTGTTGTTTTGTGCTCTTAGACCTGGATATGCTTACAGATGTTGTTCAAATAGCTTGTTGTGTGAGCCCAGTGCTTGGGGGTGATAAAGTATGTTTTATAGGAGCTCTACCATGACTCGGTGCTGTGCTGTGTATCGCTCCATCACGACTCCGAGTCCCTCACCCTTTTATGGTTTAATAGCCCATTATTTGAGCTGGTTATGCCCTGTAATAGCCTATGACTGAAGCAGAATTTAGCGAGATCTGTGCACTTTAGAGTGATCAGATAGACCGCTTCACTCTTGCGGCACCCGACAAAACTTGAATGAGGCTAGATGGAGTTAAAAGTGACTGACAGAGTGAAGGTTTTTGGAGAGAATGCAAAGTGTAGTGTGGAAGAGAGCACTGTTACGTATGCGCCCCACGGCCAGTGTATGAATATGTGAAACTTCTGTGTTTGTAATGCTGCAGGATGGTGCGTTTCATTCAGTTACACTCGGCCCGGTCGTGTAGGGAGGGTCGCAGGAAGAGCCACAGACGGGGCCGGGCTCCCCCTAAGCTGTAACCAGTGGAGTCCTCCTGATTACCTAGAGACAAGCCACTATTTCCTATATTTTAAAAAAGACAAAGATTTTTTTTTTCATTGTTATGTGCAGATGTTAAAGTTCAGACAAAAACGTTGGCAAAGCGTATAGACAGACCTGTCAGGATGATTACTATATCGACTTATCATTCAATATATGAAAGCTGGAACAATATATTTTGGGGCTCCATATGTAGTAGTGTAGTTTGGGGAGTTTCTGTTGTAATACAATGAGATTTGATCTGAATAATTCACTTTCACTGCGAACTGATCCAGGCTTCAAACGGTTCTGTTTAGATGTGCAAATAACTGAAAGGGTTTTATTCTGCACTCTTCTTTTTATGATTTTATGATGATTATTTGTGATTATTTGTTATATTGTGATTTTAATGTCTGTCTTATTCTGTAAAGCGCTTTGAATTACTCTGTGTATGAATTGTGCTGTATAAATAAACTTGCCTTATTGGTTCATTCTGCTATTTATTTTTTGCAGCTCAGGGCTTTTGCTACGGTCTATTTAAAAATAATTTACTGGCATTATCTTGGATTATTGTTACTGTATCAGTGACATAAATCGTTTATCACAGTATATTTCTCTACAAATATATCACGCTTTAAAATGTGTAATTGTGACAGACCTATGTGGTGAATAATGGCCACAATATTTAGTCCTGCCCAGACAGGCTTTAATAAGACCAGAAATTCATACCACAATATTAGGCTCTTTATGGACATTTTACACTCTCCCTCAACAGCCGACACCCCCGAAATAATTATCTCCTTGGACACCGAAAAGGCTTTTGATCGGGTGGAATGGCCCTATTTATTTTATTTATACCTTGAAATGGTTTGGTTTTGGCAGTAAGTTCATGTCTTGGATCAAATTATTATGTGTCTCGCCCATGGCACGTGTTCGCACTAATAATGATTACTCGGACTATTTCTCCTTGGGCTGCAGAACACGACAGGGTTGCCCCCCATCTCCCCTTCTGCTCGCAATAGACATAGAGCTGCTTGCGGCCGCCATCAGATCCAGTTCTGTCCATGGCATTTTGAGGTGGTTTAGTTCATAAAGTAGCTTTGTACTTATACTAATGACCCGTTGCTTTTTGTTTCAGATCCAGGTATCCCCATTCCCCAGTTCTGACTTTACTAAAGGAATTTGGGACATCAGTTATAAATTAAACCTTAATAAAAGTGAACTCCTCCCTGTCAGTCCTGCTGCCACTACATCCTAGTTTTCCATCTTGCCTTTTCAAACGTCTCCAGAGTATCACATATATGGGTATTCACACGACAATTTTTAGATCTTTTCAAGACCAACTTCAATCCATTGCCCGATGAGTTAACTCAGGATCTGCGCCGTTGGTCTATGTTTCCTTTTTCTCTTGCAGGTAAAATTAGTTGCATTAGAATGAACTTACTACCTGAATGTCTTCATCTTTTTTAATATATACCAGTGTTTATTCTGAAAGGATTTTTTTCAATCACTTAAAAGCTATTGCACAGTTTTTATGGAACAAAAAACCTCCAAGAAAATTAAAGAGTATATTGCAAAAAGGAACAGAAAATGGAGGACTTGCTTTACCAAATTTCTATTCTATTATTGGGCTGTTAATATCCACACAATGCTATTTTGGTGCAGTAGTAACAACAACATGTCAATCAGGCCGCCAGTAGAGGAGGCCTCGTGTGACTGTTTCTTTATTCTCTCTCTTGTATCTTCCTCTTAAATCATCACCCACGTCATACTCTAATAATATTATAGATAAGAACTGTCTTAAAATGTGGACCCAGGTTAAAGAACATGTTGCATTTCGGGGAAAACCTCTTGTCACCTTTCCTTTCTAACCCTTTGTTTGCTTGGTCACTTACTGATGGAACTTTTTTTTATATGGTGGAGCTGTGGACTGGTCAGTAAAAGACTTTTGCCCAATTATCCTCGAAGTTCAATGTGCCCAATTTTTACAGAGCAAAACTTCATTGGCAGACACTTTCCTAGCTCTCCTGGCCTTCCTAATGCTACCATCATCAATACTGTCATGAAGATCAAGCCCTCTCTGAAAGGTGCAGTGTCCAAAATGTCCAGTGTCTCTCAGTGTAACATCTGCTCATCTTCATATGGCCTGGCCTGAGGAACTTGATGTGGGGACTGATGATGAACCTCTTAAAATCTGTGTTCGAGACTGTATCATTCAATGTGAAATTGTCCATATAGTGCACTGGTGTAAGAATAAGCTTTCCTGATTCTTCCCTGGCACTGATCAAAACTGTAAACTGCAACTTAGGCCCAGCTAATCTCACTGGAGGGAGACACCATCTTTGGTTCTCTGTCTGTTGTTTGCAATGCTAGAGTTGGGCGGTCTCCATTGACTGTTCTTTTTGGGACTCTTCTGGCCAATCCGTCCTTGTCACCCTGTTTTATTGACCTTGACCTTGTAGCTTTTCTTTCATTGTTGGCCAGGTGGTCCATCCTGATGCATTGAAAAGACCCTCACCCACTCATTCTCAATGGATACATTTTTAGAGACATGTCCTGTGGTCTGACGAAACAAAAATTGAACAGTTTGGCCATAATGAGCATCATAATCATTACGTTTGGTTACGTTTGGAAGAAAAAGAAGGAAGCATACGGGATGGCAGCGTTATGTTGTGGGGTTGTTTTGCTGCAGGAGGGACTGATGCACATTACAAAATAGATGCCATCATGAGGAAAGAACATTATGTGGAAATACTGAAGCAACATCTCAAGACGTCATGCACCAGTGATGTGCAGTCAGGTGAGGCAGGTGTCATCACAGAGAAAAAAATAAATGAAATGGTTATATTTATCCAATGATTTGTACTATAAAGTTATTTTCATTTTTTTTTTTAAATTCAAAATCACTGAATTTTTACTTTTACCGTTCAAATCTTGAGAAGAGTGACGCCGCTGCTTTAATCGGCTGTGAAAAGGCGCCGGGTGAGGCACGTAGTTACCCTGCCTCATGTTAGGGGGCACTCGTGAGCCCAGGGATTCTTGCAAGTCCCACAGAATAGGGGCCGCAAAATAGTGACAGCAAGCTACAATTTAGAGTTAGCAAATCAAGTTTATCAATCCGTTAAATTTTTTCTTCTTGTCTGGCTCTACTTTTTAAATGGAGGAAGATACGTGTTATAGTTCAAGCAGTTTTCTAAACTGGACTTTCGGTCAAAGAAGGAGGTTATAATTAAAGGAAGACCAACGGCTGAGCTAAATGGTTTGCTCCAGACGACGGGACAAAAGACTCGCTCTTTTCAAACAGAGTGGTACGAAATGGTAAGAAATGTAATGACTTCAATCCACTGAAAACTGCGGAACCACAATAAGGATAAAAAACAATACAAAACCAGCTTGCTTTTTATTTCATACTATTAGAGCTATTTCATACGGACTTCTGAACTTTTATTTTGAATTTCTTTTTTATTCTGTCCCCAAGTCACTGGAAGAGAAACTGACCCGGGGCCAAATGTACTTTCTGGCACCTAGTTTACATGTTTGTAAATCTGACTGTGACGACATCAGCGCCTCACCGGCCACGAACCTCACAGCACGTCACTGTCATGTACTTACCACTAAGTTAAAGCTTAGGCACAAACAGGACTTCCAAACAGACAATGACCCAAAGCATACGACCAAACTAGTGACAAAGTGGCTTAAGGATAACAAAATCAATGCGATAGGATTGCCCTGATATCGGTCATATTGTAAATTTAAGGGAAGACCTGAAAAGGCCTGTGCAACAAGGAGGTGAACAAACATGGCTCAGTTACACCACTTCTGTCAGGAGGAATGGGACAAAATTCCTTGCAACTATTGTGAGAAGCATGTGGAAGGATATCCAAAACATTTGACCCAAGTCCTACAGTTTAAAGGCAATGGTATGAAATACTAATGAAATATATGTGAAGTTCTGACAAAAAAAAAAATCCTTCTCTCATTATTTTGGCATTTAGCAAACAGAAATAATTTTGGTAATCCTAACTGAGCTGAAACAGGAAAGGTTTAGTCTGATTTCACATCAGGCAGTGAGGAAAAAAAAACGTATGTGGTCTTTTTATATAGTATATGTAAACTTCTGGTTTCAGCTGTATCTCGGGATCATCTCATGAACCTGCACAGTGCCTTACAACTCCTGTGGGACCCCTGCACTTTACTACGGCTGCTTAAAGAAAAGCTGTAAGCAAAACTGTGCGTCAGGTTCACAGCTCAGTTCACGTGAGGCAGGATATTGCAGGATAACGCTGGAGCATATTTTATTGTGGCTTCCGTGTCTCGGCCCTGTCAAAGCTTTACATTACAACATGACGTGATGCATAAAATATTGAATGGGCTAGAAAACTGCACATGCAAGGCTAATTCACCCCATTGCCCTTCTGTCTGTCTTTGTATGTAGGGGAAGAGTCAGATAAGCTGTGTGCATTGAAAGAAAAAAACAAATACGATAAACAGCTGCTGGAGCAAAAATAATATTCCTTGACTGAGCACAAGAAAAGGCTTATGTTTATGATTTCTGAAAAAAACGTTATTTCTGACCTCTCCCTAATCCCCCCCGAAAGTCTTTCAGTTAGTGAAAGGCTGACAATCCCCCTATTACGGAGCAGAACACTCCCAGACGTACTGGTAAGAGAGCAAGATAATTGGCCAATAAAAATGTAAATGGGCCGCCGGAGCAAACCAGCATGTGATATGGTGGAGATGGGACGGGAGGGGGGGCCTGGTGGGGTGCGATAATCCACTGTGACAGGTCGTGTTAGTTTTGTTGGTTGTTAATTGGAAGCTCATTTTTATATAATAGCAGACTTTTTTTTGTTTATTTCTTTTATTTTTTTTATAAAGTAGCAATTGGTTTGTTTAAGAAGTTCAAAGTTTTGCAGATAGTCCAAACCCCTGACATATGATTTTATATTGCTGTTTCCAGAAAATACGTGTCAAAAGAGGACAGTCCTGAAAGAGTTTTAGCTAAAGTCGTGTGGTTTTCCAGTGTGGCCGTTATCAGCATCTTATAACACTGATCACATAACCTGCTCAAACAGGTTATGTGATTATTTATACATGCCTCAACCAAAGATTTTCTACTGCAATTTTGTGAAAATGAAACATTTTTTTATATACTTGCAACTTACAAACCTTAGGCACTCCAGTCATCCAGGCTAAACAATCACGTCTGAGTCATTTTCATCAGTTCAACATTCAAGGGCTTGTGTCTTTGTCAAAAAAACAAAACAGATGAAGAAATTCAGCAGACTACTCCAGACAAAGACTTATAAACGCACAAAACACCGAAAACTGTGGCAAAACCAATTTGACAAGCTTTGTCTACTTTACAAAACAATGAATTATTCCTTCATTCTCACTAAAGTAGATACAGTGAAAAAAACTTTGTGTAAAGTCACAACTTAATGAGTTTTTTAACCCGACAGCCATTGCAGTGACTCGTGTCTTGTGGTCGTTAAACATGGACTGGGCTAAATATAAACTGTATATGCTTTTGTGTGATAGAAAAGCTCTTTGGGCCAGGGGTTTATTCTGGCTACATCCTGATGGAAACCCTCTCACCAGAGTTGTTTCCGCACTTTTACTGAAAGCTCTTTGTCTCAGAGATCTCCCAGCATGCCACTTGTTTCAATCAATGTCTCATCACTTGAGAGAAACAGTGATGTTGGCATACAAGCTTTGAAATAATGAATAATAAAAAACAGGCAGTGCATTTTGAAACAGAGTGGGTTCTTGGGAACAACAGGCCCGACTCTGCTCGTAATATTAAGATGAGAAAAGCTTTTCTGTCGCACAAATTTAAAATTGCATTAAAAAGAATATAGAACATGCTGGAATTAAATGTTTTACTACAGGTTACCGTGGCAAGGATTGGGAGACGAAAAAATCTGGTAACGCTGAAATTTTAAAAATGGATATTTCTTGTTACCATGGAAACAGACTCCATCATGTAATAAATGAATGTTCCTTAAGAAAAAGTATTTCATTCAGAACAGTGTGTCACTACACTGACCACTCACTACATACGTGTTAGTGAAGTGACATAGTTCATCTGACTGTGAATCCCTGAAAATACTGCAGTCAAAAAGCACTTTTATTCTGCTTATAAACAATGTCTTCAAATAACAGCCCAACTGAGTATGGCTACTGTGCAAAAAACCCGGACAGTGGAGCAAACTAATGTGAGACTTATGGAGAGGAACATCATTCTGGAACAGCAAATCCAGAGATTTGTGTCTAGATTGCAACACTAAATATTTTTGATATTTTCTTTGGCACTAATTGAATGCCGTGAAGGTTCACTTTCACATGTACGGCGATCCAATGTCCACTGTAACTTTGTGGCCAACTTTTTTTTGAACAAAAAATGTTTTCAGTATTCTAATTACCCTACAAAGATTAGAGAATTTTAATATAAATGTGATTGGACAATATTTTTTTATGATATTTTAGAAGCGCTCGAGATGGCAGAGGTTTGTGGCATTTTTCACCAGGCGATCACAGAGTGAAAAAGAAGCAGACGCCTCACAATCACGTGAACCAGTGAAATCCCGTTAGAACAGGATGGTCAACTTTCTACGCCCGAGCCTCAAGAAATGTGAGGACAAACATGAGAGCTCAGATGAAAACACAGGCTATTGTTTTCCACCTGTCCACACAACAAACTATGGAATGGGAAATTTTTATCGACAGCTGGGGTCTGTGGAACGGCCCTTTAGGAATTACGTGGAGAGACGCCCGCCTATTCCAGAAGAGTGGAGAAGAAATGACCCCACCATGTCTGACGTGAACGGTACGTAAGTTCAGATATGTGGGAGGAAGTATCACCTCATAAGATGCTGACGAGTCCCACAACTATTTCATACTAATAGTTGTAGGGTTTTGAGCATCTTATGAGGTGATCGTTGTTATTTTGAAGAGGGGCACTTGGTTAAATGACCAAATGAACCTCTTCAGGGAAATACAAACTAATTATAGATAAGGACGTATCAAAGAATTCCAACATGCAGAGAAACTAGAACAGCAGATGACAGGTAAAACTAGACTCTCATTCTATCCACATTCTGATCCACCAGCTGACCCATGCTCTTTGTAACAAGGCAGCTGCCAGACAGTCCAAGGGAAAATAATCACCACACCCCCGTTCTCTGCGGTGAGTCAGTAGCCGATGAGGGTGATCCTCAGCCCCGCTGAGCCAAAGAGACACTGCACCTTGCGCTGTGTTCTGTCTACGAGGCTCGAGGAGTGATCACCTCTCTGCCTCTGACAACTCAGTCTCAGAAAGGGGGAGCCTAATCCGCAGACATCCCATCCACAGACTCACACCCGGAGCCCTTCACCGATTTGTGCCTCTGTGCAGTACCCGGTGCTCGGTGCGCTGGCCCCGAGAAGATGAGCTTCTCTGGACCAGTAGGGTTTGTAGCAGAGCTGCTCCAGGATTAAAACATGTACCTGTTGCACCCCTGAAAATAATAAGAATCAATCACGAGAGTGGTTTATAGTCGTTTCCTCTCATGCAGGAGTTTAATGAGATTGAACAGTATTTTACATGGTAACATTAGCTTGTGTGGACACAAGATGGCGGAGCTTCAATCCACAGCACAGGAAACCACAGGTGCAAAAACTTAAACACAGATACAAATATTTCCCGAGCCTCAGTTCAACATGCTAGACAACAAGAAGAATCAATCACAAGAGTGATTTATGGTTATTTCCCCTCATGCAGGAGTTTAATGCAATGAGGAAAAACAGCACGAAATTCCCCAAGTGGTGGGTGAAGGCATTACAGTCACCAACATAAAGGATCCCAGGCTTTGTAGCTGATTACTGATGAAATGATTACCTTCCCTTGAATGAAATGATTAATATTAAAGAAATTAAATATAATACACATTTTAGCAAACTTTTAACTGTATTTATATTGTTTTTAAGGCTTATGTAAATGACTATTTATTGCAAACCTTTTACTGTTTTTAACGATTTTCTCTCTGAACATGAAATCACATTATGATTTATCACTGTACATAAGAACAGAGCATTGTATTAGGGGCATATAGTACCATTTTAACCTATCACACACCAGGACGAAGTAGGCCTAATTTTAATTTACACTGTGTATGCAAATGTAGCATCTATTGTAGGCTGTGCAGTTTATGCGTCTGGCCACATGCTCCATCCTACCGCTGCCACTCGGCACCTTCACACACGGGGACAGACGACTCTGTAACAGCAGAAGAGCATCAGGCAGATGCTTCATTAGAATGAGGACACAGAGGCTGCTTCAGTAGGTGCTATTAAATATATGATTTATGCATTTAAGCACATATGCACAGCGGGAGACTATGGACACGTACCTCAATCTATGTGTTAAGGGGCAACTCGAGTCATCTGTCTCCCATAGCTCCCAGCTGAGTTCACTCAGCCACAGACTTGGATGTAAGGGACCAGAGGAGCTTACAGCCCTGACGCGGTAATTTCAGTGCTCCGTCATGAGCTCATCTGACCACTGGTGATGCGGCCTTGTCATTTACGCACAAGCAGTAGTCCTACTCCCAGAGACACTGCTGCTACTACTACTACTACTGCTGCTACTACTCGGACTGGGAAAAGTCAGTCACATCAGCAGCATAGCCTATATCTCGTCTTACAAATGCTTAAAAGTGGATATATCCTCCATTGTTACTATCACTATGCCGTATAATATCACTTAAATCAGACCCATTATGCAAAACTGACTTCTCAGAGATTTAACCATGTTTCTCAGTTGTTTCTCCTTTCCATTTACCCACTCCAAAGTTATATTTGAAGTGATTTGTGCATGTTTGATCAATCTTTAATCGCTTATTTTCATGATGCCATATTCCCGATCAACTCCCGCGCTCACTGCCACACGCCTACTGCTCTTTACTGACTTCGGTCTTCATTTTACATTTACATTACATTACATTTTAACATTTTTTTATTAAGTTGCTTTAGATGAATATTGCAATTTAAAAGATGCAAATTATATCTGAATGATCCACGAGGGTCATAGATTATAACTATAGAGCAGACACAAGCACAATATGTATTTATTTACTTACTTATTTATGTATTTATTTGGTTTATTTGAATGGGGAGGTGTAATTGCTTTGCCTGGAATGTTATAGAACTTATCTTTAGCAAAATAATTCAATTCAACTTGGAAAATTAAACTGGAGCCTAACTCGATGACTGAGGCATTACACAGACAGAAGTTATTTCTTACATTGATTCAATCACAGGCGTTTTTATTGCTGTTCTCTGGTATTTGATATTAAACAAGTAGTTATATAGTCAGTGTACTTCAAAACTGGACTTGAAAGACCAAAATAGAAATGCCCCATCACTTACCTGTGTGGTGCACAGGTGTATGAGGCAATACCCAAACCACAAATGCCCAGGTTGGCTGTTGTTTTTCATTATGACCCTGATGTCCAAGACAAATTTCTCCATTTAGAAACAATAGAGGCTCATTTTATCTTAACATTGTTGAAAGTTAGAAAATCAAACAATGAAACAGTCACTGGCTAATAAAAGACAAGTAGATGAAACAACATTGACTATAAATGGATAACTGCCCCTGAAAACAACAATACTGTCAGCACAGACAGTTCAATAGACTGGGCCAAACCTCGTTATAACATTCACAATTGGATCTAACCCATATGGTGGATCCGCCGTATCTACCTGCATGTAAATACACTGACGGACACCAGCCTGACCCACCAGCCTCAAAGCCTTCCATGTACAGGTGCAATACTGTGGGCAGTGTTAATTTCACCATTCACCTCCTGTCTTTAGCTTTTTGATCTCCCATTCAGCAGGTTCCCAAACCCCTGAGAAAAGTCTAACCTTGTCGTGAACCCACATCTCAGCTCAAATATGACAGCTTGCAGCCCCCTCCAGTCTCCCCACTCTGCAGCAGCTTCTAGACTTCCCTCTCATCTTTACACACACACAGCAAAGTTTTCTACACTTTCTACTGGTGCACACAGGGGAGTCGGGTTGGAAAGGAGACAGCACCGGAGAAGAAGAGCTGCACAAATGTAAGATCTATCATTGTGACCTTTTGATGGTGACAAGTGTGAGTGCGCCGCCGTACAGCCCTGCTGTCTCACCCCAGTTCTGAAGCCGACTCACTTTGAAATATTAGGATGAAGAGTGATTCATGTTTGTCATGTCAGGATTTGAGAAGAATTGTTTTTTGAAGTTTAAGCAATCAAGAGCAATATATAGCAAACTGTTACGCGTGGTTTTGGCTTTTCCAAAGACCATAAAGTTTATAGAGAATTTTAGGGCTCTCTACAGGGTGCTTTCTCGGGTTTAAAAGACCACACCAACATCTATGATGGCAGCTCCGGTTTTAAGCCTGATTTACTCCTCTGTGCACCGGGTGATGGATTTTTTTGAGTGTCCTCTACTGGAGTTTTCCTTCATTATGAATGGAATTTTGAATTTCACAGGGACTTGGCTGGTTAAAGAAGATTTATGATGACTAAACCTGTATTTATCCAAGTAGCATAAAAATGCACTTTAAAACTGAGTTGTGTTTTCCTCCTTGTAACTTGTTCATATCCTGAAATTCTATACACATCCTTCCTTAGTGGTGTCTCACAGCTATCCACTGGTCTTAAGGTATACACAGTGCATAGCTCAGATGCAGATCCACCATTTGCCCCTGAGCCAGCACCTGGCCATAATGGTTCTGTTGTTGCCCGTTTACAGGCCCAGAGCCCGGCAGTATAGCCTCTGTTCCCAGTCTGTGCCAGTCATCCAGCCTTCCGTATGTGCAAGACAATCTCTCAAGAATGTCCCGTCTGTGTGAGAGCCTGTATGCTCTGCTTTGTCCCACAGCCGGCCCAAGACCACACCTGAGGGAGTATTGGCTTATCGGATACAAACACAAATACATTTTTCTTTGTTTCGGGAAGGAATCTGCAGCTCGGCTTACCGCTCCAGATTTCCTTTTAAGCAGGATCTGTGTGGCCCATTTTCCCACATCTAATGCATTTGTAAAAGGATACACAGGATAATAATGCTCCATAAGGGAAAATCCATTGCTTCATAATATTATTGGTAGTTTAAGTACACATGTCCACAATAATGCACAGTATGAGAGCTGTTAACAGAGAGATCTACAAAGCTACTGTGCTTCTACTACAGTCGTCTCACAATCAAAAGTTTACTTTACATACTTGTATAGTGTCGTTACATACTAGTAACTATTCTAAAGATTCTAAAGAGAATAGCATTTGATTCCAGCAGTCTTTGTGTGTTTCCAGTTTTACTCTTGAATATCATGAGTATTTTACAAAATAATCACTGTATTTTGGAATAGGAGCAACATGTGACTTTAAAACTGTCGGTCTAACACTATTTAGGGTATGCACAGGTGAACAGAGGTGAGATACTGTGAAGATGAAAGGAGAGAGTTTTGTTTTCTCATCAGGGGGCTGTCAGCTTTTCTAAATAACAGTAATCAATGGCTCAGCTGGCCGTGGACGCCACTCTAATTGCTTTAAGTGCTTAACAACAAACTCAGGGGACATTTTTGGGAGACAGCGCGATGATGAAGCTTCCATTGCTCTTTTGTCATGTCCTCTGATATTTACCGTCGGACAGAGGCATTTGGAGTAGCGTGCCGTCACATCTGCTGAGCAAAATTAGACATCTCCACATGACCTGGATTACATGTTAATTAAATGTCAATGTGAAGCTGTTAAAAAAAAGCGAACAAATCTGTCACGGCGTAAACAGCTCATAACAACCTGCAGACCTAATTAATGAGTTTCATTATGTGTTGCAAACAAAAAGATATGTTGTGAATGTCGCCAGTGACTTATGATGTTTTATTTGAGTATTAGAACATCTCCTCTATGTTTAATATACTTTTGTAAATGTTTCAAATCATATGACGAGCTTTTATGTATTTCACACTATTCAGTACGGCTGAAAGATTAATCGAAATTGAATCAAAATTGGAAAATCAGAAAGAGAGCAATCTTTTAAAGTACCATAATATCCTCCAAAAAAAAACAAATATTCTGTAGTTTTCTTAATTAAACCATTAAAACTGCCCCGGAGTTTAGATCTGTACAAGCATGTTCTCAAGTACATGTGGTTCCTCTATCAGTTTATTTATTCATGTCATGTCCTATTTCAGTCTTTTTATCAATTCTGCAAGACACATTTAAAGTGGGAACTTTGAACAGATTGAACAATTATTAAAACATAAATCGCAAATCCGTGTGCTTTTCAGACAAATCACAATTTGATATTTTTCCCAAATCATTCAGCCTCCATATTCTGTGAAGCAACTTCTAACATGTTAGAGATAAAGATACTGTAAATTTCGGACTTAAAGCCGCTACTTTTTCCCCACGCTTTGAACCCTGCGGCTTATACAACAGTGCGGCTAATTTATAGATTTTTACTGGCTAATGGCCACCAGGGGGCGCTCTCTGGCAGTAAACACAAAAGTGAGACAAACATGAGGAAAGATTATGAGCTGAAGAATACAGTAGTTTTGATTTTGAACTGTCATTTTCCACACAGCCTCATCATGGAAAACACATGAAGAAATGCAAATGATGCAGCTTTAAGATAAAAACAACAGATCTGACCATCAAAGAAGGAAATAAGTTTGACCTTAAAGACAGAAATAGAGCCACGGCACACAAGTTTCGAGCATCAAAGAAATGAAATCGAGCCACAGCACATACGTTTGGCATCAAAGAACTGATGGTGCATCATTGGAGGCGGCAGCAGGAAGAACTTAGTCAATGTAAAAAGACAACAAAAACTCTCAGAGGAAATAAAAGCAGATGGCCCGTGTCGGTGCCGTTTTATTTTCTACACCTGCTGGTATGTTTGAAAAAAAGCGTGCCTCAAAACTCAAAAAAACCTCCGTATACCGTCTTTCTGTGTAAATTTCTCATGTTACAACATATTTGTAACATGCAGCTTATAATCAAATGCGGCTTATATTTGTACATTTATTTTCTTTTTTCAAATTTAGCTGGTGTGGCCTTTATTCAGGTGCATTCAATAGTCCAAAATTTACTGTATTTATAACTCTAAACATTTGTTACGCCCTGGGTCATATAGTATCAGATTCTGAATTAAAGTACAGTACAACACACTTTACCTTTACTTCATTTTTTGGGAATGTGTGATGTGTTTATGTTGCATTTTTGTCCACACTAAGCATCTTGGGTAATAGTGAAGTTTTCTGTACACGCCACTAGGCTGCGTCTCGTAGGGTCTGCGGAGTGTGAAATCAAATCAGAAGGATAAAAACAACAGTATCTCCAAAGAGTTAGTTCTCAGCAACAACTTGTGTCTCATTCATCATTTTATTTGATCAAGTTTGTTTTCTCCCGTTGCTAGAGCTGGTGTTATTTCCCAACCCTCCTGACCTGTCCTAACCTGAAGTTCCTCTATGTACCGTCTTAATGCACTTCTTCTTTCTCTCCAGAGGAACAAAGACTTGGTGTTTCTTGGACAATGTGGGGTTTCAAACAGCAGACTGAAGATATAAACTTATAGAAAGATTTTATTTTGGCATGACAACTGATTGAACAAGGAGCAAACGATGGATGGATCATGAGAGAGTTTTTTTGGCAGAAGCAAAGAGCCAACTTACTCTGAAGTGTGTCAAAAGTTAGAAAATCAGATACGAATTGATACTAAAACGATTATCGAAACGAGATCCTCATTTGAGTAGGTGTCAGTACTAAAAAAGCCACATTCACAGGACAGAAATGAACCTTTCCTGAAAAGCTGTAGAGTGATTTTGAGCTGTGTCAGAACAAGTATAAGACACATAGACTAGTACGGCGTGGAACCTACTGGACACTGAGGGATTACACACATATAAAACTGTAATATAAAAGAAAGTACTATGATTTAATGTTGAAAAATCACCTTGTACTGTCTAAAGAGAGAGTGGTATTGTGGTATTGCAATCGGCATTGAGTATCGCGTCTATTTCTTAGTCTCGAGGTTCAAATTGTAGGATGGTGACGACACTATTCTGAGCTAGCGACAGGTTAAGTTACACTTACTTATACATTAAGAACTAGTGTTTTCATAAATACTAGTCCTTAGTGTCAAACTCAATTTCAATATCAAGGAAAAAGGCTCAATACTCAATACTGGCTTCACCACAATGATAATGAAAACATACTTTTAGATAACAAAGTCATTTTCAACATACAGTATTCGTACTTATTTTATTATTACCACGTTGTCGACTCGATAGCGTCAAATGTCATATTCCAAACTGATTAGTCCACCCACCAAACACTGAATATTTTGTGATCAGACAAGAAAATATTTCTGTAATATTATGACAATACTATTTACGTAATGTACTTTTGATCACATATTGTATGTGAGCCAACCTGACTGAACTCTAAATAGTCAGAAGTAAATGCTAACAACAACAGAACCTAGGTCTACATAACACATACCAAATATGATCCAATCACATACAGAGCTTATAAGAGAGACATCTACACAACACATACCACATATGATCCAATCACATACAGAGCTTATAAGAGAGACATCTACATAACACAAACCAAAAATGATCCAATCACATACAGAGCTTATAAGAGAGACATCTACATAACACACACCACATATGATCCAATCACATACAGAGCTTATAAGAGAGACGTCTGCTACAAAGATCAGCTCGTGTGTGTGGACTGTTTGACATCTCAAGTGCCTGTGTCTGTCTCCACCACGGTTTGCCAGCTTGGCTTGTGCAGCTCTGTGTTTTGCATGAATGCTTGTTATTGCTAGTGTAGCACAAAAGCTAAGTGAGACCAACTGTGAAGAGAGGCTGGGCATGCCAGCATCTGTGTGTGGCAGGATCCTTGTTCACATGAAGGCAACGTTGTGCAAGATAATGTTATGTTTACACAGCCAGTAGGAAATATATAGATATAATACAAGATAAAACTAAATTCAGAATCATTTTTCTGCACAACTATAAATCAGTATCCCACTAATACATGATCATGTTTATCCTGCAGACAGTAACTTTGGTCTGGACTCTTGATTAAGTGACTGACTGATTACTTCATGCTATAAGTGAGGAAGGAAAAAAATCCTGCACTGTTAATCCAACAGGGAATGTTTGGAATTCAAATGTGTCACCATTGCACATGTGTCACCATTGCACATGTGTCACCATTGCACATGTGTCACCATTGCACATGTGTCACCATTGCACATTTGTGCAATGGTGACACATGACTAAAGTATGAGTGAAATGAGCCTGATTTTGTGCAGTTTGGTGATTTTAATCATTAGAATAACATGGAGCATTTCTGTCATCGCCATGGTTACGATGTAAATAATATGTCATGAGTGTCATTGACTTTGGTGATCAGACAAAACTGAAAACATTATGAAAAACTAAATCTTTTTCCTCCTCATATTAAATTTTGTTCCAATCTGTAGGAGGCGCTAATGCACCACATCCCACTTTTTCACATTAAAGAGCTTTAGAGCAGGGAGTTTAACAAATTCACTGAAATCGGAGTAAAAATTCAACATTTCCAAAATTCTGGGCAATGTTTGCAGCATCGCCACAAAGAAAACCTAAGACTTGTGTCAAAAGTCCTTGAGATAATGTGTCATTTGAGCCTGTTTCAGGGAAATGCCCTCTGAGAAGTTTGTAAAAGTACAAAAAATGTCAAGTCATGCTTAGTAAAGTTTAATCCAATGTGGCTGACCCCTGGGTGAGTGCTGCTGTAATATTATTTCTTACTTGTCTTGTCATGATCTACTTCTGTGTCAGATTTCATGCTTGTATGTGCACGTTTTGAGTGGAGTCGTTCCTTTATCTCAGTGAATGTTTTTGTGTGTGCTGCCGATGCGCCATTTTATTCATTTTTGTGAATTGGAAATAGTCAATTTGTAGAGTAAGTTTTGCAAGTTTTAATAGTTGGCAAAGTTTTGTGAGTTTTGAGATAGAGAGAACAATTAGCAGTGAAATGGAGCTTTTATTCCGTGACATTAGCAATAACAAAGAAGCTGTTTATTCAGCATGATGAAGCCGGAGCATGAGACAAATAATGTGAGCTACGCAGACAAGTCCATTCAGACCTATTAGTGATGTGAATATGAAATATTAGGGACATGTAAGGTTGGATTATAAAGCTGAAAAAGACACACTTGTTGTGACATGTAAATATTTTTCTCCTTTGGAAAAGAAGTCGCATTAGTATTCAGGCTAATGCTGAGGTGCTGATCTCTGTTGTTATTATTTATGGAAGCTTCAGTTTGGCATTTTTTTAAAAACACATCCTGGAAGAATAATGCCCCTCTTGTAGACAGATCCAGGAGGTCAAGAGGCTAAAGTCGGGCAGCATGTTAAGTTTAACACAGTAAATCTTGTCAAATGGATAAACACTATCTCTCAGCGCTCTGGCAACACCTCTTTGTCTCCAGGAAGTCTCATGAAAACTTTATTTATCTTCTTCAGCAGCTCTTGTGCCCAAAATGGAGACGGGAAGATGGAGCAACACAGGAAAGGAGAAGGTTAGGGCCAAAACGGCAGCAATAAATGTGATATATGAGACGTCATCCTGTGATTGGCTCAATACATCACTCTCCAAACATGTGCATGTATGCACCCACTGCACACTCATCTGTGCCTCCCAGCGAGCACAACTATCCAATACCACATTAATGCTACATAATGCAATATGCACGTTTGTTAATATTCTTCCTCGGGATGGAAAAGTGGGATTTCAAGCTGAAACTAAAACTACAAAATGAGAAAGGTCTGGATGCCCACTCCAGCCACCGAGCGTCCCATCAGATATTCAACATAAACATAAATGAAATCACACTATTTACAGAAGTATAAGTGTTATGTCACTAGGACCAGAAGTCTGAGAAAGAGCAGGTGGTGGGTACAGCGCTGACTGCAGTGACTGATGTGTCTGCTGTGCAGAAGCCCGAGGCAAAAAGATCCTATCATGAACTTCTCAAATACAAAGGGTTAACAGCAGCAGAAAAACACAGGCATTTCCCCACATTATTACTGCCTATTGACTCTACCACATCCCTGCAGAAAGCTTCAGCTTCATGTAATTTGACAATCCAGAGGTGTTAAAATGGACCGCAAGTGATGCAATCCAGGCAACCCCATTGATTGATTCTTATTCCAACAGAATTTTATATTTTATGACTACAGGATGGTGGAAAATAAGAGTCTGCTCCAAACAGTTAGCTTAAATTGTTCAGGTTTAGTAACGTGAAGCATTTTCATCCAACAATAAATAAACATCGACGACCAACACTGCTGACGGGACAATTAAATCTGTATTAGTTTCAGAGGAAAAGGACGAAATAGGAACTAGATTTAAATATCTATTTCTTAACAAACTCTTTTGCATGAATATCTGGGCTCGTGCAAAGGTTCAGAACAGATTTTTTTCAGATGGTGAAATGACGCAGGGTTGGATCACCATCACGCAATCCTAGCAATACTTACAGCTCTTTCTTCTGGGTTTGCAAACAAAAAAATGCAGAGCAGTGGCTTAATTTTGTTTACGAAATGCTGCTTTTATACTTGTTTGTACTTAATGTGGAAAAAGACTAAATTTACTTTGGGTACACCCTCTCTAAATGTAATCTGTGTCACATTTTACCTCATTAGGCTCAGTGTTACTAATTGCGCATCCTGCAAGAGGAGTTGGAAATATATTTTGTGAGCTGTACAGACATATAATCACAGAAGTGCACATCAGAGTGTCGAGTCAGGGCATCCCATTGGCCTTGTCCTTGAGGCTGACGCGTGACCCTGCTCCTGAACATGTCAGATGGAGCAGTGTGTGAATGCGTGAGGGTCTGGGGTGGGACAGAGGGGTGGCGTCCTGACAGGGTCAACAAGGAAGAGAGCACTGCACTGACATCTGCCAACCTCTGAAGTCCTCTTGTCAAAAAACTATACGAGTGTGATATTCATTCAGTTCAGGCTGGAAGCATTATGTGTCTTTGAAATTGATAATACTGGTTTAATTTGTGCTTACAGTAAATAGTGTTTTTTAGACAGCCCACGAAACCTCAATCCAGTGCAGCAGCCATTACCAATATAAACTCAAACTTTCAACCTCAGCAGGTGAACATCATAAGCTGCTATTGATCTTATTGAAGAAAAAAAATTGTACTGCTGTTACTTTTGTTTTTAGCTTACTCAGCAAGTGGAAAATACATTCAAACTATGGCAGCACAATATCAAAATCAAATCGAAATCATAATTTCAGTTGGCGCAATTATGAAATCTGAAAGACCTTTATGTAACTTTATCTAACTAAAACATCCAGTCTCTCCACACACTAGGACACACTGAACTGATAAACAAATACCATCCATCCATCGATGTTCTTCCTCTTATCCAGGGCCAGGTCACGGAGGCAGCAGTCTAAGCAGGAACTCGCAGGCTTCCCTCACCCCAGACACGTCCTCCAGCTCCTCCAGTGGGACCCCAAGGCGTTCCCAGGTCAGAGAGACATAGTCCCTCCAGCGTGTCCTCAGTCTTCCCCGGGGCTTCCTAAAATAATACAAGAATCCTATGAATTTCAGAACATATTTCAAACTTTTCTCAAACCTTAATTCTCTTGGAGCTGTTTACAATGTGCACTTTGAACAGAATCCTGCTTTTTAAACACATACTGCAAATCTAATCGTAAACGCAATATTTGTCAATTCAATTTTTTTTCAAAATGGTGCAGCCGTGATTCAATATATACGATGATGAAATGATTTGGCTAGCCAGGCAAACTGCCAGCAATAGACTAACGGGGTAACTTTTCTCATTTCTTAGCGGTTTGTTTTCCTCTGGACATTTGCAGACCTGCAGCCAAAAGGTTTCTGTCTTTGGGAAGGTCTGACATGATACAGATTTAGAAATAAAACAGCTGCTAGCTATTTGGGCTGGAACATCCCTCTTTCTCAATAGACACTTTAATTTCTTCAAAAATATTTATCATATTTGAGTTATTTGTATGTGTGTTCTGCTTGGCTGCACTCACGAGTCCTGATGGCTGAAGAGGGGGTCACGGGTCAGTGACTCAAACCCCGTCTGCATACCTTAAGAGAACATTTGTTTTGTTTTTTTTGTTTTTATTTGATCTAAAACAGGACTTCAACAGCAACAATGACCTCAAGATATAGTTATAGGAAAGTGTTTTAGTGCATGCATACACAAATAGTTTATTTATAATTACCTCGACATTACATTCATTTATAGTTTAGCAGTGGTTCCGTAACATTTCGCAGAGTTTTATCACATTGGACATAAACTAGGTGCTCCATCACTGGACTCACCTTAATGTAATATATAATGTGACTAAACTGTGGCTAAACTCTGACTAATTAGGGAAATACTAAACTGCACTAACCAGCAGGACTAAAGCAGGACTGAAGCAGGACCAGGACTAAACCAGGACTAAAGCAGAACTAAACCAGAACTAAACAAAGACTAAACCACAACAGGACTAAAGCAGGACTAAACCAGGACTAGAAACCAGGACTGAACCAGGACTAGAACCAGGACTAAACCAGGACTAAACAGGACTAAACCAACCAAACCAGGACTAAACCAGGACCAAACTAAACCCAGGACTAAAGCAAGACTAAAGCAAACCACTAAACAAAGACTAAAAACAGGACTAAACCAGGACTAAACCAGGACTAGAAAACCAGGACTTAACCAGGACTAAAAACCAGGACTAACCAGGACTGAACCAGGACTGAACAGGACTAGAACAGGACTAGAACAGGACTAGACCAACAGGACTAAACCAGGAACTAAACCAGGACTAAACCAGGACTAAACCAGGACTAAACCAGGACTAGACCAGGACTAGAACCCTTAGGACTAGAAGAGGTCTAAACCAGGACTAAACCAGGACCAACACAGGACTAGAACAGATTAATTATTTCAGACTAGGAACAGGTCTAAACCCAGGAAATAAACCAGGAATAAACCAGGACAATGACCAGGACAAGACCAGGACTAAACAAGGATCAAACCAGGACTAAACCAGGACCAAAATAGGACCAAACCAGGACCAAACCAGGACCAAACCAGGAATAGAATAGTACTAAATCAGGACTAAACCAGGACCAAATCAGGACCAAACCAGGACTAAACCAGGTCTAAACCAGGACTAAACCAGAAACAAACCAGGACTAAACCAGAAACAAACCAGGACTAAACCAGGACCAAACAAGTCTACCATCTGGACTCACCCTTAGTGTCTGTAAACATATACATCAAATACATTATTATACAGTTAATAGAAACTGACATCTGACATGGACCTAAAGGGCACTGTCCTCGCGCCCTTTCTTTTCACCCTTTGATCAAATGTAGCCTATATAATAATCACATGGCCCCACTTTTCATATTGGACCTTTGATTAATTATTTCAGCTTAATATAACATTTGATTGGATACGATAAAGCTAACTGACACACACCACACACTTATTTAATCAAACACATGATTAAATTAGGCCCAAATGACCCTCATTTGTTACAGTTGGAGTCCTTGTTGTGTCAGACTTGCTGTTATTAGGCTTAATGATGGTTCTAGAGGCATCTCAAAGCCCCGAGTTAAGACCCAGGCAGCAGGGCGAACCCTTCCCTTTAGTGAGATGATAATAGTCTTTATAGAAACAAGGGCAGATGGCGATTGCAAACACACATTAATGTCCTTTTCATTTTTAACCTTGACCTAGCTCTAGTGCTTCCATCACATTACACACACACATAGAGTAAAAATACGTACTTTTTCGTCTGAGAGGTCATTTATAATTAGCTTCTCTACATGACACAGTCCACCTCTGCCACACACGACCTAAAACAAACTCACAGTGCATCCTCGGCAAGCAAAACCGTAATCAGCATTCACAGCAATCAAGTAATCATATTTTAATAAAGCCTTTCCCACCGGGGGCCACTGGAGACACATGTAAGCTCTGTACGAGATAAAACAAGCAAATGGATAAAATTGTCCTTGTTAAAGCGGTTACATCCCATAATGATGTTTGTGTATTAAACGCCGGTCGTGTATCAGTCACTACGTGTTCAGACATTACATTCAGCCAACGTGAACCTTTTGGTGCCAAGATGACTTAAACTTTTATATTATTAATAACTTATCAATACAGTGGTCTGGAAACATCTTAGACAAGAATGTAATAATAATAATAATAATACTAACTGGATTTATACAGCGCCTTTCAAGCCTCCCAAATGTTTTACAGTGAATTATTCATTCACTCCACACTAAAAAATGGTGATAAATTACTACTGAAGCCACAGCTGCCCTGGGGTAAACTGATGGAAGCAAGGCTGCCCCATCTGCCCATCAGCCCCTCTGACCAGCACTAACACACAGCACATTGGGTAAAGTGTCTTGCATAAGGACACAACCATAGAACTTGGTCCAAGAAGGTATTGAGCCTCCCATCGAAAAAAAAACGAAAAACTCAAACAAACAAAACCATATGTGTATAGATATAGACTATATAAACATGGAGACTATATATTTCGACTAACCTTTAACAAGGTTTAGTTGCAACTGTATTCATTAAATCAAGCTTTTCCTGGTGCCTCTTTTCAGTTCAGCCGTCCTCTGGCCTGATTCACTGTTTACCACTGCAGTGCACTTTTGACACGCACAAGCAGCAGTCTGGCTGTCAGAGCGTGACAGTTCTATAGCGGGGTGCCTATGTGAGACAGGCTGCAGTCACAGGACGCCTGGAGTTAGCTGCAGGCTAACGCTCTCCACTCTGCTGTTATGGCCCGTTCTGTTCCACATAAACTTTGGTTTCGTGTTCTGAGTCCAGACAGATACAAGCACGACTCTGATACTATTGATCTGTTATTTATATGTGTTTAAAGAGACATTTTGTGCTGTCCTGTTCTTTTTTATTCTGTATTAGTATTTATTATTTGTTAGTCATGACTGGAACACTGTCAATGAACAGTCATGAAATATGGGTCAAATATGTTTAATATTCACTAGATTCTTTAGCACATCTGGATTTGCACTTTGTACTTTTTGACATGGAGGGTCCGCCACCAGCTCGATGTTATTTCTTTGCCTTTGGAATGTTGAACAGTTTGTCATTAAGTTTATTTCCAGACAAGTGTGATGCACAGGAGCAGGTCACAGGTCTGATCAGATCAGATCCCACTCACACTGGAGACCTGTGCTGTTTATTCATGGTTCATCTATTCTACAATACTCTACAATACTCTACAATACTCAACTTTACCCACTCTACAATACTCTACAATACTCTACAATACTCAACTCTACAACACTCTACAATACTGTACTCTTCAATCTACTCTACTCTAAACTCTACAATAGTCTACAACACTCTACTCTTCAATACTCTACTCTAAACTCTACAACACTCTACAACACTCTACAACACTCTACAACACTCTACAACACTCTACAACACTCTACAATACTCTACACTCTACAACTCTACAATACTCTACAATACTCTACAACACTCTACAATACTCTAAACTCTACAATACTCACCGAACGTGGTATTTCAGAGCAAATTTGGCGTCACAATGGCCCATTGTCTCACACACAGCAGTTTTTTCTTTCAGACAGAATGTTCAGATGGTGTGGTCAGGTCAGAGGAGGGTGCCCTCATGTGGTTATTACTGGACGCTGCATCAGGTGTCCGTCCTATGAGGCACTACAGGAGTGTGGCCAAACACACTTTATGGACAATTATTCTTAAGTTAAAAAGTGAGTGCTTTTGCCTCGCTCTGCAGGTGACAGGTTCTATTATTTGCCAGGATGCAGCTGTAGTTTTATCATAAAAATGATTTGTTTGGAAGAATTGTTTTATTCGCCGACTATAAATTATAGATGGTTGGATGTTTTTTTTTAGGTTGTGATAAAAAGAGATGCAAGGTGTTTTCTTTAGCAATGAGGCAAAGTCAGGAAACCTAACAGAGAGAGAGAGTCAGAACAGATAAAAGTTCATAAAAAATAAAAACAATAGATGCAAAATTGTGCCATAACTGATGTGGCAGCTCAGTGTTACAGATCATAAGGGTCTGAGTCATGCACACAATCATTTTATTTATCGTCTCTGCAGAGCTGTGATTAGAATTCAGTTTTAAGTATTAGTTCGTTAGCGCTATCTGCTTTGCTATTACATTTGCACATTTATTAAACCTCAAACTTACCCATAGATCCTCAGATACAAAACGATACAAAAACTGATATTAAAACTAGGTGCTCATTTCAACAAGTATCAATTTAAAAAAAAGAATAAATCACATAAGACTAATTTCCTGAATAGTTTCAACATTTACTTGATTCTGATCTTAATCAGAGCAAATACAAAACCAAAAAAAAAAAAAAGACGTCAAAGATGAAGGTCAGAAATGTGTCTCAACAAGGTGGGTGTGCACAAAGAAAAACAACTGTAAGGGTTGTGCCAAAAGCTGGACTCAAGAGGCTTTGAAGAGCTAAACACACAAGATTTACCAAAAGACTCACCTACATGTGCAACGGAATATTTATTTATATTTAAGAAAGTCCTCTGCTGATAACTGCAACCTAAAAATTATCTTATACTAAAATTTGAATTGAGCATAAAACATTTTCCATGGTATCGAAATTGAGTGTCATAACAGCCCTGCTTGAGCTCAGTGACCTCTTTAGGACTTTTAACGCACGTGCACTGAACTATAGCCTCCTTAACCACAGATAAACAGAAACACTAAAATGCACCGAGCGGCTTGTCTAAACGGAGCCCTAAACTTGTGCTGCTGATGTGAGTGGGCCGCCGCCGCCGCCGCCGCAGCAGCAGCAGCTCAGCGCTCCTTATAGCTGCAGGATTATCTATGTGTGTCACTGAGACAGGCTGTCCTCTGTTTCACCCCAAAATACAGAAATACTCATCCGACACCCCCACCACTACCCCCACCTCCGTGCGGCTTTGATCCGCCCCTGCAGTCGCTGAGCTGGAGAAGCGAGAGAGTGAGAGAGGGTGACAGCTTCTCAACAAGTGTGGAGGATCCTGATGTGTCTTTATACACACACAGACACAGTCACAGCTCTCCTTGGCCTTTTCGCCCTTTCCACACAAATATAACAAACTTTAGGTACTTGATAAATGATTTCACAAAGCTATAATAGTCAAATGTAAGTAAAAATGTTGTTAAAGTTATTTGATAATACATAAAACACACAGTGGGAGTTACCTGCTGATGTATGTGATGTGCATGTCTCTGTCACTGTTTGAGAGAATGTTTCCAAGTTTCTAGACGTTACTTTAGATTTTATCACAATCTGGTTCAAACTGAAACCTGACAAGCAAGAGTTATACTTTTATTGGCATCGTACATGGAAGAATGTTTATTTATGTGATTTAAAACTCTATAAAATGACTGTAAAGTTTGATGAACATGATCCCAAACGCTTTGTTGATGTCAAAATAATAAATTATTGTTGCTCGACAGAAAGAGAAAAGGTCTGTGTGTGTTTAGCCGTAGGACAGATAACAGCTTTAAATAACTTTCTCACAGAAACATTTAGGGAAAGTTTAAATTAATTACAAATTATTAAATCTAGCAAGAAACAAACAGGACAACCAGGACAGAGAAAAACACAGACGTGCACCACAGAGGAACAAAGCTTAACATCTTACTAATATTTTATAATGTTATGTAATGTTACTGTGCACTTTTAGTCATTTTTGAAGTATTTGTACTCTTTGCACTCTTCTTGCATACTTTGTAAAGGAGGTTGGGGGTTTGTGGTCTGTTAGTGAAAGCAAGAGGTTAAAATTACACAAAGACACGTCAAAAAGTGCATAAATATGACTAAACAAAATCAATCTTATGGTCCTATTTTTATCTTTAATTGTACGGTAATTTGGATTTTGTCAAATAAGAAGTGTTGGTTACATTGCTGGTCCATTTGCTCAAATAATAATAATCATTTTCAGTAATCGACTGAGCTAAAAGTGTGTCAGAAAACCACAAGTGGCATCTGTCTTGAGCAAAAAGATGAACAAAATGTCTCTAAACTTTAAATGCAGCATTAAGACTGTGATTAATCTGTGGCTGCTGAAAGTTATATTCATCTGAAGGGTTTTAAAGGATTCACAGGATTCAAAATCACATATGCTGTCACTTTTTTCATTACTTACCTAACCCACCCACCCTCTCTTTCTATATCTTATATAGACCGTGCCACCAATCAGCATGAAAGGTGCCGGATTAGCACAGTGGCACGCTCACATCGCACTGCGCTCTGTGTCTGTGGATAATTGCTGGAGTTCATGGCTGACAGGAGCAGCCACTTGTTTGTTCACTTTGTTGTGTTTTCTTTTTTTTTCCCAGGGACAAGAGTTCACTCACAACTGAATGTGACTGTCAGATCCCCAAAAAGCCAAGCTGGGAGCAGAGGTGTGACGCTGCTCATTGAGAGTGTGTCGATGTAATTAGAGCTCGGAGATGGGCCGATAAAAATCTAATAATGATTTGATAAACTATTTTGGTGAAATCATCCTAAAGGTCTTTACAAAATGGATTCTTATGAGCTTTAAGCCACGTATCAAAGCTGTTACCTCATCAAAAACATACTCGGAGTAGTGTTTTCTTTCATTCACGCACGTTTGAGTAATCTTGCTTAATTAGTCTGTCAACATCTGCAAAGCTCAAAATGCTCAGTTCCACCTTGTGATGTCATGAAGTGGCAGTTTTCAAGTTAACAGCTAACTTTTCCTTTTAGAGACTGGCAATTCCAGAGCTGAAATCATCCAAATGATTCTAGTGAAGGTGTGTGGAGTTTAAAAACACAGTGGAGCACTTCCTGTATTACCACATGATGACATCACAAGGTGGAGCAGAGTGTTTTCAGTTTGAGAGAAGAACTCAGTTTCAATATGCAGATTTGTTTGTGAGTTAAACATGTGTGAAGGAAACATGTTTTGATGAGAAAACAACATTAGACCATAGATCTGAAAATAGTGTAACATGGAGCGTTTAAAGAGTCGGTGTTTGAGCACGATTCGATTCTTATTTGTTAAAATCTACAAAGGTTTGAACTTTGAGAGTATTTAACCTCCTGAGACCTGGCTCCTCAATTGCGGACAACACATTTTGGGTCGTCTAGGCCACAATGCAATTTTTAAAAGAGGAACAGCAACAATGCAAAAATGTTACATTTTGAATATTTTTAAGAGTTTAGAATGATCAGAATATTTTTTTATTTCTTTTTTTTGTAAAAGATTACGTCTTCCTGCACCTGTCAGCAGCTCTTCAAATGAGCCACATTGTTCCAGCAAGACCAGGCACTTAATAAATAGTTCTTGCAAATCATTATTCAAATGTTCTATCAAAATGATTAAAACGTAGAACGGATGTCCTCATATGTGGACATCACTTTTCTCAGAAGCTACATAATGTAAAAAGATAATTCATTGTTTTTACTCATCAGGTCCAAACATCCCAAATAACAAAGAGAAATGAATAAAGTCATGAAAGAGCTTGGGTCTCAGGAGGTTAAACAAGAGAGAAAATGTTAATGCCTGTGTGAGAAAAGTGTATAACGTGTGTGGTGAGGGGATTTACAGCCGCAAAACATATAGAATTGTAAAAAATAAAGTTTTCGTTTATTGTGGGTTATTTTTAGAACGTGACCCCCGAGAAAAACCAGGGACCACTGTAAGATATATTGACTTTTTGCATATCAATAATTGTAATTTAGGGATGTTGTCATACAGTCATATTGAGAGAGTATCTGAACTTTGTGTTTAAAGCCCCTTTACTGGATTCTCTCTTTCTCAAACCATCATGACAACAGGAGGTAGATGAGTTCCCACTGTTACCGCTGCTCCATCTGTTTCTCCTGCACATCGCAGATTTACGTATGTTACTCTGACCTAACCTCAACACATTAACAGTACTTTTATAAATGATAAAATCTACATTAAGCTTTTCAAATACTACAAAATGCTTATTTTACCTCGCTAGATTGAAAAGTAAATGTTTCTTTTCACTTTCATCATATTAATATTGGCTCGTATAGAATCACAGAACAGAAGATAATGCTATTTTTTACAATTTTTTTCCCCCTTTTAACAAAATAAATAGATGTCAGGTTTGCAGCTCCAGTTCGTAAGTTTTACTTTCTCATTCACAACCAATTATCTATCACCAAACTATTAACGCTGCTGTCGTATAGTTAGTTAATAGTCAACACTGTCATTTTTCAGGTCAAGAAAAGTGCAAGGACGCCACATAATATCACTTTTGCCATTAACTATTTTTCCCTCTCAGGCTAAACCATCGTACACGCTCCGAGCCCCAAAAACAGCGGAACGAAGTTGGCGTGCTCAGCATTGTAGGTGTCCCGTGGATGAACTCTTGCTACTGAGATTCACACTAAACCAGGGGGAGCCTAATCAAATACTGCAATTCCCCACAGTTACCCCCACCCTGCTCTACACCCATACACATACATCCACCCAAACCAAACGTGAATATGGGGCAGCGGCTGAATACTAATGCTACACCTATTTACATTTCAAGCCGCACCACTGTCAGCATCTCGTTTCGGGAGGAGAGCGGGGAATTGTCAAGAACACACAGAACCACTCGTAGTTTTATGCCAACCTTTCAACCCACGACACACAGTTAGGATCTCAAACAAGGGCTGTTAATGAAAAGTTAAAAGTGAGTAGCGTGTTTCATCTTTCATTTTGTTTACAAGTCCCCTGTTCCCAGAATTTCTCGCCGATGACGAACGTACCTTTTTGGTTTTTTTCTTCTGTTGATTTTGTTGGGAGCTAACAGAATGAGCATACAGCTTGTCAACGTCTAGACTAGACTTATTGCCTTCTCGCTTTAAGAAGTGCAAAGCTAATACTGAGAAACCATAAGGTGAGTACTTGATGCGTACTTACCAGGTGCGTGTCTCTCGAGGCTCGGCTTGATGTTAGGAATTAGACCTTGCAATTACCTAGAAGAAGTGAGAAAGAAACAAACCATCATCACAACTCCACAAACAATGACAAGGTGTGAAAAAATAATAGGTAGTAGGTGCACACAGAGGCCGGTAGATAAAATGGAAGACCTCAAATAAAAAGTGAGCTGACATTTTAAGCAGTATCACATTTGTAAGGTCAGCACGGTGGCACAGCGCTGAAAACTCCAGCCCCACAGCGAGATGGTTATGGGTTAAACTTCTGGGCGGGATTCTCGGGGTCTTTCTGTGTGGAGTTTACTACATTAAAAAAAAAAAAAAACGCACTTGCTGTGGAGACACGACATTTCTTTTCAGCTCGTGTGTAACGGGCGCATGGGTTTTGTGGAGTTTGGAGAGTTTTTGATGAAAACTGTTGGAGATGAGGGGTTTTGTCAATACCAGGTTTGATCCAATATGGCCGACTTCCTGTAGGGTTTAGAGTGGGGCCATAATATTTTTTTTTTTTTTACATAACCTGACATGACCTATTTTTGATGCAAAGTTTCATTTGTCTGCGATGACATTTTTCTGGGTCAGACTCCTATTGGGGCAATTTAAATTGATTTTCAGGTGGCGCTACTGAGCCGTCTTTCATTATTTTTTCTCAGGGTCTTCACTCAAAATTAGAGCTCACAAAACTCAAATTTTCGGTACTACTTAACAGTTTATACATTATTGTTTATTGCTTGATTTTAGCAATTTGCCTTAAAATTGTACAAATTATTTTTTTTATTTATTTAACCTTTATTTAACCAGGAAAAAAGTCCTATTGAGATTAAAAACCTCTTTTTCAAGGGAGTCCTGGCCAAGCAGCAGCAGCAAAAATAAAATTGGGCTCTTGCATGAGTTTGTACAGATTTGTGCTCAGGTCCTAAAAACACAATATTTCTGATAACGAATACATAAAGTCAAGTTATTGCATTTATAAAACCACTACTAAAATGTTAAATCTACATGTTTTTCATGTGAGATACCAAAATCTTGCAAGTGCATGAGCCCATTTCAAAGTAGCTTCAAAAAACAAAACAGCCAAGCGTTTTAAACACATGTTTTTATATGAAACTATCTGTGCAGAAGAAGCCTAAAAATGCTGTGATTACAGGAAAATGTATGTGATTTGGGCTTAGAGGTTTGAGGGACTGCTGTGAGCCACCTTAGATTGACATTTAAGTGCCACACCGCAGGGCTGTTTGTCGCTGCATTAGCCCCTTATTTTACATAAATCACCAGTTTGACGGTTGCAGCAATGCCTTCTATCTTTCCCTCACACGCCTTGTATTTGTTGCTCTACTTATCTAGTGCGTCGCCCCCAGCTACTCATCTGAAAACGGAGCGCGTAAAATGAAGGGAATGAACGTCCAAAGTGGAGGAGGTTGATATGTAAGAACAATCATTGCTCCAGGAGGCAGAGATAAGTCTTTTGAACAGAGAGCGTCATTTCTGGAAGTTCTTAACCCCGATGCCTTTTTTCTCTGTGCGTTTGACAATTCACAACATCAGTGGGATTTTGGCACAAAGAGTTTGCCGAGAGAGTGTCACCGACAGGTCAGGAGACATTTGAATCCCCCTTCACACTACTGCAGTGCAGACTCAATAGAACAGGCACCCACCTCCACATGAAGCTGGTGATCTACAAAGCGGCTTCACATCTGGACCTGTAGTGCCATCCTCAGGACAAACTGGGAATGACAGTGTTATGTCAAACAGTATTCCAATATAAAGCGCTTTGGTGCCTGGCCAGCAAAAACCACACACTTTGGAGGACTTGTCTGGTCAGGAAAGTGCTTTGGATATCTGTATTATATAAATCCAATGCATTATCATAACATTATATTAGGTGGATGTATAAAAACATAATTAATAATAATAATATAATTACATGATCAGAAAGATGGCTTGGTGACTCCTAGCCTCCCGAACCTTTCTGTGCAGAGTTTGCATGTTTCTCCTCATGTCTGGGTGGGTTTCCTCTGTTCACTCTGGTTCTTCCATCAGCCTTAAACATGCACAATAGGTCATTGTGTCCAGCTACGGTGGTCCTGACCAGGCCTAACCTGCGTCTCAGTGCCCTCTGCTCCTGACACACTGGTGACACGTTGGTTGCCTCAGAAGCATTGGTGGATGGGTCAAATGCAGAGGACACATTTCCCTACAGGGACACAAAGTGTAGGTACTTTAACCTTAAAGAAAATGATACAAGGGTTGTCAATGAAACTAACCACTGAATAGGAGTTGAAACTGTTAAACCATATTAAGTTGTTTTTTTTACACTTATTTTAAAATACGCAATACAATAATTTAATTTTTTTTTATACGAAGGTGGATTTGTATTCGTCAAGGAAAAAGGACATACTGCTTTTTCTAAATAGTCTAGATCGTGTGTCAAACTCAAGGCTCATGGGCCAAATGTGGCCCTCCACATCATTTTACCTGGACCTCGACAGGTAAACTAAATGGTATGATGGTCTTAAAATGTCCTTTTATCAGGAGATATGCTGTTACACAGCAATATATTTTACATCTATGCAAATGCATAGGCAATATTTGTAACTTGAATAAGTAATAAATACAAAAACAATTAAAAAGGAGTTACACTTATTTTATGTCTTGTTCTTTGAGCGCAGCCATTTTGCTGATGTGGCCCTTGGTGTAAATGTGTTTGACACCCCTGGTCTAGATCATAGTTTTTCATTTTATTTATTGTAAATGATGGTGAGTCTGACTCGGCTGCACTCAGAGCCGGACTCAGAGCCGGACTCAGAGCCGGACTCAGAGCCGGACTCAGAGCCGGACTCAGAGCCGGACTCAGAGCCGGACTCAGAGCCGGACTCAGAGCCGGACTCAGAGCCGGACTCAGAGCCGGACTCAGAGCCGGACTCAGAGCCGGACTCAGAGCCGGACTCAGACAGATCTTCTTTTGCTTAACTTGGTTGGTGTAGTGTTCCTGTCTTAGATGAGGATTTGTGGTAGCAGCAGTAAACAAATACACTGCCACAAAGAACATTTCAGCACATGTAAATCAAACGGCTCAAAGGTGAAGGTGGTGCTGTTGGTGGTGCTGTTGGTGGTGCTGTTGGTGGTGCTGTTGGTGGTGCTGTTGGTGGTGCTGTTGGTGGTGCTGTTGGTGGTGCTGTTGGTGGTGCTGTTGGTGGTGCTGTTGGTGGTGCTGTTGGTGGTGGTGTGTTTGAAGTTTCTCAATGTCATTGTTGAGTGTTGTGTGTTTAATGACACAAAATAATGTTAAAATGATTGAACATTAATATGCAAATATTATAATTCAATATGAAAATAGATGATTCCAAAGAAGATGATGTCATTATTGATAAGTGCTCACAGTTTAGTGTTACAAAAACAATGAAAAGTGAAGATTAAATCTCTTAAGTCCCCGATGAATCTCAGGAACATGAGTTGTGATGTATCAGACATTGTCATAATTACATATGGTTCAATTAAGAATCAATTACAAATTATTGAGAGTTGATAGTTAATTTAAAGTGGTTATAATGTCTAAATTGTCTAAAAATATATATATTTGATACATACAATACATTTAATTATTTAGAAATATTAAATTTAGACAGGATTCAGGGTCCATTGAAAGGAAATTCAAAACTGCGGCCCCAACGTCTACTGTCTGTAAACCCAGTAAAGATAACACATCGTTTACTTTCTGCCCTAAACTTTAAAGATGAGCATAAAAGAGGCACTGTCACATCACACTTTTCCAGTCCCTATAGGACTTCCAGCCTCCAGAACAGCTTTTACCTTGAACGTTGTTCTACACAAACATAAAAAAGCTTATGACAGGTTACACCACTGGTTCTCAGCCTTTTTCAGCCGCAACCCCCATAATAACAACTGCTGACATTTGTGACATCCAAACACAAAAAAACAGGCTTCCAAAGTGATAAAGTAGCGTTATTTCTAATATTTAGTTTATTTTCAGACATAGGTTTTAATGTATTAATTTGGTAGGCAAACAAATACCCGTAGTTAGCTATTGTAGCAGTCCATTTGGTGTAAAAATTGTTTGGCACTGTACGATTTTCCCATATCGTCTGAGGATGAGGTTAGACAACTCATTTTACTAAAACATACTGTAGTTACCATCCAGAATACACCACTTGTTCAACAGTTTACGAGGATGTGAGTCTCCCGTGTGAGTCACCGGTGAATCTCCCTGTTTTGAGGTGGGTGGATTAGCCAATCAGGGACACACATGGTCTGTCCAAATCAAAACAAATATGGCTGCTGACGTGGAAAAAAGAAAAGAAAATACACATCACAAGGGACTGAAAAACATTAAACTGAAGTGTTAATCTGACGTGAGCAAAATGCCATTTTGTTTGTAAATGATAAATGACCAATGAGCTCCTTTCACACACGTCACTGAAATCTGATTTGGCTGCGCTCCAGACGTGATAGAGGGAGATTAGTCTGGATTTGCCAGGCAAGTTGCGATCATTAGATTTAAGATTTTGTTAAATCTTTTTCCTATATTTCGGTGGTGATGTGGATAATTTGACTTTGTTGAGCATGGGCAGCAGATGTGACAGAAGAGGCAAAGTGAAGCTAAATAAAGACACTGATCTGTTAGAAGTTTTGTTTTTCAAGTTAGACTTTAATCTGCTCTCTAGTTTAACCAGATCTGACCATAAAGAACTGTTTTAGAAAAGGTGAGCACCAGCCACTCAAAGTATATGTATATGTATGTAATAATAATAAAAAAATAAACTGTATGTATTAAACTAATGTATGTATTAATAATTAAAAAAACATGAAAAACTGTCAATAATTACGTAGAGTACTTAAGCCTAACGCAAAGCCTTTACTTCCACTGAAGCACTGAGGCAATTTCCCATAGACTTGTTACTTACTTGTTACTGGTTATGTTAATTTTACAACAAGATTATTAAAGAATATATTTTAATGGTTCAAATTTAAAAGGAGAAAATTATGGTTAAATTAGCACATTATTGGTCATTACCTATTACCCTGTATTTTTAGGATGAAAGGACAAATCAATTCTAAAATGTTCAGAGACTCCAACCATATTCTTTCATAGTTGTATGGTTCCCTCTACTGGTATTAAGACATCGGTTTACATTAACTTCCTGACCATTACCAAGCGTTATGGCTGCAACGTGAACTTAAGAGAGCCATAATATTTTGCCTGAACTCAAAGACGTGTTTTCATGTTAGAGATTATACACTTAATCTCCACTCAAACGTTTCTAAACCAGTTGCGTTTGGATTGTGTACCTTTCTGAAACATGTCCAGCGCTGCAGTCTGAAGATCTCCTGAATTCTTGAATACAGAGCAAATGAAGATCAGCTTCTGCAGCTCAGGAAAGGTGACAGTCTGGGTTTCCATAGCAACATACCTGCTCCGCACAAAAGTCCTGAACACAGGGACGAGACACATGCATCTTAACATCGCCCCCCCTGCTCAAAGGTAATAGGGACTTAATGTGTGGCTACCTTTTAAGGTGAGTAGGGCTGTGATGATTAAATGTAATAATCGTGATTAGTCAACTTTTAAAATGCCAGGTAATCATAATCATATTTTGATAATTGCCATTGTTTTCTGGTTAGTGATAAAAGTTACTTTGAACTATGACACCATACTAGAGCTTCTTTACAGAAAAGATGTGGCTTCTTGCCTCCCGGGTTGAAATAAACATGTGCATATGGACTCAATAATGTTATATTGCATATTGCAATGCATTGCATATTAAGTTGCAACATCACATTTGGAATCACATGCTCAGTGGTGTATTTGTTTATCAACACACGTTTCACATTTTGTTAGTCTGCTATATGCAATTCTTATTTCCTAAACATAAACATTTCCTTTCTTTGTCCCCAGATAAGAGTTCATAAACATGTTCAAATTAAAAAATTGCTTTTCTAAAAACATGTGCAACTATTATTTATCCTTAATTAAAAAAAACATTAGTCTGTCGTCATTCGGTGTTGTCAAGATGATTATCCAATCAGAGAGCAACAGGAGTTTCATAAGTCTAGTGTAAATGTCAAAATTGAAAATTGTCCGATTTCTTTCTGATCATGATTACTCACATCAGATTTTTCATTTAAATAATGTTAAAGGTTCAGGTGTGCATGTAAACGGCAGGTGTTGAGGAAGTTACTAAAATGTACTAATTAGTCACATATTAAAATAATATAGGCCTATAGCATTATGCAGTTAATGACTCAAGAAAGTAAGTTACATTAGTTGGGCATTACTGTAATATAATATAAATTAATCACATAAGTGCTTTTGTTTTATTATGAAGAATGAAATGTTGCTTATCACCGTCTTTGAGGTGAATACCCAACCCAGCAGGTTTTTTTTCTAGGCTATTTCTTGTTTAAACTGTGTAACTGTTTAAATGGAAATAACTATTTTATTAATGTATTTAATGAGACTTTAATCAGACCTACTAAAGTATGTTTACAGTAATCCGGACCCACTTTGCTCCACAAATATGTCATAATAACACCAAACTTCCTTGTCTGAACACTGGAGGAAGGCTAAACTGCTCATGAATAAATAAACTGAAATTATGAAAGGTCAATCTACATCATTTGATCTTGAACTTGGTTATTTGAATTAATGCTAAATTGCATAATCTAAAGTCAATATATTGATCAGTCTTGTTTTTTTTTCCAATTGCGTGTTTATGATCTCCCTGATCTCTGTTGTCTCTCATTTGCATGTTTATCTCTGATGTCTCTACTTTTACCTCTCAGTTTAATGTTTATCCCTAATGTCTTTAGTTTTACCTCTGCCTCATAGTTGCATATTTATCCCTGATCTCTGTTGTCTTCCCTGAGTCTCACGGTTGCATATTTATCCCTGATCCCTGTAGTCTTACCTCACAGTCTCTCAGTTGGCTGGTACCTGCCTCTGCTGCAGTACTCAGGTGAAGCAGCATGCTTGTTAGCCAAACCACTTACACCTCGTCCTAAGAATGACATTATTTCACGGAATTCACACATGTGCATTTGCTTTTTCCTTCTTTACAGTTGCAATGTTGCGTTGTGATGACGGGGGACTCCTTTGAATGAATGTTCGTATCCAACCTGAGGGCTTCTTTTTGTTTTCTTAACAGCTCTGTTTCAAACGAGCATGCTAATGGTGGAGGAGGACGATATGATGAAAAACGATTTGACGGGCACCCACGCTGTCCAATCAGATTCATTTCCGTTGTTCAAACCAGCCAATGAGAAGAGAGCAGTGCCTGGATGCTCCTGTCACGGCTCAGCAGGGGGCGGGGCTTGAGTGGAAGGATCCACCCTCCTCAAGGCCGCGGGGTTTGGTTGCACGCAGGCTGCAGTTTCAGTTTGTTTTATTCACCATTTTGAGTAGCTGAAGGTAAAAAATAAGAAAAACTGAAGAGCAAGTCGCTGTTTTGTTTTCAGCCGCAAGCCCGGACGCTGGAGTAGGACGTCGCCCTCGCTCCCCTCGGTGTTTTGCAGAACGGAAATTTATTAGCTTTCTCGTGCTTTTTTCTTCTCTTTCTTACATCCCCAACCTCTACAGTATTCCTGCAAAATGTCAAGACCAGTGAGGTAGGTGTGCTAAACGCGTGCTCCAGTGTGCGGGCTGACACAGAGCTGCTCCCTCATGCTCTACGTGCACGGCTCCATCGGGCTTCATTTCAACCCTGAGAGCGTGTTTATTCATGAAAAAATAACGCAAATGTGTCTCTGTGTGAGCTGTATTCCTCTAACATGGATCCCAGGCAGCGGTGTGGACTGTTCGCCATGTCTCAGCCCGCCGCGGCTCGTGCTAACTGTTTTTTCTCAACCGTTAGCTGTTTTTGTAGGCCAAACGGAAAATCAGTTAGTGTGAATTTACCCAGCTGCGTTATATGTGTCGCTAACAGTCCCTTCATGTGTTTCCCTCTCGCTGAGAATGAGAATATGGCTACCCATTCATCCAGCTCGAAATGCTAATGCTCCAAAAAAAAAAAAGACGAGGAGGTGGCGGCGGTTGGCCCTGGCGTTTGAGCTTGTTGCCGCGCAGACTGAGCATGGCAGACGTTAGCTTATACCCTGCTGTGTTTGAGTGCTTTTGGACGTACATTTGGGTGAAACAAACGCGTAGTAAACGTGGTGTAGTTTGGAAAAAAAGCTCCAGCGGGTAACTGGGGCGAGCGGGTGTACATTTTCACTGCTGGTTATAAATTAGCGTTAGCGGTTGATGTCAGAGGAAGGCGGAGAGTCGCGCGCGTGGCCACACCCCCCTCAAAGAGTCTCGCGCGTGGCCACGCCCCCCTCAAAGAGCCCCGCTGTGATTCGTACGTGAGCCGTCTGCTGCCCCTGCACACCACTTTCTCCAATGTTTCTGTCTTTAATGAAGGTGTGCATGGTCCCTGACAAATAATCTTACCAAAGAAAAGATGATTTGTACCAGATTTGCCCCTACAACACCACTTTTTCCAATGTTTGTTTCTTTATTTGTCAGGGACTATGCACACATTCATTAATCTTACAAAAGAAAAGATTATTTGTACCAGAGTTGTACCAGATTTGCCCCTGCAACATCACTTTCTCTAATGTTTCTTCCTGTATTTGGCGGGGACCATGCACACATTCATTAATCTTTCAAAAAAATATGATTTGTACCAGATTTGCAGCTACAACACCACTTTCTCCATCTTTTCTTACAAAAGAAAATATGATTTGTACCAGATTTGCCCCTGTAACACCACTTTCTCTAATGTTTTTCTTTTTTTGTCAGGGACCATGCACACGTTCATCAATCTTACAAAAGACCAGATTTGCCCCTACAACACCACTTTCTCTAATGATTCTTTTTTATTTGTCCAGTACCATGCACACATTCATAAATCTTACAAAAGAAAAGATGATTTGTACCAGATTTGCCCCATACAACACCACTTTCTCTAATTTTTCTTTCTTTTTTTGTCGGGGACCATGCACACGTTCATTAATCTTACAAAAGACCAGATTTGTCCCCACAACACTAATGTTTGTCTTTAATTGGCAGGGACCATACACACATTTATTAATCTTATAAAAGAAAAGATTTAGATTTTTAGCAGATTTGCCCCGACAACACTACTTTCTCTAATTTTTCTGCCTTTAATGAATGTGTGCATGGTCCCTGACAAATAATCTTACAAAAGAAAAGATGATTTGTACCAGATTTGCCCCTTCAACACCACTTTCTCCACCTTTTCTTACAAAAGAAAATATGATTTCTACCAGATTTGCCCCTTCATCACCACTTTCTCTACGTTTCTATCTTTATTTATCAGGGACCATACACAGATTCATGAATCTTGCAAAAGAAAAGATGATTTCTACCAGATTTGCCCCGACAACACCAACACTTTCTCCATTGTTTCTGTCTTTAATGAAGGTGTGCATGGTCCCTGACAAATAATCTTGCAAAAGAAAATATGATTTGTACATTTTTTGCTCCTACACAACATTTTCTCTAATGTTTCTTTCTTTAATTGTCTGGGACCATGCACACATTAATTAAAGAAAGAAAAGAAAAGATGATTTGTACCAGATTTGCCCCTACAACACCACTTTCTTTAATGTTCCTTTCTTTAATTGCCAGGGACCAGACACACATTCATTAATCTTACAAAAGAAAACATGATTTGTACCAGATTTAGCTACTGCTGCTTTCCATGTGCAGTCGAACACACATTAAAATACACATTTTATTACAATTACTTTATAAGACAAACAGTTCATCATTAACATAATGATGAACTGTTTGTATATCATTACTATTTATTATTAAGTAGTAAATACAATAACTGTCCCCATGTCCAATACAGTATGTTTCCTACAGTCTATAACAATTTAAAAAAAAAAAAAAAAAGGTCTAAATCCTGACATAACTTTCAGGGTGGTATAATTGCATGCTATTTTTACTCAGGTTGTATGTTTATTTTTTTTTAATCTTTTTATGTATTTTTTAACAGCTATCAAAATATAAAATAAATGTATGAATCGTTTTGTTGTTGCAGGAACAGAAAAGTGGTGAACTACTCACAATTCAATGAGTCTGACGGAGAAGGTAAGGTTCGGTGTTGTCAGTGACAATAAATGGTCAATTTACAGTTGTAAAATATTTTTTTAAAATGGTGGTCATTAGAATAGTATTTGTAATTATGGTGTGGTCATAATGCTGTTAACTCGGTGTGTTCTTAGTTTTGGGGGAGACTTCTCTGGCTTTTAGATGAACTGTACCATGTCTATTGTCATAGATGAGGATTATGGCGGTGACAAGCCTAAGAAGGTGCGCTCAGCCCCACGGGAGCCCAAGCACAAGCGCTCAAAGAACTCACAGGAAGAAAGGTGAGACGTGAACTTTGGTACACAAGAATGTGACAGTGATTACACATTAGGGGTGTGCAGTGTGACAAACTCAAATCTGGCTCTAAATTTTGTTTATCGTTGATATTTCTTTTGCCTTTTAAGAGGTAGATAAAGTCATCTGCTTCTTCTAAAACTTCACACTTCACTGTGTGGTTAAATCTAGCTGCCATTCTCTCGGAGGCGTACAGAGCCTGACCAATAGGAGGAGTAGGTGGGGAAAAAAAGTGTCTGAGCTACGTGATATTTTGATATGATGGTAATTTTTACTGCCATGTCACCTGGCGTTTTTACACAATTGAATTTGAATTGATTGGACATTTTTATTTATACATTTTCAATATTTGTTGTTTAATCAAGGACCAGTGATGTAGAACTAGCCTTATATTAATACTTTGGTAGAATAACTTGTTAAGTGAATGGTTTCGTGAATGAGTAAATCTGAGGTGTTTTCATGCACTACCTTCACATGCACATCAGAAAAATGAAATGCTCAGTTTCCAAAATCCATGTTAACACATGACTCCAGTGTCAGTGTTTGTTACTGGAATACTCGGATTACTGCTGTGTGTATACAGCATACTCCAACAAAGGTAGACATTCAACTGCAATCGACAAGAAACAGACAGGAATATTTTAGATACTGTGTTATGAAATAGACTCACTCATTTTAAATCTTCACATAGGTCGGTCATGATAACACATTTTTAAGCATGATATATTTTTACAGAGAAATACCATGATAAATGATTGTATTAAACCTACTTTATGCCACTGATACAAAGCAGGATAATGTCAGTAAACAAGTTTTAAAATGTGCAGTCTCATTAAAAGGCATGAGTTGCAATAAATAAATGGCATGAAGTATAAATTAGCTATAAAAGTTACTTATTTAATCCTCTACAGCTCAGATCGTGTTTTACTACAAAAATCTCCCCATTGTTGCAAAGATAAAGTCCCCACAATGAATATTGAGCCCAGAAATATATTGTTTCACGTAACGACGCTAAGTCGATATAGTAATTATTCTAACGGGCCTAGTGTCTCATATAATGGTCTCTCCGCAAATTTGCTGTGTGTCATTGTAGCAAAAACTGCCATAGCTTCTTTTAACTTTTTATTTCCACAGAATCATGCAGGTGACTGTATGATGATGGTTGCCACCCCCAGAGTTTCATAGTCACTTTTTAAAGGACATTATTTGTTTTTTATATATAGTTATAAAACTTAATAAGTGAGCAGCTTTTATTAGTTACCAAGTTATAATGCTAAATTACTAGAATGAATGTCTCTTAGCACATGTCCTCTTCCGTTCTTTTTGGCCTGCATGTAAATTGGGACAAAGGTGACCTGAGCAGTTTATGGAAAAATCAGACTTTAATCAGACAAGTGTGCAGGTAAACGTAGTGAGTGTGGATGAAGAGTGTGAATGTCATTCACTGCTGTAGTAATCCTGCAAGAGTCTAATTGATCTGAATTCTAATTACCAGTGAGGATTCTGACGATAAGCTTTCCAAAGAAAAAAATGATTCTGCTGGTAAGTGTGACAACTACAGAGCAAGTTTGCTAACAAACCTGTCAGCATCATTCAATAATTATGGCTATTATTACAGAGGATTTTGGCAGTGAGGAGGAAGATAATGACTTTGGAGAGGAAGAGGAGGATGAGGATGGGGGAAGTGACTATGAAGAAAAAAAAGGGAAAAAGGGGAAGAAACCTAAACCGGAGAAAGTCAGCAAGAGGACCCCCAAGAGAAAACGAGCCGCCGCAGGTATTTACACTCAGAATCAAAACACGAGCCGCTTGCCAAATTCTATTTAATTCACACCAGAATCACTTACACCCTGTTTTGCCAAAAAAGTGAGATAAAAATGTTTGTATCTGCACGTAGAAATGTTGTCAAGAGGAGGTCAACATGTTCTGTGTGTATGTTGACAAATACAATCTTAGCCACCTAATTTGAGTGACCAGCACTATCATCTCAAAGCAAGACGGTTCCGGGTTAGATTCCCTTCTGAGTGGCATTTTTCCGTGTGGACTTTGCATGTTCTCTGTGTGGGTTTTCTTAAGTTGTTGTTTCTCCCATCAACCTGAAATATGCACAATAGTCCTCCCAGTTTGAGGCTCCCGACTAACCCCTGCTAAAGATCTGTAGTCTCACTTATTAAGGATTGTGTAAGAATTTTGCTGATAAACTTAGTTCCTCTTATTAACTTGTGTCAGCCTGAGCATACCGGGGCTCAGTATTACAAAGTTCATGTAACTGTTAATGTCATAGTGTGATCTATGTGTTCCCAGATGACAGTGATGATGATCGGGATGTGAGTCGAAAGCGCACAGTGCGCCAGGCCGCCTCCAAGGCAGTGTCAAAACAGAGGGAGATCCTCCTGGGAGATGGAGGCAGTGAGGACGAGGAGCATGAAGAACAAGAGGAGTCTTATCTGGACCGTGAGTACCAGCACACAGATAACTGTCGACAGATTATTGTTAAACTCACAAGTGCTTTGTGATGCAGAGGACGAGTCGGGCAGTGACGAAGACTTTATGGTGGAGGATGATGATGACAGCGACTATGGTCACTCAAAAAAGAAGGGCAAGAAGGTCATTCGACAGGGACGGACAAACAGAAAGGAAAAGAAATCCCCCAAACCCCGGCTAAAGGCTACAGGTAAGGCCTTTTCCCCACTGAGAATCAGAAACCGGATAAACACAAATGTGTAGATTGAATTGATAAATGAGCATTTCTGAAAACGATCGGTTTCAATTAAATCATCATTAAATCATTTATGCATTTTGCAGCACACAGTTAACAATGTCATGAGCTTGTTCCCCAACGTCAGCAATTTGATCCCACACTTCACCCCCATTTCACACTTAATCTGTCCTAATGCTCCTCAGACCAGACAGGCTGCTGCTGTAACCGGTTATCTCACATATTCACATTTGGGGCAATGTCTGTATGCAAGAAACTTTTGAAAAACAGATTTGATCAGATTATGTGTATTGGATGTAGTTTTTAAAATACTTACTGATGTCTGCCTACACATTTGACTGAAACACGAAAAACTTTGTGTTGTTGCTCCTGTCATTGTTGGGACTCTCATGCCATTCTCAATCTCTTTTTAGAAATTTTTTTTTTGTTATTGGTGGTTCTATCTCTTTGTTCCCACAGTGACCCCCAGTCCAGCCAAAGGCAAGGGGAAGGGTCGTCCCAGCACCAAGGCCCTGGAGAAGAGCTCGCCCAAAGAGGAGGAAGAGGAGCCTGAAAGCCCAGTGGAGGAGGAAGAGGAAGAAGCAGAGAAGAAGGAAAGCTCCCCTGCTCCCAAGAAGACGAAGGAGACCACTGGAGGAGAGGAGGAGGAGGAAGAGGAGGGGGAGGAGGAGGAGGATGGCTCGGAGGAGGAGGCGCCCTCTGGAGAAGACTAAAACATGCGTCTTCTCCACTTTCTCTTCTGTTGCTCTGCATTTAGAGTTTTATTTTGTTTTTGTTTTTTCTTCTGCTGGTGGCCTGGCGCAATGGTTTGGACTTCTTACTTTTTGTTTGTCAGCTTGTTGTCAGTGCACCACTGTTGCCCAGCCAAGGGTCTGTCCTTCAGGATCCTTCAGAAACGTGCTCATATCCTGAGGTGAGGAGACACTACATTTGAATTTTTCCCCAAGTCTAATAAGTAAGCATCCGTCCTGTTTTTTCATCTGATCAAGCTTTTGCTTGTTAAAATGGTCATTTGTGATTAGCGACGCCCACGGCACTGCATGCTCTTTTTCCATTTCTCTTTTTAACTTGACATCATGTTTTAACAGGAACGCATATCTTTCACACAATATGAGTTAGTGTTTTTTTGCCCTCCTTTTTAAATGGTCATGATGTGTATTCTTGTTCCACTCGTTCCATGGGTGTACCATATAAGAAATGTTTTGATATGTATTGTGCTACCATGAATGGGAAGGTGTGTTCATACTTGGACGACAGTGTGGCTAACCTTCACTGCTATGTGCTTCTTTAAAAGTTTTATGTAGCTGCTCTTTGTAAAACGGTTCAAGTTTTGGCCTTTTGAACTAACGTAAGCTTAAACTGGGCTTTTAAATGATGTAACAGGCTACTGTAATCACCCTTCATCTCATATGGCATCTTAGCAATCAACTCGTTGTGCCAGGTGACCCTTTTTTTTTCTTTCTTTTTTTTTTTTGTTTGTTTGTTTTTGGTTTTTTTTGTTTTGTTTTTTGTTTGTTTTTTTACCTATTTTGGTAAGTGCAAGTAAGAGATGTGATTTTCTTTATTATATTTTTGTTTTCTTTCTTTTTTTTAGTCCAAAATGATTGTCATTTTCTCCTGTTCATTGTTCTAATTCTCTATTCAGATTTTTTTGTAATGTTTGTTTAAGAAAAGAAATAAAATGTATCTTGATTTTAAAGAAAAAGAAGACCCTATCCAATCTTTTCCAATGACCTTTGCGTGGAGGGGACTGGGCCCTTCTTCTACTTTCCTCTCTCCCTGTACAAAACCATTCTCTTGCCCATGTCCAGTAATCCCATTTAGACATAGTTCACACAATCCAATAGTAGAGTAGGGTTTTTGACAGCCATCTTATTTCAACCCAAAAGCCAGCTATAGGCATTTTTCTAATCATGTCTTGATTTTGCTTTTGTAGTGGCTCTGCTGTTGTCTGTGGAGGCCTAAGAATGTCACATGTCCTGTTTTGGTCATAATTAACTCAAATCACTTTAAAAACTCCTGAAGCCATAAAAGGATCTCAAAACTAGTGATTTGGAGATCAGGTCTCTTAATGATGTCTGATGTCAAAGCAAAAAACATACTTGGATATTGTGATTTTGGGTAAATTGAAAGAATGTTCATAGCCTCTGCAGTCCCAAGACTCAATACTGTAGATGCAACCGACTGGGTCATGTACAGAACGACCTTGAGGCAACTCCTTGGTTTACAAGCACATTTGATTGTTTTCTGCCTCTTGTTGGAACCAGCCAATTTAGTATCAAATCTTATCGTCCGGAAATTCGCGGTCAAGTACATATATTTTTGCTTTCAGTGACTGGATAAAGATGAGCAGTGGTGACTTCATCCACTGGAAAGGATCTCCACTCATCCATTTTACTTTTTGCTTTGTTTTCTGTGTACCTTCATTGTACTGGCATTGTATTTGTAAGCCTTGTGATTCCTGCAGGAGACACAACCGAGTTCTCTGTAATTCATTTGAATAAGGAACTCTTGAATACACTTGCATGTCGTGGAAATGGTGCGAAGCAATGATGATTATGATGCTGGTAATGGCAATATTGTGGTCTTTCAAAACCGTATTAATGATGTTGATAATGTTTTGGTTTCCCAGCTTCTAATAAAGGCAACCTACTTTTTATACAGAAAAGTTTGTTTAATCCATTGACCAATACAAGAAATGCACAATGTGAGTTTGGCTGCTGTGGTATGTTAATGTTTGTGTCTTTAGGACATTTCACTAGAAAAGAACTAACACCAAGTCCAGCAACTTTCTGCTGTCAACCTTTTTCAGTCTAATAATGTGATTAAAAAAAAACCTTCAGGTCCAATTTTTTATTATTTACAGGGGTAAACTGATTAATACATAAATTTAACACAGGTTTGTTTGAGGTGTATGAGGGTTTTTTTAAGGCCACTGTTGAGGCTCTTATTTGATGGTAAAATCTGGGGTGTTACACAGACGTCCCATGGAACAACAAAATATCTTCATTTTCAAAGAGACTCACAGTCAAAGCAGGGAAAATGTTTAACTGTAGCATAAACAAAACTATACATAAAGAATTTGTGAGTTTGTGTTCACTGAATGTGCATTTGCATTTATTGCAACAAAACAATTTGGGAGATGCTGCTGACATGGAAGTTTTGACATTCAAAGAAATGAACTAATTTGTCCACAAACCATGTTTTGTGTGATATGAAAAGCCACAGGCCATAAAGTGAACAACACATGAGAAAAGAGCCAGGTCCACATGGAAAGTCAGGACACTGCAGCTAAAACTGCTTTAGTTACTGATGATTTGTAAGACTGAGACTGGGATCCAGAAGTGGAAAGATCATGAAAAATATCTGATGTCTGATCTCAGAGGTTTGGAGTCTCCTGGGAGCCAGGAGCTCTAGTCTCGTCGTGCATATGTTGTTGGCACTTTGATGCTGTGTGAGTCGAGGGGCCTATGGTGCAGATCTGCTATAGTGGACTGAGTGACTCATGTGGTCTGATTTTTTGCAGTGTGAACTAGGTCAGTGGTTCCCAAAGTGGGGGTCGGGATGATTTAGGTCCAATAAGCACAATAAACACACATTTGACACTTCAAATTATTACAGCATGTCAGCATCTAAAGGTATTTCTTGAGAAAAGTGTTAACATGTCTATGTTTCCAGCTGTAGTTGTTGTAGTTGTTGTCAGCTTCAGTCTTGCTGCTTCAGCCTCTGAATAATGTGAAAAAGTTTGAGAATGGGCCTCACAGTCATTACCTCTGTTCTCACTTTGTGTCTTTAAAATCAAACTACAAAAATGTAATGAGACATTTTATTGTTCATTTGAGTTTGGAAGAGTCCTTTGAGTATTCACACACATTTAAGGAACTGACCTCATGGATCTGTCCACACATTTTATCTCCAAAACAGATGATTTGTCCTGAGTTGTATGTTGGAGCGAGGCCACATCCTGCTGTGTTCTGTTGCTATGAGACCTGCAGGAGCTCCACATCTGCCGTGTGCAGCAGCGATAGGCCTCTGCTGCAGCCTCGTCTTCAGCTACGGAGATGCAAACTGACATCATCAGTGTAAAGGTCTGTACAATCCAGATCAGCAGAATATACTGTAGCCTGTATAGAGCTTTGGTTTATTCAAATGTGGCATTACCAAAAAAATACCAATGCAAAAAGTCCCAGTCCCACAGTTAAATATTCTTCACCTTTGAGTCAAGAACAGTCAGGAGGCTGGTGACCTGATGGGACCCGGTTCAGTAGAAGAGTCATGATTTTGTATAGGATCAGATACTTGGTACCAGCTCCAGAGAGGAACTGGCCCTGGACAAACACCAGGGGGCAGCAAATGATCTTCAAGAGGCAAATTGTCACCACAGCCCTTCTGCATCAGTTTAATATTTGAAGATTGAGTCGTTGTGAAAACCCCTGAGACAGTTTAAAGAATCTTACATTTCAGATGTTTATACAGATCTGACCAGATAAACTCTGTCTCCTGCTGCTCTGCAATGTCCTCTCACTGATAAAGTCACTGTAAACTTTAAAACATGTCTCTTTTTTAATGTCGTGGTTTGGTTAGTAGTAAAAATCGTAATATTAAACAGCACCAATCCCAAATGTGAATGTAGTTTTTTCCAGTTTTTGCAGTGAGCTTTAGGCCTGGGGTCACACATTTTGGTCAAATTCATACATCCTCAACTTAGTGTATTTTTAAAAAGTAACATTCAGAAACCAGATAACAATTCACCTGTTAAAATACTTTGTCAGACAGTTGTTCTGCACTGAGGCGAGGGCATCAAAAATGAGTTTAGAGAAAACAACGCCAAATTTTCTAAAACATTTGTTCAAAGCTTAAAATCAAAGCCAAAGGGGGTCGTTCGGGTTACAATCAGGACACAATTTCATATCTCAGCTACAAAATACAGAAGTAGAGGGGCTGGAGGACACACAGGGAGCAAAACCAGGGTTAGCGGGTTGTCAAAATTGTACATATACTACATCAGACTGTCTCTTAACAAAATAATCAACTTTCTGTCCTGTGTCTTACTCTGTTCAGAAGTTACTGATCACTAAACTGGCCTAAGCCGATGACTTGGTGCCTTTTGAGTTTTTCTTGCCTATTTAAATTCCCCCAATCAGGAAATGTGTTTCACTGCAGAAGATAAATAAATAGATCAATTAAACCGCAGATAAAGATTGTCTGGACATGACGGGCAAGACAACTCCTGCAGCCAGGTCCACGTGTTCTTTAGACACACAGGAGGCTTCAGGAGCAATCAAGAATCAAGATGAAGAAGAGCATCACACGGTAAAGTCTGGTGTAGAGTCTGGGTAAAGTCTGGTGTAGAGTCTGGTGTAGAGTCTGGTGTAGAGTCTGGTGTAGAGTCTGGTGTAAAGTCTGGTGTAGAGTCTGGTGTAAAGTCTGGTGTAGAGTCTGGTGTAGAGTCTGGTGTAGAGTCTGGTGTAAAGTCTGGTGTAGAGTCTGGTGTAAAGTCTGGTGTAAAGTCTGGTGTAGAGTCTGGTGTAAAGTCTGGTGTAAAGTCTGGTGTAGAGTCTGGTGTAAAGTCTGGTGTAGAGTCTGGTGTAAAGTCTGGTGTAGAGTCTGGTGTAGAGTCTGGTGTAAAGTCTGGTGTAGAGTCTGGTGTAAAGTCTGGGTAAGTCTGGTGTAGAGTCTGGTGTAAGTCTGGTGTAAAGTCTGGTGTAAAGTCTGGTGTAGAGTCTGGTGTAAAGTCTGGTGTAAAGTCTGGTGTAGAGTCTGGTGTAGAGTCTGGTGTAGAGTCTGGTGTAGAGTCTGGTGTAAAGTCTGGTGTAAAGTCTGGTGTAAAGTCTGGTGTAAAGTCTGGTGTAGAGTCTGTGTAGAGTCTGGTGTAAGTCTGTGTGTAGAGTCTGGTGTAAAGTCTGGTGTAAAGTCTGGTGTAGAGTCTGGGTGTAGAGTCTGGGTGTAGAGTCTGGGTGTAGAGTCTGGGTGTAGAGTCTGGGTGTAGAGTCTGGGTGTAGAGTCTGGTGTAAAGTCTGGGGTAAAGTCTGGTGTAAAGTCTGGTGTAAAGTCTGGTGTAAAGTCTGGTGTAGAGTCTGGTGTAGAGTCTGGTGTAAGTCTGGTGTAAAGTCTGGGTGTAGAGTCTGGTGTAGAGTCTGGTGTAGAGTCTGGTGTAGAGTCTGGTGTAAAGTCTGGTGTAAAGTCTGGTGTAGAGTCTGGTGTAGAGTCTGGTGTAAAGTCTGGTGTAAAGTCTGGTGTAAAGTCTGGTGTAGAGTCTGGGGTGTAGAGTCTGGTGTAGAGTCTGGTGTAAAGTCTGGTGTAGAGTCTGGTGTAAAGTCTGGTGTAAAGTCTGGTGTAAAGTCTGGTGTAAAGTCTGGTGTAGAGTCTGGTGTAGAGTCTGGTGTAAAGTCTGGTGTAGAGTCTGGTGTAAAGTCTGGTGTAAAGTCTGGTGTAGAGTCTGGTGTAAAGTCTGGTGTAAAGTCTGGTGTAGAGTCTGGTGTAAAGTCTGGTGTAAAGTCTGGTGTAAAGTCTGGTGTAGAGTCTGGTGTAAAGTCTGGTGTAGAGTCTGGTGTAAAGTCTGGTGTAAAGTCCCCCAAAGGTTTTTACAACTAACATAAAGAAGTGGAATTACTTTAAAAGAAGTAAATCAACTGTTTGCAGCTGTTAACACATTATAAATAATATGTAACATTTAGTATTTTTGAACTTTGTGGACGTATTTGAAGTGTTTTTAGGGGGTCTGGGGGTTTGGAGCATCCTGCTGCATTTTATGTGTAATATTTACCCGAGAAAATGATCATTATTCTTTCTGGTTTTATGGGATTTGCTCAGACGAAAGTGAGTAGAATGAATAGTGTTATGCTACAAACACTGTCAAATACAAATTTAATAAAACATTTCTCTCAATTAAAGTGCAAATAGCCACACTGGAGACTTTAGAGAGCCGCATGTGGCTCTCTTCAGACGGAGGCTGCAGACACCTGGATTGTAGGTTCAGATGAGATACTTGGACTCTGGGTCAGTCTGACTCTTTGAATAATCTTTTTCTATATTACATTTGTTATTTTTTGCAGGTCTATATGATTAAATCTTCTTATTATACTTCCTTTTGTGTCAATAGGCCACTGTTTCTACTTTTTGGAGACACATGGCAGACAGAATGTATCCAACATGAACCATACAAACTCAATTAATAAAGTATGCATTTTAAAAACATTTCTCTCAAAGTTCAAAGAGCCACACTGGAGCTCTTCAGAGAGAGGCTGCAGACCCCTGAACTACAGGTTCAGTTGAGATACTTGGACTCTTACTCTTAGAATAATCTGTTTCTATATTAATGTTGTTATTTTTGCAGGTCTATGTTATTAAATCTCTTTATTATTCTTCCTTTTGTGTCAATAGGCCACTGTGTCCTTTTGGAGTGAGACACATGGTAGACAGAATGTATCCAAAATGGACCAATCACAGCTCTTCTTTTAGGGCGAGCCTCCGCAGCCATCAGCCAATCAGAGCCCGAGAATTGGACCCGTGCCTCCGAGTTGTGCAGCGATGCAGTCACGTGACGCTGGGAAAAGGAATGCCAACATGGACCCGTGGCAAGGACGGGATGTGAGCGCGCTGCCACAATAATACGACGGAGAAAAGCGTCCAGAACTGCGCCTGTCGAGCTCCAGTCGACGTCCCAGCGCGAATATTCACCGAGGAGTCTGTCTCACGCACGGTAGGTCGAGTTTATGGAGGATCGCAGCCTCGCGTTTGGTGCAGAGCAGTTTTGTCCGGGCCGAACTCGAGAGCGGAGCATTCCAGCGCAGAGGGGCCATTTTAGCGCGGGCCCAGGTCTTTCGGACAGTGTGAAGTGTCTTTACGCACGGAGCATGGCCTAGATCCGAGATTCAGGGAGTGTGTGTGTGCGTGTGCGTGCAGGGGCGCGTCTGTGCGGCCCGTGTTTACGCGCTAGAGCTGTGGAGGAGAGGCCCTGCTGCAACATGTGCCCCAGCCGAGGTGTGACAGCAACAAGCCTCAGGATGTGGGACAGAGGGACGCAGACGCATTACGCACCAGCTCCCTGTCCACATGGGGGAAAACAGAGCTCCAGCCATCAGCCATGCGTCTCCAGCACGAGCCCTTACGTCTCCAGCACGAGCCCTTACGTCTCCAGCACGAGCCCTTTACGCTCACACACTGCCCCACTTCATAAACACGTTACGTAACAGTGTTTGGAAGACGAGCTGTGTTATTGTGCTTTTATTTAACGCGCTTACACCTTAAAACCACGTTATTTGGACATAATTAAACTCCTGCTTAGACTCTGGGCTGTATGTTTTGTATTATTTGGTTATACAATAAAAGGAAATGGAGAGTGACTGAGCCCAGGGATGTAAACACATAGTGGAGTGATTCATGCACCACGTGGTTTAGGCCTTGTAAAACTCTGGGGAAAAAACAAGACACAAATGAGGTTATTTTGACCAAGGGTTTCATAACCTTTAAAGCAACTGGTAACAGTGTGTACAGTTATTTTGCACCACATGTGAACACTGCAGCATTTATAGACTCCACTGGCTGCACATGTTTGCAAAGTGCATTGATGTATTTCATTTTCATTGATGTGATACAAAAATAATTTCATTTAAATAAAAAAAAAAAGGGAAATGTTTTTCATAAAGATGATCATAAATGGCCTTATAAAAAATGCATAATTCAGTGCTTCAAATATGTGAATGTTTAAGGTGATTATTCTGTGTGGAGATGATACCAGTGTGATTCTGTTAAATGATATTTAATGTCACGTCTGTGGGATTCATGTCGGTGGTTGTTTACCTGAAGACACACCTGTTATATCAGTGTGCAGTGTTTTTGACAGTGGTAATGTAATATACTGAGGAGGAAATTACAGTGACTATGACACGGTAAATGTGATCAGTACTCAAGCCTTTTAATGAAGCTCAAAGCTTTAGATAGAATTTCAGATTGCAGAACTATTTCACAGCAAACCCTCCCCTTTACACGTTTGACTTGGACCCTTATGGATATCTGAATAGACAGGATGTAGCCACCAAAACCATGGTGTACTCTTTGAAATAAAATAATAAGACCAGATTAAACAGTGTACTGTCCAGCTGTCATATCAGTAAAATTGACAAAGTTCCTGTATATTTCACAGTGCTGCCTCTGCACTGCTCAAAGTGATTAACAAACACTTTCTCTTCTCCTTTACAGTTTTTCTTGGATAGGGTTTCAGCGGCTGTGATCGGCCTGGATCAATGGTGTCTCTCAGCAGTAGAACGCTGAGTTTGGAGAATGACCTGTTCAGGGACAGCAGCCTGTTCTCTCTGGGTGTGGGAGATGGAGCCAGCAGCGAGGGGGGCAGCTCTGCGTCCTGTGACAGTCCGGAGGTGGGGGACCTGGGGGCCATGCACAGCTCCAGCTCCGCCCCAGATGAAGACGAGGAGGAGGAGGATGAAGATGATGGAGCACAGCTGCATATTTTCTTAGGTGCTCCAGGTGAGGAACAACTGTTTTATGTTTATTTAAGAAACCTATTTGAATTTTCAAGTACTGCAACAAATCTTAAAAAAAATAGATCTATCTGACATTACTGCATCAAAAGAGACATTTAAACCCAGGTAAAGCCGGTAATACCTGTTAGGAACTGATATTTTTCACCAAACCTTTATGAGAACAGATGCAAAAGTAGATGATTTCAATTAATAATGTGAATCTGTGGAAGAAACTGGATATGAAAGTAAAAGAATACAAATGTGTTTATAAATGTATACACTGAATATTAAAGAAAAGTATAAAGTAGGAGCATCACATATATTGATTCACTATAGTTTTAAGATGAGACTTAAGTCTCAAATTAGTCTTTTTGAGATTTTTTTTGTTTGTCTTCTTGCTTATAAAATTCTTACTTTTGTTTAAATGTTGATAACAAGTAAAATGCAGTAGGCCAAGACACCATAAATAATTGTAAATTACATTAAGGTTAAGTTAAGGTGTCTCCCTTTGGTAAATGTGGTTTGCAGTGGTTAAGAGGCATCAAACATACTTCAGTACATGCACATAATTAATACAAAAGACAAAAATTCTATAAGTTGCACAGTGGCTGCTGTCTCTATCTTTTGCTCCTGCATTTTGGCACAACCAGTGTTTGACCCGATGGTTAAATAATACCTGTTAAATACATGAAGTGATGAAGATTTAACTAGTGGTATTTTTATGTTAATAAGTCAATAATCATGATGTGTCTTTACCACATAAAACTAATAATGGACTTAAAAACTCACATGCATAAATTGTGATTTTTGGGGGATTGTAGGAGAGGATGAGGCTTCAAATCAGGAATCCACACTTCCAGAGTTCCCCTTTCACCTGCCGTCCCCTTTCTCCCCCACACTGGAGGACATCGAGGAGTTCCTCAAGGAAAAGATGGATGTTGTCCAGGACGGGCTGCTCACCCCAAAAGAGGAGGCCTCCCCTTTGCCATGCACATCCACTGCAGATCCTCCAAGTCCCACAGAGACGGGCAGTGAGCCTGAGACTAGCCCCCCACAATGCACTTCACTCTCCCCAAAGAAAGAGCACACCACTTCGTCACAGTCTGCCTCCTTAGTGACCCCTTGTCCCACTGTGAGCCCCCCTATGCTCCTTGGGACTCCTTTGGTTCTGCAGATACAGCCCGTACCTCTTGCCCAGCCTCAAACTCCAGCAGCAGCTTCCCCTGGCACCCAAAGTGGCATATGGCTCACCCACCTGGTAATGGGCCTCCAAGGGACTACTGGACAGAATGTCACTCTGCTTACACCCCAGGTTCCCTCCGCTGCCACAACCACAGCCACGCTGGTATCTCTAAACAACGGAGACGCCAAGACAACCGACCAGAAGTATGTAAAGATTGCCCCTTTGCCCATCACGATGAGAACTGTTGAGATTACAGGGGTCACAGGAGTGGGGGGCCAGGGGAACGGTGTGCTGAAAGCAGTGGCCCCCCGAATGTCCAGAGTTCCCACCACAGAGAGGGTCCATAAGTGCTCCCACCCCGGCTGTGGCAAGATGTACACCAAGAGCAGCCACCTGAAGGCGCACTTCCGTCGTCACACAGGAGAAAAACCATACACATGTAGCTGGCCTGACTGTGGATGGAGGTACGTTCAGTAAACTTTTGCCCCTCCTCATCTTGAATGTCTTAAGACTACAAATACAACACACAGGTTCTGTTGAATCAAGGGAATAGTCTGGAACTTTTTGAATATTATATTACATTATGTAGTTTCTTTTTCTCATTGTGTTGAAACCTAATTCACTAATCCATCAAATGTTATTTTTAAAGTGTTTTTCATACATGGCATGTAACCTGAAGTGCTTAATGCTTTATACTCCCTGTTGTTGATGGACTCTGTTGTACCCAGGTTCTCCCGTTCGGATGAGCTGTCCCGTCACCGCCGCTCACACTCGGGAATTAAACCCTATGAGTGCTCATTGTGTGAGAAGAAGTTTGCCCGCAGTGACCATCTCTCAAAACACACCAAGGTGCACCGCAGCTCCAGACCCAGTCGGATTATCCGAACCACCATGTGACACTTAGTGCGAGGCTTAAGCCTCGACCTCGGCCTGAGACACGGTCTTCACAGCTGTGTCATCCCGAACTTTTAGTGGATTCCAAGAGCTGGCCGCTGCCCTTTTTTTTCTCTTTTTCTTTTTACCACTGCTTTTTGCTTTGAACTGGCCCTAGTGAGTTGCCCATATAAGTGCAACATGCACTATGTCACCTCAGGAAAAAAACTTTCCAAATGGATTTCCTGGCCTTCAACCCAAAACACAACAGGAGTCATACTGCAGAGGTCTATCTCACAGTACTTCTGTTGTTAGAAGCACCGGTGCTCTGTTGTCACTACTATGCTCTCCAACTGTCCTAGGGATGCACCAATCCAATCTTCTATTGTGGTTCTGAAAATGACTGAAAACCATGATCTGTCTCACAATGGGACTTGCTCAAAGAGCCGTTCACTCAAATTCCTTTTGTATATTTCAGAACGCGGTTGCACTTTGCCTCTGATGCTCTCTGCTATTGCTATTTTTATATTCAATGAAAACATAAATTTGGTATATTTTGATTCATTCTAAATGATTAAAATTAATTACAAAGTCAGACCATTTTTGACTTTGTATTTTGAAAGTTTTTCCTCAAATGTACCTCAGACAAGACTATCATTGAAACCAATGAACTAACATTTATGTGGTTACTGACGTTCAATACTGCCCTGCAGCTGCTGCTACTTGAATGGTATGAATTCCTGGAAACAAAAAAAACAAACTGTACATTTGTTACGTGCTTTCTGATCTTTAAAAAAAAAAAAAAGCCACATTGATGCTTTTTCTAAAAATAGAAAGTCTTGTTTCTGACGTTTTTAGCGCTTACTTCGTTTGAATTTATTTTAAATTATTATACGCTGCTAACTCAATGAATCAAATGGATTGGAAATGATGCTAATGAGATTTTGATGGGACTGTAGGAATTGGTGCATCCCTATTTAGTTCCACCAAGCCAGCCTTCAGGGTCCACAAAACTAATCTTCCAACATTTTGTACTTTATTCCAGTTTATTTAGTGTTAAATGTCTGCCATGTATTATGATCATGAGGCTTCAAAGATAGCTTTTCACATGGCCAGATTTATGATTCAAGAGCAGTTTTGTAGGGTAAAATCCTGTTTAAAGCACTCAGTCTCAACCAAACACTTAGATATTTAGCTTTGTAGTTGGCTCTTTTAAAAGCTCTTATGCATAACGTAAAGTGCATCCAGTATTGGCCTTTATTGCCTTGTCAAGCTTCCCTCCGCCCCTGACCTGTTTGCCTTTCACAGTCCTAATCTCAAGCGGATGCCTTGGTCCATCTCAAAAAAAAAAAAAGGAAAAAAAAAATCACCTGGTCCTGTTTTTGTTGTCATATGACTTTTCTAATCTAACTGTGATTCTGAAGTGGGGCCAGACCAGATGTCCCTCTTTTGGTTCTGAGACAGCATGGACATTACACACTTGCTACATAACAGGGTTATAAGCTCATTGTTTTATGAAAGTCTCTTAATGTGCTGACGAATCAGTGGCCTAGTTCTTCTCGGCCTATATATTCAACTTATGCTCAATGGTGCAAATGTGATGTGAAGTACTGCCCGTTCATTTTCAGTACACGTTACAGTAGCTGCTACTGTATGCATTCTGCTGGTTTTAGAAGCAAGAGAAGCTAACCGTTTCAAGAGCTGGACAGGCAGCTAACTACTACTCAATCATGTGTATTGTAACATACTCAATATAAATGTAAAGAACAATAAGGACAGAAATAACATGTACAAAGCTTGTAGCCTTTATATAGATGTTTTTATCTAACTTCAATCAGTGCATTAAGCTATTCAGTGGTGTTGCTCCAGAGGCTGACGGTCACTTACATGAGTTTGATTGTAGCGTGATCAATGTGGAATGTCAAACGGAGTACGGTCTGGGATTTAGATTCCCATTCTACCCATTCATGATGCATTAAGCTTGGTCTGCTGGTCTCAAGTGCACTTGTGTTAGTGAGAAAGAGAATCAGTTGCGCTCTTATGACTTATGTCTTGCAAAATGTAACAGAAACAAAAATGCCAAAAAATGGGATTCAAAGGAAGGTTTCGGAACACTTACAGCTCTTGTGGTTTTAACAGATTAAATTATGGTGCTCATTCTTCAGTGCTTCACAGAACTGGTATGTGTCTATAGAACCAGCTACTTACTATAGACACTTGATTTTAACTGTATCCTTGTGGGTGGTATTGGTGCTTTGAAAAGAACTCATGCATGTAGCAACATACAACAGTGAATTTATATCTATTAGCATTACATTAGGAACCTCACTGCATCTGTGCTTGTTGAGTTTGTCGGCTCACAACAGGCAGACAGTAGACGTGTTTATCTGTCTGAGCCTTCCAGGCTGCTTCCACTGACCTACATCCAGACCGCATTCACTAATCATCTCTTGGCCCTCTGTCAGTCTGCCCAACACGGGCCGTTTTGTTTTTTTTTCTTTTGGAATACAATAAATGCTATTTTCCTATTTGTAAAAATAAATAAAAAATACTAAAAATGATATGTGCCATTTTGTTTCTATGTGTCAAAGTTGCATAAGTTTGATGTCAGAACAAATGGAGGCTTGTTTTCTTTTCTCTTTCTTCTTCTCTGTGAAAAAGTGAAAGAGACCACATGAGCATTGTTTAGATTCATATTGCAAATCATGGCTCATGTGACCTTTTTAAGAATGCACAAGTACAGTAGCTGTGGTATTTAAATGAGTATGTTAAATTCAATTTCACTGGCAGATCAGGGGAAATGTTACGCCACTGTTTTGTTTAAAACCACTAAACGGAGGTGTCCTATTGTAACCTCTGCTATTGTGGGCCACTCTTATTAGATTACTGTCCACGGCCATATCTCATTAGTGAAAGGAAACCCCCCTGCTCTGTACTTCCTTTTTAGGAAAGAACTACTCTAGTCACAATAGCTGTGTGTCCAGAATGACACAGTGTAGATTGGACAGGACTTCTGCAGCATTATTTCAGCAGTGTTCATTTAGTCAACTATTGGAATTAGTCTTATTTTTTGTCAAACTCATATTTTTTTTATACTAAAATATAAATAAAAACATAATCCATGATGACTATAACTAAAAGTACATACATTTTTTGTCAAATAAGAAAAACAAGTGGAGACAAGATCCAAGTTTCCACGTTACAGTCTGTGCAGGTCCCAAGAAACAGTTTAATATAAACTTAAGACAAACATGTTACAAAATACCTCATAGACCCAATGATATTAGCACAACATCTTGAGATATTTGACCAAACTCCAAATCATTTTAGTCACAAGACAATTTTAAAAATGGTTATCAAAATGAATATATTTCAAACATTGGCTGTAACTGCACAAAACAACAGGGAGCAGACTGGCATTTTCTTTGGACAAACATAAATCCCTTCCTGAGCCCTCAGATAGTGGTCTGCTGAAGCCCGGGCCACATCTGACCCCAGGAAAACAATGGAGAAAGTTGACTATAAACTTTTATAAGAGTTAGGAACAGGAGGCTGGTGGACTGGTGCAGATTAAGGCTGAGTTCACATGTATCTGGTCCTAATTTGAACCCATTTTATCCCTGACGTGGACTTGGTTTGGTCCTGTTCTAGTCCTTGTTTCATCCTGATAGTCCAGGTTTACTTTTGGGTTTAGTCCTGGTTTAGTCCCAGTCTGGATGTGATGAAGTGTGAACAAACTCTGAGATGCTCCGCTGTCTTGACCCAGAGATCACAAATGAGGACTCAAACCCACTGAGGCGGAAGAGGATACACCCCTAGAGTATTGATCCGACAGCTGGAAGTGAGTTTTATCAGTTCATTTTCTATTTCTTTGGGGTCAGCTCTATGTTCCCACGTTTATATACAGCCATGGGAACACAGGTATGCTCCAGATTCTTTGCTCACACAGTGTATCGGTGGAGAAAACTCATATTTTTTCCTTTTGGTTTCCCCAAATGTGACGATGACAAAGCATTTTGAACTGAACATTTTGAATTTAACACTAAATAGCTCTACAATAACTTATCCTTGTTAACTGTTACAACAAGAAAACATGATCACACACTTTACAGCTTATACACTGAGAAAAAAGAGAAAGTGAATAGTGATTTCTCCAAGTGTTTTCAGATTCTCTGGAGATTACGATGCCACGTCACTCTCCCAGATGGAGGGCACAAGTCTGCTCACTCTATTGATAACATCTTCTCATGGCAAAAGATTAAGTTTAAATCTGATTTAAACTTCGTCTTTTGCTGTGGATCCGACCTGGACATCTGAAGGACGACACAGACAACATCGTCTCATAAGAAACATTAAAAAGGAGATGTTACCCAAGATCATTTCCACTGACACTACACCTCAGATCTTGCTGTTTCATTTTGGCTGCCCTCATCTGTTTGCCTGTTCCTGGGCTAAAACTTGTGATATCATCTGAAGCCCGGAGGCTGACTTCACATGATTTCAGTAACACAGTCTACTCTAAGGTCACAACATTCTCCTCAGCTCTTTAGAGGGAACTTTAGATTTAAATGTTTGATTGAGCTTGTCTTTGCAGATATTTTTCTCCGTAGGTTCCACATTAAACACATGTGACACAAAGATCCATTTATCATTATTTGGCAGCATTCAGTGTGTGACATAAGCCCAATTAAGTTAAATAATGTCAGTCCCCACAATAGTACGGGGGATCACTGTGAATGCACATCAATGCACATTTGATCCATGCAGAAAGTAAGATCAACTTTCAAACAAATTGTAGATCCCATGGCTCAGAGACTCTAAAGCAGTGTGTGAATAGTCTCTGAGTTGTAATCTAAATAAACCCTAATTAAGTTAAATAATTTCAGTCCCCACAATTAGTACGCGGGATAAACACTGTGAATGCACAACACTGTACAAGGCTCCATGCAGGACAAAGCGAGACTAAACTGTCCAAACTCATGAAAAGAGTGGCTCAAGAGGACTAAAGCAGCTCCAAGTGAACGTCTCCAGGATGAACCAAAGAACAAAACAGGACTAAACCAGGGCCAAACCAGGACTAAACTGAGGACTAAACCAGGGCTAAACCAGGGCTAAACCAGGACTAAACCAGGATAAAAAGAGGACTAAAGCAGGACTAAAGCAGAACGAAACCAGGCCTAAACCAGAGTTAAACCAGGATGAAAACAGGACTAAAGCAGGACTAAAGCAGGACTAAAGCAGGACTAAACAAGGACGAAACCAGGACAAAACCAGGACTAAACAGGACTAAACCAGGACTAAACCTGGACTAAATCTGGACTAAACCAGGACTAAATTTGGACTAAATTTGGACTAAACCAGGACTAAACCAGGACTAAATTTGGACTAAATTTGGACTAAATTTGGACTAAACCAGGACTAAATCTGGACTAAATCTGGACTAAACCAGGACTAAATTTGGACTAAACCAGGACTAAACCAGGACTAAACACGGTGAATCAGTGTTTCAGTTTTCTGTAGTTAGAACCTGGAACAGTCTTCTTGAAGATGTGAGACAGACTCGACTTTGACAATGTTTAAATCCAGGCTCAAAACGTTTCTGTTTAGCTGTACATATGACTGAAAGGATTTTATTCTGCACTTTTCTACTTTAATGTTCATTTTATGATGATTTGTGATTATTTATGATTTGATTTATGTTTTGTGATTTTAATGCCTTTCTCTTTCTCTAAAGCTCTTTGATTACCTTGTGCATGAATTGTGCAATACAAATAAACATGCCTTGCCTTGCTGTGTACGATTGGCCTATACTGCCGTCCTGTGGTTATTTCAGGAAGCTGCATGTCACTGCGGCACACATATCTTTTGTTTTTAGCTCTTTTGTGTTTGTTTTTCAGGATTCTTGTTGCCCCTCGCGCGCTTCATGTCTCAGTATTTTCAGTGTTGAGTGACAACATTCACGCTCCGTATGAAGTTTGGGTTTTTTGAGTGACACGTCAAAGTTAAACACGCACTACTTTTATCAGAAATTAAATCAATCTACGGAATATACGAGAAAAGACTAGCGCAGGTTTATAAGTAGTGACAAACTTTTGGTTTAATTTGTATACATCAGTTTTATGGAGTAAAAAGTCTAATTAAAAACAGTTAAGCAACAAAGTGTGCGATATGAACGAGGTGCAGTGAACGCGGCATAGTTTCCTGTTGAAAGGATTTATCGTCGGCAGAAGCCATAGTTGACACTTTATAATCTGTCCTCCTCAGGTTTATGGCTCTACACGAGTATTTCACACTTCTTTTACGGACTATGGAACGGTAAAACGGCGTTGTAACAATGTGTAGGGAATATATTGAAACTGCTGGACTTTTTCGAAGAATTTCAGCGGGTTCTGTGACCGAGGTAGGATAATGTTAGCAAACATGCTAACGTGAGCTAAGGCTAAGCTACCTTCACTTTACTAACGTCACCGTGGCAAAATGTTGGGCTATTTGGGGTTTTTAAGGAGTTTTTGCACAGGATAAAGTGGTAACGTGACTTTTGGGCATTTATAAATCCTAAAAAACCTGAAGCTTCACATCAACAAGTGGTTTTATACATGCTGGTGGTAGTTTGGGGGTGTTTGGTGACTGACAGGAGGAATCTATCAAAAACATCAAACCACAACTCCTGCATCGGTCTGACAGAGGCCTTTATGAAACTTTAACTCCTTTACAGCCTCGTCTGCTCGTTTATGCTGTGTCCTTGTCGTGTGCTGCTGCTGTCACGTCTTGCATAATGTTCAGATCTAAGCTTTTTGCTGCCACATTTTGACAGTGTCCTATTTTTTGCGTGGATATTAACAGGAGCGAGCGTGGGACAGATTGCATGTGGGGGGTGTGTCTGCAGCTTTAGCAGATTTGATGATGATTCAGCTCAGATTTACTCATCCTTCACATAAGAGGCTTAGGCACAGAAACACACATGCAGCTGAACAGGGGGCTCTTCACTGTATTTTGACATTAAATTACTCCTGGAATTATGTGCATCACCTGGAATAATAAACAAAGAGCTGTTTCTTATAATGCTGTGTGACTGCATTTCTTAGTATTTCCTTGTTTTTCTTATTTGACAGTAAATATATGCACTTTTAGTTATAGTTAGTCACTATGGATTAAGCATTTATTTATATTTAATAAGAAAAAATATGAAAAGTTTGATACTAATGCATGTAACTATAACTGTATTTTCTATGTGAAATGAACAGTGGATACTGTAAAAAGGTTTCTCTATACTTGTTATGTGATATTTCCATCTTTTTGACTGCCTTTGAGAAGAATTTAAAGGCTGACTGATGTGTTGCAAAACTACATCTGCCATAAATTCACTTTTCAAGCCCATGCTAGATGTATTTAGTGCAGTTAGCATGCTTTCTTTTGCTTGTATTCTTCTAAGTTTCTGTTTGAGTGTCAAGCCTGTTTTGTGTGCCCTAAGTGAGAGGTGGGAGATGTATTGTAAAGTTTAATATCACTAGTGCTTTGCAAACACTTTCTTTGGTTAATTTACCATTTTTTGCGATACCTGAACCTCAACCAAGAACTGTAGACGCATGATTTAACACATTTTTGATTTCATTATTATATTCTCCATATTGTCATAAAAGAATGATAACTAATGTTTGTCCATATTGTTCACCTCTAAACCTAATCTACACTGGCTGCACAGGTAACACTCTAACCACACTGAAAACTATTGGATTTGATGTCTGGACCGGGTGAGGCTTTTACTTTAAATAATGTTGTGGTGCTGCCTCTGAAAATTATTCCAAAGTAAAAAAGGGCCTGAAATCTCAGTGGCACTTTTATGGTTAACTGCAGATCTTTGCCAAATAAAAACATTTTAGGAGTTTTAAGCAAGTGAGAAGAGTTTTTTATTTTGTTTTTTTTCCCCCTCATGGTTTCATGTACCTTTTCTTGCTGTATGATCCCCAGTGAGACATGGACAACTCTGTCACTCTGTGGCAGTTCCTCCTTCAGCTTCTACTGGATTCCAACAATGAGCAGCTCATCTGCTGGACCAATGAGGAAGGGGAGTTCAAACTGCTACAGGCTGAGGAGGTGGCACGGCTGTGGGGAGCACGTAAAAACAAGCCAAATATGAACTATGACAAACTCAGCAGAGCACTCCGATACTATTATGATAAGGTAAAGAACTTTATTCTTCAGACCTCATGATCATTCTGTGAAATCAGACCATCTCAGTACAACCTCCTGCCTGAGAGATTGTTGAACTTTTCCACATTTTGCAGAGGCCATCATTTTGGCAGGATTTGAAAGACTGATAACAACCACTAAACGGCTAATCAAATTCTTCTTGATGTTGTTGCAAATTATTCTCATAATCAGTCAATCATACCCAGTTGACAGTGTTGTTAAAGGTACAGTGGCTCCCACAATTGTATGAAGGCAAATGCATACTAATGAACTATTTTAAGTGTAGTATTATGTGTGTATTGTGTGTGTATTATGTAGCTCTGTAGGCAGCTGGCTTCTGACAAGTAAATAGTGTTGCTCATCGTTTCACAGAGGAGAGAGTTAAAGCTGTCTGTCTCCCACTCAGCTTGTGGTTTGACATGGGCTGAGCCTCAGCCTGTGGGCGCTCAGTTCTGGGCTGCTCTGGTATGTTTGGCTGCACCATCAACAACTACTTTGGCCCAGACAGGAAAACGATGCAATCCCACTAGACTTTTTTGTACTTTCTTATTAAGAACCCCTCTGTCTTTTCACTCTTACTTTGGTTCTGTAGGAAGCAGACAGTTTTCCCACGCATCCTGCAAGTTTTATTTCTAGTCTTCAGTTTCGGGGATGCAGTAATGCACCATGACATTCCTCTAGTGTCACGGAAAATATGTTTTTGTCTTCAGTGAAGAGACTCTGTGTTTGAGCCTCAGGCTCAACAGCATGCAGGTCCTCCCAGTGTTACTTATACTCAGGTACTTTGCGTGGCCTCTGTTGCGCAAATGTTTGAGGAGTAGATAACTCAGTACTTTTTGTCTGTGTGTCAGTCACGTTACAAGCTGGCCACTACCTCGGGCTACACGTTTAAGTTCACTGAAATGTAAAATTATTTTAAATGAAAGATTTATTTTTTACTTACAGAGTTTGCACTGTTGTTCTAACCCAGTGACTCTGAGGTTATCGGATGGAGAGTAAAATGTAATATGCATGTTTATGCTTTAAAACTTTACAGAATATCATAAAGAAGGTGAATGGTCAGAAGTTTGTCTATCGCTTCGTGTCATATCCTGACATCCTTAAAGGTGATGTTGCCATGAGAACGGACGGAGGGGACATGGCTGTGGGGAGCATCACACCACTTTCCAAAAAGAGCGATAGCACTGCACAGGAGGTGGACATAACCAAGGCATCAGCAGTATCAAGTGCTCTGGCCACAGGCACCAAGCAGTCAAATCGTAATGACTATATTCACTCGGGCCTGTACACATCCTTTACTCTCAACTCACTGCAAAATCGCTGCCAGCTTTTTAAGTCCATCAAAATTGAGAATCCGGCCGAGAAGATGTTAGACAAGAAGGGACAAAGCACAGCATCCCCCTGCCAGGACGCCATAACCTCACCCCAGCAACAGACCACTGTCCTGCCCTCTGTCATCAAGTTTGGAAACACACCGCCAAAGCAGTCACCAGGACCCCCACCCCTTGAGATTGCCATAGAGACAACCCTGATGTCCAGCCAAATGGACCCACTCCAGGTTCCATTGCCCAGACAGGAGGACATCATTGTACACTCCTCCATGCCCCAACAGCCTGTCTATACGTTTGAACAGATGCGAACAGCTGACCCTCAGTTTAACATCCCTGACCTGAGTGCGACAAGCCCGTCCCCCAACCTAGTAGTGGAGTCATCTCAAGAGCTCGTCATCGACACTGACATGGATTCAGGGTCCTCCCAGCAGGCAGACCCCCAGTCCCTCGACTCCGCCATTAACCAGGCAGAGGAAAAGGCAAGCAATACGCATACAAGTCAGTCGAATTTGTAAACGGCTTTTGTTTACATGTTTGAATTGTGTTTTCAGGTGGACAACAGCGGAGCCGAGAGCTCAGATGAGCACATCCCAGTAGAAATGGACTCAGTAAGCAACATCGGCACAGTTGCCACACAGAGCTCAGGAAAGGCCCGGAAGCCACCAAAAATCTTGCAAATAAACCCGCCCACTCTGCTCGTCACCGCCTCAGACTTCTCCCCTATGAACCTCTGCAGCCCGTCTCTGCCCACTGCGTCGCTCACACCAGCAATGCTACAGGTAATGTGCTCTGTTAGGTCAAAGGTCAAGTTTATTTATACACATTTTAAACAGATGCACTGCCCCAAAGTGCTGTTCAATAACCATGGATACAAGAATAATAATGTTTTAAAATAGGAATCGGTTTAGTGCTAAAACATTAGTACTTAAAATAAAAAAGAATGCATCTTATTTAATTAAAAAAAAAAAAAAAGTAACAATTAAAAGTCAGTGGGTAAAAAATAAATTAGTTAGAATTCTCACATAGCACCATTTGTTGAGAATTTAGAGGATCACGTTTCAATTTGATATGCAATTATTTTAAATTACAAGAATCTTAATTGAACACATTTTTATGAGCTCTTTTTGTGTTATTTCAAGTTGATATTTTTGCTAGTGCTGCATTACAAGATATGAAACTGTCACATTGACTGATTGATTTCCTGTTTTGTATTAACATGACACTTATCTCTGGTATAACATCAAATACAGAAATGATGCATACCCAACCTCTTATCTTCACAGAGAAGTAAAGTGGTACATCTCACCTTATCACTGTCCTATAAAGCGTTGATGCTCAATCTTCTGTGTTGTAGACTCCCACTCTGCTGCTGACCCCAAGCCCTCTTCTGTCCAACATCCACTTCTGGAGCACGCTCAGTCCAGTTGCTCCTTTGAGTCCTGCCACGAGACGCCAAGGAGGCCACCTATTCCAAGTCAGTCCTTCTCTTATTTCCGTGTAATGTTTTTCAGGTCTGATTCTCACTCCTGTTTCTTCCCACCCTCTAGTTCCCCTCTGTGCTCACCCCTTCGTTCCAGATCCCCGTTCACAGCCTCGATGGGACCAACACTCCAGGCCCCATCTCTCCAGACCCTCAGAAGACATGAACCAACGTAACCCAACCAAACCAGAGCTGTGTGCACCTCATTCCACGGAACACTGGTGCTCTACACACTACACTCTCTCTGCATCTTTGCAAATGCACACAGCACACAGTTTATGGATGCTACTACTTTCCTTATGAGCGGTTTCTATGCCTGGACTTTAGAAGACCCAGACAATAAAGAACAATATGAGAGGATTTTTATGGCCACTGCCGGACATTAAGTATCTTTCCTTTTTATATTGTTCCTGTTGCTGCCATACACACCTTGTGAAATCTTAGCCTCTTTTGTGCTTTTTTAATTTAAAGGGTGTAGATGTACCCTTATGATCTGCATGTTTACTTGTAATCCTTTACTTTTTGCCCCCTGCGTCAAGCCTTCTCTGCTGCTCTTAAAGGCGATAGCCATATCCAAGCCAATATCTTTACCTTAACTGTCTTATCGTGACACGTGGCCATGAACCATGCTTCTCCTATGCCAATCATTTCAGCCCAGTCTTTACATAAGAGCAGAAAAGACCAGAAAGCACTTGTCACTCTATTAGAGGAATGTAAATGCATGTTTTACAAAGAAGCCATAGTTTTTACCTGCAGTTAACATGCAGTTAAAGAATCTTCAAGTTTAACGTCCTTTATTTAAAGCTTCAGTCCAACCCTAAGTTCCACTAAGAGGAATAGTATAATAGTCAGCTGAAAGAAAAGTACTTTCTAAATGCAGGATATAGCGGCATCAGATAAGCCAAGCATGTGGTAACCACGACTGTCAATAGACTACTGTAAACCTTAAACCATGAGGTAAATTTGTGTAATTGCAGTACTTTTCTCTTATAGAAACTAATTTAAACATTCCAAGATGAACCAAACCTTAGTATTTCACTTGATGGAGATAGGCCTTAGAAGGCAGTCAAATCTTTTAAAAATATAATAGACCAATTAGTAACAGAAGAAATTCAGGCTTTTTTTTTTCGTTGGCCTTCTAACAGCAGGAAAGTTGCATATATTTAAAATTATTTTTGAAGCCATAAGATGGAGGCTGCAGCATCTATGCTATAGAATATACTAATTACAAATGTTTACATGAAACTTGGAATGTAATGCCAAGTCCTTACCCAGGGATGAATGACCAGCCAATTACTAATCAACCCTGACATTGCCCCTTTGGAGCCAAAAGTCACAGTACATTGTGCCTTACCATAGCCATGCCCACCTCTATCAGTACAAAATGTGATTTACATGTAAACAGCATCTCTGCAAAGGTCTATGATCCTTGGTTCACTTTTGGTGCAAAACCTCAAAGTGTGCACTGTATGAGCTGCACATGTTTGGGATGCAATCTGTATTTCATTTCCCGCCACAGCTGTGGAGGTCTTTACAAACACCAGTGAGCTAAAACATAATTAGTGTTTCTCTTAGACGCGTTAGACCTTGTGTTCTCATTTACCTACAGAAACACTATATATAATGTTCAGATTGGTATTTTCCAGTTGCCTGTCCTTGTTCCTCTGTTTGAATCCATTGAATAGATTTATGTTAAATGGAAGTCTGATTATGTTTTAGTGCCTGGGTGTTTAGACAATTTGCAGATTTTGTACTTGTCATTGTGGGAAATATGCACAGCATGTAAAATGTTTCACCTTTAAAGGTGGCAGCCACGTCTCTTTCCAGCCAGCTCCTAAATGTTTGTCATAACTTGTGATAAAGTGTGTAAATATCAATATATCTATAATAATCTTTTAATCATTTATGTGTAACGCTTTTCTTGTAATGCCAATAGAGTTTTAAGATTAATTTCTATTTTTGTAAAGAACAGATAGTTAGATTAGTTGGTTATTTTGGGTTGTCTGATGCTTCAGTTGTGCATGTTTGTTTTATGAGGAGTTCTCTGTTTTAGGAGTGGCTGCGCTGTGGGAAATCAAAGCCTTATGGGACATTCAGAATCAATGTTTTATATGTAATGTGTTTTGATATTCTGTGTTGATATTGTAAAAGCAGATGTTGTGATCTGACGTTTGCACTCTTTTGGGGTTCCTGTAACAATTTGATTCACTCTTTTTGCAATTCAGATGTTTGATAAAACTTATGTATATTTTCCCAAAGGGGGATGATGCCCAGCACTTAGTATTTTTTGTAAAAAAAAATATATACACATATATATAAATATATTCAACCTGTGTGTGTTTAATAACACACAGACTTTGTAATCAGGCACTATGCTGCAAACTAATCAAAGTTTATTCAGGATAAGTCCAATATAATTGGCAGCTCTTATTTTTATCTTATTTTAAAATATATTGGAGGAAAAAATATAGGAATAATGAACCCACAGTCTTTTTACAAAACAAGACGTACACTCTTCTACAGTTTCTGCTGGACAGGTTGTGGTATAAAACATTTTTAAAAGTGTATGAACAGTGGGAAATAACAATCTATGTAACGGGTTCCTCATTTCCTCTGTGTCATTTGTATCTTCTGTTCCTCTTTGACCTCATCTTCAAATGTAAAAAAAAAAAAACGTACGGCTTATTTGATGCTTGGTTTTAAAATGTTCTCTGTTTAATGCTTTCCCAAATGTTTACATGCTGCTTTAAGTAGCATTTTGGTGTGCAAGAGGTGCAGGAGAAGAAACCAACAATAAAACATATCTAACTCTACTCACAGTCTTGTTTCATGTATTACTCGGAATTAGCAGGGCAGCAGTGGCTCATTTGTAGTGCAGCAGAACCAGATCGTGCTGTTGTGTCGTTGGACAACACACTTCTCCTGTCTTGTCTTGCAGATATTAACTTGTGAAGCTTTCATAATCACCGGGCTAAATTCACGATTGGTCACATTTCACATCTTGTCAGTCTGTCACAAGGCAGCTTTAGCTACAGAAGCAGCTTATAATCAAAATGTGTGACAGAATGATGCAATGTTAATGTTAACTAGAAAAGCTCTTGAAAATACTAATGCAAAAATACAAAACAGGGCTTATATAACACTGCACCAACACAGATAAGTGCTCACAAAATTATCACTGAGGCATAAATGTCCAGCATTCATAACAGTATTTTCACTTCATTCAAAATCCTGCTGGAGGCAGAGGGAGTTCCTTCATCGCCATGTCTTTGGTGCAATCTGAAACAAAAACAATAAAAATGGACAAAAAGAACATCAAACTGTAATACATTGTGTGACCAGAAGAGGGCAGTGCATGTATAGTTTTTTTTTCTCACTAAAGCTGACATTTTAACATTTTTATCTACAGCCAATAACATGTAATGCATCTTTTTAAGGAGTTACATAAAATATGGCAACATTAGAGTTACAATAATATATTTATTTTTAATTAACTATAAAAATCCTGCCCTTACCCGTTTATCATGTACTCACACAGGCCTAAGCTTTTAGTCAGTCAGTTACTTTGTGCTTAATTTTGAGAGTGTGTGGATAGAAACAGCAGCTAGTGAGTATTCAAATGAACTGTAATCGCATGGACGACTCAAAGATCTCAAGAGACGCTCTTTACTGTGCACATTCCTCATTCACTGTCTATATTGAGGAAGAGAAACATAAGACAGGGCACTTTTTTCTGCATAGTGTTTACCCTGGATTTGTTCATTAGGGACTGATATCCATTCTTAACCTGCCTTTTATACCAGTGCTGTTTTGTTCTTGTACTTTAATTCATATTTATGACTATAATCTATTTACTTTCACTTTGTGCCTTTAACAGTCACAGCCCTATCACCTCGGTGCGTTTATTCTTTGATAGCCCATGTTCACTGGTATTGTGCGCTTGACCTTCCCTGTGTTTGTCAGGAATAACACACTTTTAGAGTTACCTGTGCTGGGGATATAGCTCTTTTTGTGGACATGATGTGCATAGAGGAACAGTAGAAACAGACAGAAGCCGACGAAGGACGCTATCGTGCAGCACAGCATGAAGGAATAACTCCCATATTTTTCTATCACCTGTAACAATTTAGACAAAAATACAGAAATATAAAAGAACATGTAGAGATCAAGCAAATGTTTTGTGTAGGGAAGATAAAATTAGGTAAAAAGTAAGTGAATTCAGATTGTTTGGGATTGTTAATTGTTAATTAAACTTACAGATCCGACTAAAAGCTGCATGAGCATTTCTCCGGTGCTGGCGCTCGTCACCAGAACAGTCGTGACACAACCTGAGGCAGAAGAATCAAAAGTGTCATGTCATTTCAGCTTAAACATGACACAGATCGAATGCAAAGTAATCTGCGAAGAGAGACTGCAAAATCTTAAAAATGTGGACTATTAATTACATTCATATTGCTTTAAACGTGTATTATTTTTACTTTATTACTTTATTTATACAGAAAGAGCCCAATGAGAACGCTCAGACTGCTTTTCATGGGCGAATACAGACAAATACAAACAAAAAACAAACAAATAGTCCATTTAAAACATTACAAACTACAAAGCCACAAAGCTACTGTCAAAAGTCACCCTCCCCCGCTGACTCCTGCGGCACTCCCAGCCTAAAGATAAAGAAGAGCAGTGCCGTTTGTTCATGCACTTGCAGAACTACTATTGTTTGCCCTGTGGAGCCGAAATAGCTCAGTTGGGAGAGCGTTAGACTGAAGATCTAAAGGTCCCTGGTTCGATCCCGGGTTTCGGCAGCTGAAAGTGTGGCTTTTGAGCAAGACACAGATCTACACCTCCCATATAAAAGACAATTATTAACCTATTGATTCACATTATCCTTTCTAGGCTACTATTCTCACCGTGACAAAAATATAATAATGTGCGATCTTTTATGAACTTCCTGGGCTAATCTATAACAGTGGCCTTGTTAAATATTTCACTCATTCAATTGTAGGTCTACTTATGTGTGGATTTCAACTGTATCTGGCATTTAAATGAGCTGTGGCTGCATGATAAGATTCAAAGCTCCCAAGAGACTCTCGCATGTTCAGGTTTTTCTATATCCGGACAAGAAAAAGGTGCTGTATGAAGATTATGGCACTGATGTCTCTACTTAAACAACAGTCTGATATGATCTGAGTAAAAGGCCTGCCTTTGTACTCCAGCGCGTCCTCAGTCAAGGCCAGCATGGAGGGGAACACGCTGCTGATGCACAGGCCCAGGATAGTGGTCCCAATGAACAGGAACATCTGACTGTTGGAGAAGATCAGCAGCAGGCCATGGACCAGCATCACGCCGACCTGAAAACACACAGGAGACAGCCAGTCCATGAGGTCTAAGTAAATGTGTATTAAACTCTCCGCCTGCAGTTACTGTGTACGAAGAAGACGTCAAGATTTATGCTCTGTGATAGTTTGAAATACCTGTTCATGGGTCAGCTCATTTTGAAATACAAAAATGGTTTGACTTATCAGTTTATTAAAAGTGTTACTATGGGAGCCCAAACACTATGATCTTGAACCTGATCTGAGACTAAAGAACTTTTACCTCAGCCCTCCCCCGCTCTATAGACCTGCAGCAGCTGTGCAGCACTTCCTGTCGTGACGCTGCCAGATGCTGTAGAGCCGAAACAGCTCAGTCTGGAGAGCGTTAGACTGAAGATCTAAAGGGCCCTGGTTTGATCCTGGGTTTTGGCAGCCAAAGGATTAACGTCTAACAATGCAGCTCGACATGGCTGTGTTCACACTACAGTCTCTAAACTTCTAAAAAAAATCATGAAAAAACCAACAAAGTCAACTTGAAATATATTGTCCTCATGTCCACACTGCCTCCTCTTCATGTCGTCACGCTGATGAGATGTTGTGATGTAATATAGAAGAACTAACACATAAATGATAGAGTATATGTGTGAAAATATGTTTGTCAAGTTTTATAACAATATTAACAGAATATCCTGTTTAAATATTTGAGTTAAAGTAGAATGATATAAGGTCCAGTGACATTCGTTGTCTTGTTGTTTTTACATTTTATTGAAAGAAGTGCTGTACTCTGCAGTTACACAAGTTTTATTTAACTAAGACAGAGCCACCTCAGCCTGGTCTAGAGGATGCTCACAAAACCTCTTACAAATGTTGACATAAGGTGTGTGTGTTCTTACCAGGCTCAAGGTGATCAGTTTAGGAGCAGGATATCTGTAGGACAGATAGACAAACGCGAGTCTGCTGAGAGTAATGGCAGCCCAGAATACACTGTCCAGATATCCAGCAGTCTTGTGTGCCATGAGCAAAGGAGGGGACACAGCATAGGTGTACACAAAGCCTGCATACGAACCCTGCACGAAACAACACACTGCATCTGTAATAATCAAATACAACAAACCCTAGAACAGGGGTCGGCAACCCGCGGCTCCGGAGCCACATGCGGCGCTTTCATCCTTAAACTGCGGCTCCGCGGCTTGGGAAAATACATTATTTTGTATTTAATTTACGTGTATTTTACTTGTGTTAGTTTTTTATTGTAGTTTAAATTGACTAAAGTGATCTTGAAATATTAATTACATTTTTGTCGCTCAAAATAAGCAACACACTAGCAGAAGCCGTTGTACCTGACAAAACGCAGGGCATTTATCAAGAAATCTGCATTTAGAGTCCTGTCGATCTTCAGATCCACATCCGTATGTGCACAGCTATTTTCCACCATGAACCATGTTAAAAACAAACACTCAGGCCTCACAGACGACAGCTACAGGCCTGAGGAAACATGGAAGTGACTTCAGCCCTGATCTGCAGACGCGGTGCAGAGCGTCAGGAGCAGAAGTGTCAGGAGCAGAAGTGTCTGTAGCACCTCATGGGTTTCATAAGCAACACCCCATATTTGTTTATACAAATCGTAAAGGTAAAAAAAAAAAAAAAAATAAAATATATATACAGTGGTATCTTCATTTTAGATGTCAAAAATTTGCGGCTCTCAGTGTTTTGTTCAGTTTTTTTAAAGTTTTTTTTCTGTGGAAACCGGGTCCAAACAGGTCGCCGACCCCTGACCTAAACTGTCACCAAATCGTGCAGTATTTGTATTGTTAGTTGTATTTAAAAACAGATCTTACCACAATCCCGTCCGTGATAAACAGTATGGCTCCGCCCAGAATCTGGAGGATAAAGAAAGTGGCTGGACGATCCCGGAGTTTTTCCAGGTTGCAGCACCTGAACACGTTCATGTGAGCTGAGGAAACAAGAGAAACATCATCTTCATTTAGATTGTAGTTTTGTGAAATTGACTTTTAGGAAGTGTGTTACCCACATTATCAAGGGTCACCCTCATCACTGTTGAATTTTATTTTATGCATGTCTGAGTGATTCTGTACTGTCCTGCACTGGAGGCCTCTGTATGATTCATGACAGCTCTCATTTGGGATGTACCTTGTTCAGTGTCGCCTCGTGGGTTCTGTCCCAGCAGAGGGGGGCTCGTCCTGAAGCAGGGCAGCAGCCTCTCATAGAACATCAGGTACAGTACAGCTATGGGCACAGGCAGCTGCACACACACACACACACACACACACACACACACACACAGAACATCAGCCGGAGACACAAAGAGGACATTGTCGTGAAGCACTTCCTGTCAGCTGAGTCCATTTGTGATCTCTGCTCTTCTTATTTTCACTGCTGCGGCTGCGTGGACACAACACTGAAGAGAATCTGCCCGGGCACCTCAGCCTCAAAAGTGTTGTGGTTATTTAACTGGAATAAAGTTTACGTCAGAGGCATGTCAGTGTTGTATGAAAAGGGAGCGGTTATAATGACACAGGATCAAAAGCAGCAACATTTCCAGTACTGCTGCAATAACAATGCCTTTCAAAATACCAATCTGCAAATCAGCGAGTCAATTACAGCATTAAAAAGGGTGTTACGCAACTTCAATTATAACATTATCAAGAATATTGCCGAACAATTTGTAAAACAATAGCAATGGACTTATGACTACTAATTCAATATGCAAATATTAACTAAATCTTTCATTAGCTGGTAATGTAGTCGAGCGGGATTTTGGGTGTAACGTGGGAGGATTGATTGCTTTGTACCACAGAAACATGATTCTAATACCTCCCACAACAATCACACAACAACAAAGGCACATGTTTAAATCCAAGCTGTTCAAAAGAATCTAATAAAAGTTTGAAAACGCAGGCTCCACTACAGTTATGGTCATGATCATGTTACACGTGATACTGACACAAATATGTCCCTCTGAAGGTGAACTTTTCTAAAGGAGACGTCGACACACTTGTTTCTATAGAGATGTTATTACGTTTTCTGAAATGTTTGACGCTAAAGTTATACAAAAGTCACTGACACTTGGAAAAAAAATCATAACTCTTGCATAACTCTTAAATGCCATTAAAGGAATAATAAGTGTTTTTCAGAGACAGGGGGCAGTATGTGATCTCCACAGACCTGACTAGTCCCGATTTCTTCCTGTGGGTCTATCTTAAAGAAAAGGTGTTTGTGAATAAACCTCAGACAATTTAACGACTTAAAACATAATATCGAGGATCAAATAAGAGCCATAAAACCTGAAATGCTTTAAATGTTCTGTAAAGTGTGTTGGATCAGGCTGTTCAGAGACAAACCCAAAATGATGGACACTTAAAAAACATTATTTTTTAAAAATTAGGTCCTCTCGTTAAAGTAGTGATAAGTTAAAGTGTAAGTGAACAATTATAACTGTATATATTGCCAAAAATCTGGGAAGTTTCAGTTTACCTACTGCTACAATTTGGTGAGTATAACTTAAGATTTATAGGAGCTACTGAAGATTTAAAAGTGTCAGTGACTTTTGGTCCGTGCTGAAACTGTCTCTGTGGGCACAAGAAGCTGATGTCTCCAACTTAGATAAGTGGAGGAAACATAAAATAAAACCTATACGTGAATAAATGTAAGATAAAGAGAAGTTTAATACTGAACGTTTCCGGCAAAGCAGCACATTTCCATGACAACAAACAGCCTGACAGTAGAGGGCGCTGTCACATGATGATCCCACACATGACCGACTGTGTGAGCGGCTCAAACATCTCAGATTCATCTACAATCAGGCAGTAAACTCGATAAAAAAACTCTTCTTGTTCAGTTACGACAATTTAATTTTGTATTCAAATCTACGAAACTTATAACAGAATTATTAATAATGCAGCTCCACCTACATTGAAAAAATGTATTAAACTTTCTTCCGAACAAACTATCGAGCGAGTGCATAGATCCAAAATGATCCTGGGCCTTTGTCAGTCGCCTTTTCTTTTCAAACCATCAGAGAATCAGCTCCAGACTCTGAAACTGTCTGTAGGTTTGCATAACTTTACTAGAAATCTAAAAAAGTACATTTTAGATAATCAAACATGTCCACATCAGTCTGGTTCATTAGTAATGTCTTGTCTTACTGTAAAAACCTGCACAGAACTGACTTTTAAATTGGTTTAAACTGTAGGAAACATACTGTACTGGACATGGGACATTTATTGTATTTTCCTGCTAATGTCAATGATGAACTGTGAGTTTTATAATGTAATTGTGATGAAATGTGTATTTTAATGTGTGTCTGTGTGATGCCTCAGTCGTCCAGGTCTGATCCACAGTAAAAGATGAAGTTTAAATCTGTAACTGGACAAATCGTTGTAGGAGTGAAGACGTTCATCCAAGTCTCTTCTTCAGTTCTGGTCAGATTACTGCTGGACACTGCCTCATATGTGTCTGAAGGGAGGAGCCAACTACACTGAAACTGGAAACAGCTTTTGTCTCCAGTTTCAGCTGAAATGACCCTTTTCAGCGTTTAACGACCCTGCGATTGTTCTCTTAGTCTGGGTCTGAGGATGGAGTTATAGATGGGGGAGAGATGACGTCTAAGGCCCCCAAGGAAGGATTGTCTTCTACAAAAATAGCTTCTTAAAGTCTCCTCTAACTCCTCTCCACGAGCTATCATACCAGAACTGAAGAAGCGGCTTGGATGAGCAGCGAAACGTCTTCACTCCTACAAGTTGGCAGATTTAAACTTCGTCTTTTGCTGTTTTAATGTGTGTTCACCTCCACAGGGACTGCAGAGGGAAAGCAGCAGGAGCTAAATCTGGTACAAATCATCTTTTCTTTTGTAAGATTCATGAATTTGTACATGGTCCCTGACAAATATCGTTACGGAGACTTACATTGATAAGAGCCATGATCCAGAAAGCGTATGACACCTGCGTGAGAGCCAGGCCGTGAATGTGCAGGGGATATTCTGACACATTCGTTAGCGCAGCGCCAGGTCCTCCGAGGGTGTTACGGATATGCTCGAGGTTAAAGGTCGAGTTGGCCGCTGTAGCGTTGGCTGCCAGAATACAGGTCTCATCTGCAAGGAAGGGATCAGCCACTAGAGGACTGACCAGCGCTCCCAGACCAATGAAGAAGTGCAACGCCTGCAAAGAAAACACTGTTACCACCCAAATATTTACTTAACGTTGTTCTCTAGTAGATTTATTCTTGAACTGATTGTCATAACAGTCAAATTCATGGATCATTTCACCTGAAGGAAGATGGCTGAGTCTTTCTGGTACAGTTTGACCAGCTGCAGGTTGGCAATATTGTCGATGATGCCCATGGCCAGTCCCGCGATGGCCAGGGCGATGGACAGCATAACCACATCGTAGCACAGAGGTATTAGGGCAAATACCAGCGAGATAATGAGGGTGCAGAAGAAGAGAGCCGTCAGGGAAAACAGCAACCTGAGAACAAAAAACACAATGACCAACACAGCAATCATCCAGCGTAATTAAATGATTATCTGTGGGTTTAAGGATGATGAAAGGTTAGGACTGCTGCCATAGCAATTAATAATTCATAACAAAATACTGTATGTTTTCAGTGGTCCGTCGTACTCAAAATGGCACCACATGACAGGAAGCAGAAGCCACGAGTAGAGCTTTTATTGAACATCCCGGGACTTCAGTCTGTAACACTGAAATACGCATTAACGTCATATTTTCTTAAGAGGTTTTCAAGCAAAATAGAAGCTTTGAAACTGGCTCCTCTGAAGAGTTTCTGCAACATTTTAAAGAAACAAAGAGCGAGACTTGTAAGAAGATTCTTGGTGCCTCTAAATGTTGCTTTGTGATACTTTTACAGTCTTTTCCATTGATACTATGTTATAATGGCTTTGTAGTTTGTGGTTTGACATGTGTTGCAGTCTTTACCCGCTCGCCCTCAGAAAATAAATTGGTCTAACCTGGTTTAATAATGAAATAAATATCAATCTGTGCCATGAGCCGCTCCGACCACCACAAATAACACACAAAATACTTTCAAACAGAGGTAAAGTTTGGGAAAAATCTTGCCCAAGAACACAACAACAGTATGCACCACCCGAAACTGGAATCGAAACCCCCGCTTTTGGTTGGTAGGTAACTCTTTCAGTCATATGTCAGTCCACACAAATGTTCTAAGTATCTATTTAAATGCAATGGAACAAATTCCTGTCACTGGTCATACATGTTTTATGCATTCGTCTAATCATCATCTCATGAAAACAGGTTTTTCTGGCTTAATGCTTCTGGTGGAAAGTTATCTGAATGTTTATTAATAGCAACTCCGTGTCTGAAACCTATTTTTTTCTGTTGTTTCTGTTGCAAAATAAAGAAAAATTGACAATGACACTATATGTATACACTGTGTGACAATGTGTGACTGTCGTTGGTGTCACAAAGGACTGATTAGGCTGTACAGGACATATATTTACGATGAGCTTGTTCTGATATGCAGTCTCCTTTTAAATGCGAATACAATTGATATTAAACTGTTATAAACCAGTATCTGAGAACGTACTTTTGGTTTTACACATTAATAAAATACAGTAAAGCCGTGGCTGCTGTAGGTGCGGTCACGTTGGTCATTATTTTTCCTGCTCATTGTGCCTCACCTCCAGATGACGCTGAGGACTGTGCGTCACAATCTTTACAGCTTCTTTCATTAACTTAGATTTGAGCCTGAGGTGTGGTGTTTGGGGATTAACACCTGTCATGTGAAACTTTCATGGCAAAATCGTTCAGCTTCTCTCGCCCACCTCTGAAAATCACTTTAATTTACCATATTGTAATAAATAGTGAAAGTAAAGATCATTGACTGAGTGGACGTTGGGCTGTGACCTGAAGTGAAGGAGAACATTCTTGTTGTCATAGAAAGGTTGTATTTACCCAGTATCTTTATCTAATCGCTCTCCTTGTTTCTAATGTGTTGGTTTAAACTTCAGGGACAGACTAGTCCTTGGAGTTGTTATAAACCGAGACAGTGAAAACAATTGAGCTGAGACCCATGTGCGTTTAACTGCTCATTATTTGCCAGTCAAATCATCTGCCTCATTTGGATTCAGTCACACTGCTATGTATTTTTCACATTTTTCTGACATAGTTTCAATATTAATTTCCAACTATAATATTACTGTGGTCTAAGCTTCATAGAGGCTATATGTGTTTTATTTTTATACAATTTATAGGCTCATTATCTCAGAATATGTTGTACTGTAGGACTATTTCAGGTTGCATTGCATTTCCACAGTGAACAGTGAGTAGAAGATGGGTCCATACAGAGCTGTAGGTGGTGAAACATGGTCCAAAGTAGGAAAAATCAACCTAAGCATTTCATTTCTGCCTTATATGCAAGTTTAGCCTTTGTAAACAGGTCAATTTCCACATTTTACCACTTAATATTGTGTAAAACCTTTAAGTTATAAGCCTGTAAGTTAGAAAATCTTAATTATTTTGCCTGTAGCATGTTGTTCTTTGCCTGTATAGCACTTTCAGAGACTTACGTCCACTTGAAAGCTTCATACAGGCTATTTATGTTTTATTTTTACACAATTTATGGGCTCATTCTCTCAGAATATGTTATACTGTAGGACTATTTCAGGTTGTATTGAGTAGAAGATGGGTCCAAAACTCAACCTAAGCATGTCACATGTGCCTTATATTCAAGTTTAGCCTTTGTAAACAGGTAAATTTCCACTTAATATTATGTGAAAGCTTTAAATTATAAGTGTTTAAGTTATAGAATCTAACCTATTTTGCCTGTAGTATGTTGTTTTTTGCCTATATAGCACTTTCTGAGACTTATGTCCTCTTGAAAGTGTCATATAGGCTATTTATGTTTTATTTTTACACAATTTAAACGCTAATACATTATCTCAGTGAACAGTGATGAGAAGATGGGTCCATACAGTTCTGTAGGTTGTGACACAATGATGAAACACAGCCTACATGGTCAAAAGTAGGAAAAAAATCAACCTAAGCATGTCATTTCTGCCTTATATGCAAGTTTAGCCTTTGTAAACAGGTCAATTTCCACTTAATATTGTGTAAAACCTTTAAATTATAAGCCTTTAAGTTATAAAATCTAACATATCCTTTCTTTAGCATGTTGTTCTTGGCATGTATAGCACTTTGTGAGACTTACGTCCTCTTGAAAATCCCCCCCACGCTGCTACCCAGGAGCAGGAAGAACTGCTGTGCCACAAACACCCAGGTGATCTGCTGGAGCGTGGAGTGCGTCTGGCAGCGCAGGTCCAGGATGGTGGGCCCCAGGAAGGCGATGCACAGACCAAAGCTGAAGAAAACACTCCAGTAGATCACAGTCTGCCTCCACTGGCCCCTGAAAAGGCCCCAAACGCGCTCGTCCCACAGTGTCATCGCGTTTTTGCCTCTGTCCCGTGGAGATCCATCCACACTGCTGCTCTGTTTCTCTGGAGAAGGTCAGGAAAGTCAAAGCGGAGATAAACTGGCCATCAAAAGTCAGTCATTGTGCTCTCAAGTTAATTGCTACTTATCTTGTTGACGGACTGCGCTCTGATTGGCTCCTGGTACAAGGCCCCGCCCCCTATCTGCATCACCAGTTTTTAGAGTCACCAGACACTTTCAACATGACCTGGGCCTGGTGTGTGCTCGACTCACATCTAGGATAAATCATAAATAAATACAACTGAAGAACTAAAATGTACTCCTTCAACACTCCTTCATTAGTGACATTTTGCACCTTGATTTTGAGTTTTGAGTCGAGTTAAAAGTCTGTTCCACACAGGTCTGGGTCAGATGTTTGTGTAATCCCTCTGTCCTCCAGGTCTGATCCATAGTAAAAAAAACTTCAGCTTTGGCTTTTCCCATAGGTCAGTGGGTGGCTGGCAAAATATTATAGTCAAGACTTTGCACTTTCTTGAACATTTACAACTTTGGGCAGTTTACTCAATGCTGCACTTTTGACTGGCAGTATATTCTGAACAATGACTATGATTATTATAATTACTGTGATTATGGTCAGGATTATGGTATTTATTATTATTATTGTTATTGTTATTATTCTTATTCTTCTTCTTCTTCTTCTTCTTATTATTATTATTATTATTATTATTATTATTATTATTATTATTATTATTATTTTATTATTATTATTGTTTGTTGTTGTTATAAGATATTGTTATTTATTATTATTATTATTTATTATTATTATTATTATTATTATTATTATTATATATATATATATTATTATTTTTTTGGGTATTCTGCACTTTTCTTTTCTTTATGATGATTATTTATGTTTTTTTAAATTGTTGTACTGTGATTTTAATGTCTTTCTTCTTCTGTAAGCACTTTGAATTACCTTGTGTGCGAATTGTGCTTTACAAAATAACTTGTCCTATTATTATCATTACCATTATTATTATTTTTTTTATTTTATTTATCTGCACTTTTCTAACTTTAATGTTAATTTTATGATGATTTTTTTTTTTTTTTTTGCTGTATTGTGATTTTAATATCTTTCTTAATCTGTAAAGCACTTTGAATTACCTTGTGTGCGAATTGTGCTTTACAAATAAACTCATTATTAATATTATTAATATTATTATTCTTATTCATTTCTTTTTTGTATTATTATTTTTGTATTATTTTATTATTTTATTTTTGTACTATTATATTCGTTGTTATTCCCACATAAAACCACTAGATGGCGTCCTGTATCCATAGTTGTGCGTCTGCTTCATTAAACCAGCGCCACGTGACCTGCCGGTTTATCAGAGCCACGATTATTTTACAGTTTAATGGACAGAACAGGAGGAGAGCTGTGACCGCGGGATTCAGGACTTTTGCAGTGGAAATGGTACATATTTTAATTACATACATGTTTTTTACAATCAGAACATGAGCTGAACCGTCGCGCACGTTAACTGCTGTCTTCACTTTGCTGTTCTACTGTGTGGCGGAACTTAATTTAACTTAATAACTCTCTTGTACTTGTACTTTACTTATACTAGTCAGCTTTCCTGTGTGTATTTCATATAAAACAGATATTTGAAACAGTTTGCAGTCTCATCCGCCGAAATAGCTCAGTTGGGAGAGCGTTAGACTGAAGATCTAAAGGTCCCTGGTTCGATCCCGGGTTTCGGCAGATCGTGGTAAAAACATTTTTCAAATTATGTGACAGAAATTATTCATTTAATTTAAAATAATAGGCAAGGCAAGTTCATTTGTATAGCACAATCCGTACATAAAGTAATTCAAAGTGCTTTACAGAATAAGGAAAACATAAATAATCACAAATAATCATCATAAAATTAACATTAAAAGAGAAAAGTGCAGAATAAAAACTCTTTCAGTCATATGCACAGTTAAACAGAACCGTTTGGAGCCTGGATTCAAACATGTTTCAGGTTTTAACTGCACAAAACTCAACACTTATTCCCCATGTTTAGTCCTGTGTTAAACCTTTCCTGCTTCATTTTTCTGACCGTGGTATGGAGACGCAGGGGAGAGCCGTCTTCTCCAGTTTGTTGCTCAAAAGTTGTCTGTTTTATTATTTCTACTGCACCGTAATAACACATCTTTTCCCAGGACGAGAGCTGTAAAACTCACATACACACACCACATGCACATGCACGCGCACGTCACTCTCTCACTCACGCTCACGCACCACACTGAACTAAAGCACATAGGAACCAGACACATCTCACAACACCTGGTTTAGTCCTGGTTTAGTCCTGGTTTAGTACTGCTTTAATGCTGGTTTAGTCCTGTTTTAGTCCTGGTGTAGTCCCCAGACTGTGAGATGGTTCATGTGACTCTAACATGTGGGAGATGTACTGGTGCTGGTCCATGGAGAGACTTGTAGTAATATATTTTCTCCAGCTGTTTATGGCGTCCTGTCGTGAATCTATCATAGTTTCTTAGAGTGTCCATGTTTTTCACAGTGTCACATATAACCTGGCACACATGTGTAAACAGAAGTGTGTGTGTGCAGAATACACTTGTGTGTGTAGTATGTGTGAAGCTTGAGTGTGTAAATGCACATGTGTATATGTTACATGAGTATGTGTCTTACATAATGTTGACCTTGTGAAAATACATTGAACTGAGTTTGTCATACACTTCTAAACCAGAATAAATATTCCCCTAGAAACTAAACTTTACCTTAACCTTGTCAGATGGTTGTTTCTATGTTTTATTTATTACTATCTAATATAGATATGTATTTTTAAAAATTGTCCTATACAGTTTAGTGTATTAAAAAGGCTCTAGTACAATCACAGCTGACACCTCTTGTCTTCACAGGCTGGATATCAGATCTGAAAGAGACAACTTCAGACAGATGACTGCAGGGACTTCTTCTGATAATAACCCTGTCCCGCTGCCAGTAGAACTGTGGAGTACGACTGACCAGCACCAGGCCAAGGCAGCCAGCAGGTCAGGGACTTGCGTCATTCCCATTGAAAGCTTCATGAATGGCCAGTCTCTCTGTAGTGATGTGGTAATTAGTTGCACACAGTTCAATACTGTTGCAGGGAAGCATTTGTGGAGGTGCTAGGAGTGAAAATGCAGTGTGTGCAATTGTTTGCTTCTAGTTTCAATAGACACAGGTGCACTGGCAAACTGTTTATTGATTTTTTGTTTTTGTTTGTTTTTTTTGTTTTTTTTGTAGAAGTGCATCAATGTCAATATTAGTACCAGTATCAATCAGATCCAGCAAAGACAATCCATTGAGTTATAAAATCTATTCACAGTGACTGAGGAATCTCAGCATTTAATTTTTTCATCACATCTCATCTCTTTTTTATTTTATGCACTGCATAGTTATTGAATAATACAAAATAAGTCTAAGTGATATAATCATTTGACAAAAGAAACGTGTCCTTGCCGGGAGTGTGAGCTCTCTGTGGGCTGAACCTTGTTGATTTCCTGGTGTCTTTGTTTCTGCTGCATTAAAGAAACAGAACTGTTCAGTGATGCCAGTCAAGCTTAAAGCTCTGCAGGTGTGTTTCAGTCCACACTCCGGGTGGATGGGCGGGCAGAGGATGTTTTTCTCTAATTAATCAAAACCCTTTTCAGCTCAGTTCCTCCTCCAAACAGCTCCCACAGACGTCCTGGTCAAGTTGGTCCTGTTTAAAGACTTACATAATCACCACAACAGCAATGACTTCTATTCAGCAGAGTGTTTGTTGTATTTGTGCAACAGACTGACCTTTACCTAATGTCTCTCTGTTCATAGCAACAAAGAATTATACCAACTCGTCTGCATATTTGGAGGATTCATTTTATGATGGTTTGTACTTTTGCCAGCTCAGATCGTGCAGTGAGACTGTTCTGTATCTAATGCTCCACTGCTCAAAATACATCCTCACATTAGGAGAATAATATAATACATTTTATTTTTTTCATATAGGAATCTTAACCTATTTTGTGAACTTGTCCATATTATCTTTTTATTCTTAAAAGTTTATGTTAAATCTAAATTATGAGTGAAGTTTTGACACTGCTCAAAAGGACTCCCGTCGTCAGAATAAGATTTTTGCCCTGACAATGGAAATACAGCACATTAAGCAGCAATAATGCACTGATGTGGCAATTTACAGTTAAATGTAATAACCAATAATCCATATCTTATAAGGGCCGTGATAACAGAGGTGGATGCTGTTGGAGTAGCTGTTTGTCAATAGAAAATCACCTTCTTAACCAGAAGTTCTAGTTAAGTGTGGATAATATAAGAAACACTTCTAACCTCCTTTCAATATTGATTATTATTTGTGCACAAATGTCAGAAAAGGCTTCTCAGCATTTTTCTTCTAAAGCTCGTGTTGTGACATAACAGAGTGTGATGCTAAATGACAAGACGAGGTTGTCTGAGGAAACAAGTGCCTTTGTTTTATGGGGCAGACTGTGGACACTGGCTCCTCGGGCTGTGTTTTGTAGACCCACGCTCTGGTCCTGGGCCACATTCAGAACAGTGGAGGGTTGTGTGAGTGTGTTAGCCGCAGCCAGGCTAGAGTTACATTACTGTTGTTCTTCCTCTGTTCAGCTCTGACCTTTGCTGACGCCTGGGCACTCGTCTGCGTCAGAGAATCAAAGCTGCAATTGACCACAGTTTGCAAATGATCAGCATTTTGTTCTTTTCCCTGGAACTCGTCGCTCCAGTTGTTCTCACTGCTGTATTGTTTAATTTTAGTTTTGCTCTGACCTATTGATCCAAATTGCTTGTTTCTCAGACCAGATTTCCCCAGGCCACAGGCGTCTAGTTCTCCCAGACCTGCACCTTTACAATCTGAACATGATTATGGTGCATTATGTTCAGATTGAACATAAGGGAGTGGATAGAGTGGATTTTTTGATTATAATAAACCAACACTTGAACTTTTGAAAGAAAATGTAAAAAATACTTTCCAACAGTGCCAACTTTTATATAAGAGAAGATTTATAGGTGCAGTCTCCTCCTCGCACCAGGTATGTTGCTCTCTCCATGTCGTATGGACTTCCTCTGACTAACAGGGTCACAGAGCTCATGACCCAGGGCAGATAGTAGTTACGTAATGCACCACTCCAACACGTGTCTGAAAACAGCTGTAGGTAAGTATGGTTGATATTTGTGCCACATAGGTGTTGAATCTGCGGCTTTCTTAACAAGTGCCACAGTTCATGAATGTATAAATGATGAATCTTCTATTGGTGTGGCAGGAAGGGTGAGAAAAGGTTTGGTGGAGTCTAGAAAGCAAAAGAATATTTATTTCTTGCTCTCAGACTTAGTTCCTTTATGTGGCTCGTTATGTAAGACTGTGATTTGAACTGTAGTAAAATGTAAATCCTATAATCTCTATTCTCCTTTGGCCATAGCTTTATAAAAATGTATTTATAGAAGTGCTTCACAGTATGAAAAATAGAACTAGAAGCTGGAAGGCATAAAAGCAATATCATATTTTAATCCCAAGTATATTGCAAACAAATATAAAGTTATGACTCTGGTACAGTTTTACTGCTTGGCCATCGTGTTAATCAAATTCAGTTTTTAAATTGTTTTGCAGCAGCTCAAGAATGACAAGTCTTTTCATATCTATCCTACAAGTTGTGAATTATTGCAAGAAAGGTGTTAATGCTGTTGGAGATATATTAGTTTTTGGTCTATTTTTGCTAATACTTATCATCTTAAAATCATCAAACACAGAGTTTAATGTCAGTGTAGCAGAAATCTCATAATCTGATTGTTGTATTGTGACTGTTGTGGCTCTTTCTCGTTCCCTGGTGGACACAGCCCTGTTAGCTCTTACATAACATTAGATGGAGGATTCCCACTCATGCCCGGTTCCTGACCTGCTTGGCTTCCCCCATGCTGCCAGTAAAGTGTCACTGGAAACTTAATCCTCGCTGTCACATGGATGATGACAACCTGTCTTCTCAACCCAGATTTATTTGGGTGTCGCTGTGTCGGTTTCCTGACTCGTTCTAGTTGCAAACTCCGTCACTCATAGAAATAGGATGACACAACTTTTGAGCATAGTTTTGCCCTGAGTCTATATTTATTCCTCATGTTTTGCAGTCTGGCAGTGTTTTTAAATACCTTATCTTCTTCAAGTAAATAGTTCTCACTGTAAATTATTTGTATTATCAGATTTGTGTCAATTCACCATCGTTTCATCTATATCTTATTTATCTGTTCTTTACCACAGCCTCTTACTCATCTCTCCAGGGGGCGTGTGTTTTTCCATCTGTCATTCAGGCTAATCCCCTAAACCTCTGATCTGAAGGCTCATATTGCTCATGCTGTTTATTGCCAGTTTCACATTGCCCCTTGCAAACTGGGATGTAGAGATATTAGCAGGGTGCATACTCAAATCGTTTGAAAAAAGTATTAGGATATTAGGATGTTCTCAACAGTTGCTTATTTTCCTTATATGGATCTTATCAAAATAGAAACATATCAGCTGGTTCAAAGACATTAACACATATAATTTACTTTTAGACTGGCTAGAGATCCTTGGCTTGGTGTCAATAATTTTCTTTGAAGATAAATTAACTGCCTAATGCCTGACCCTGTACATAATGCTCTGATGCTTTTTCTATGTGCAGAACTCAGGGTCAGGGGCCTTCCTCTTAAAACCAAAGAGAAACGCTGCCAACACTGGCTGCAAAGAGGATGCAAATGAGCAACTGTGGAGGAGAGAAAGTTACACCACGTTAGCGTCTGGTCTGAAGTATCAAGCAGCGATCCAGCCCTGGTGCTAAAAGCTCAACCATGACCTATGTCAATAATTCAGGTACTTGTCCGAGCCCACAGAGGCGACTGTGAGGGTCTAGGGCTTACCCGCGAAACACACTACCTCCCAGACATGGAAAGTTTAATCCTGGGATATCACACAATAATCACCTCAGCACTTACTTATTACGCTAAGTGGCTGCTAGCCCCGTTTAGAGGAGAGGGGTTTGGTGAGCTGTCTGGGCCTGGTATGTGTCTATTTCCCTGCATGTCTGAGTGTTTCTGAATCTTAGTGTTGCGCAGATTCAGACTCCCACACAGTCAAATGGAATTTAACGTTAAGAGATACTCCTTGAATCTTAGCCTTAACGTGGTGGAGGGGTTTGAGCTCCCAACTGATCCTGGGAGCTATGTTGTTTGGGATTTCATGCCCGTGGTACTGTCACCCATAGCAAACAGGTCCTACGGGACAGGTCAGGCGAACTACCCTGAGGGACCATGTCTTTTGGGCGGCCTGGAAATGCCTTGAGGTCCCAGGTCAGAGGAGCTGGATGAAGTGTCTGGGGTGAGGAAAGTCTAGGAGTCACTGCAAGCCAGTCTAGGATGGATGATAGATGGATGGATGGGAGACAGTGCCGCAGAGGATTTTACAGTGTGTCTGGGTTAAGATGGAAAATAATGAAATGATTGCATGATTAGTATTACAAAAGCAAAAATTATGTGGACGTTTTTAGATCTGGCACAATCCAATAACCATTTCTCATTATTAATAAAAAGTCTAAAACAAACCGTAGCCTTAGAAATATTAGTGTTTCCTCCAAACCAAAAACATGGATCTCACTGTTGTCCACGTGTGGGCACTGGGCAGACACAGAGGACACAGTGTGAACGGGACATTTTCTATTGATTAGTCATAGATGAGGTTTACCTGCTGTGAGTCTGTGCCCATGTCCCCGTTCCCTTTTCACATTTAATACTCCTTTGTTGAGGGGCTTACCCGGTTTATATTTACCTCCTCTCACTATCAGTGGACTGTAAGTGAGTACATTTGCCATCTGACTCCTCAAATAGAAAATATTCCATCATTATAAACATCACTCGCTGCAGGTGCTATTTGTCCAGTCTTGCACATTAAATGTATTTTAAGCTTAAATCTGCTGCATTCACCACATGACAAAAGATTACACAACACAGTAGATGCATAACTCTTCACATTTTGTTTACAGCTTGTATATACACATTTCGTGTCTTGGTTCACTCACTGATGGTCAGGAACATGCCGTTCTGTTTCTACAGGCCAGGAGAGCGTAAGGCAGAGGGAATTCTAATGTGACTGGACTGTGCAGCTCTAGGGTTTGGCCACTGGGGAGGTGCACTTTGTAAATTAGGCTAATGCGAAATCAAGCCAGAGGAAAGTCTGTTTTGGGAGTTTGTGTATTTTTGGTTGATCTCGTGACCATTATGAATCTTTATTTATTTTATAGGGACATATTGATGGATATCTGGAGCAGTTACAATGTAAATATGACAGATTATAGCCGGTGTGCTTTTTTTTTTGCTCTTTTGTCTTTTTTTTTTTCGATAGCTGCTCATTCTAATGTTTTTTGTGCATCTTCTGCATACATAGACATTACTTTTGTATGTTTTTGTTTTGTTTTCAGGGTCACTGCTGATATGCATGACCTTCAACTACTTTGAACATCTGGACCTAGGGATTTATAGTGATCATAATAATCCCAAAATCTCATACCCCACTGCATGATAGTAAATGATCCTATTTAGTAGTTGTTTTAGTAGGTTGACCCTGTCCCTCTGCAGTCAGCCCTGTGCACTCGTTTGTCCCTGTCAGACGATCTCAGGTGTGATGACACTTGGCCAGGCCATCGTAGTTACATAAGCACCAGACATACGAGCCTATAGTATACTGTTTAAGTGGTGTCTATGCATACTAAGTGGGTGGATGCACTAACTAGAGAAGTATAATTTTATTTACTCAGCATTCATTCATTCACAGTAAATGAGAACAGAACATTTCAGATAAACAAATTCCGTGACTGGTTTGACCTGACCTCCATGATTTCTTTGTTGAAAGCTTCTAATCCTAATGACTGACCCTTTCAATAAACTGCAGTTAATGTATTTTTGTTTTGTAGTATTTATCTGTGAAACACATCATAGGAGGCTGGAGTATTTTTCCACTTATCCCTCTGTCCCTCTGTCTTACTCTCAGGGGCCTCAGGTGTTCTTCAGTCTGACAGCCGTCTGGACTAAGGCCAAATCCTCCCATCAGCATCCAGTCAGAGACTTTCATCATGTCCTGCTCAGGAGCCGTAGCGATGCCCTCGATGTCTCTCTGATACAGACACCTGCCCCTCACAGCCTGAAGCAACAAACTGTTAAGAGGTTTGTTTAGATAGAAACAAAACAAATAAAGGAAACAGTGTCGCCAGACTCCACTGTGACACATCAACCAACAAATACTTTTACTATGTCCATCTTTTTTACAGGATCTAGCTATAAAACCCTTTATAAGCTAATTGAAATGAATTAATAGAATGTGTGAGATGATGGGGCACGATTTCCCAGCAGAGACAGCATTAATACAGCATGTGAGCAGCTGCTGCGGAGCACGTTTTAAGAATAAAGTGCATGTTCTAGTAGATAAGTGCTGTTATTTGGGCAAGATTGAGGCTTGAATGTTCACTTGACAAAGACTAGAAACTAGGGCTGTATTAGAGCTCTAAAAGGTCTGGATTTTTAGAAAGGTGGTCTCTTCTGTGATCGCCTGACATGTGCTCTCCCGCTCACGTGCGCTCACTGGCACTGCACTGCAGATCTGTCTGTAGCGTAAAAGCACAGCGCTGCCAGCAGAGTCCACACTCTGTATAAACACCATCCCACCAGCTCTACAGACACACACTAGCTGTAAGGCTCCTCTAGAGCATATACAATATTATTTTAATACAACTCAAAGAGCTCTATTTTTCCCCAGAATTACAAACACGCTCCAGCAGTAGCTGTCACACGTGCACAATATTGTATTTGTACTGAACTCAGCCTCTGCTTCAGGAAAGATCTAAAAGCATGCTCTCTCCACTTAGTGTCCTTTTTGGGAATAAAATTGCTTGCCCCATTTCTGTCAGGCTGGGGGCAGAAATATGCTCATGAAGAGCTTCTGTCTCAGCTCAGCTATACAAGGTTATGCAGGGACCACCGTACAGTCACAAGTTGAAATTAGATCAGTGCAGTAGACCTTAACCAATCTTTACTTTCAGTTATATTATATGTAAAACTGAGTGATTGTACAAGGATGATACATGAATGTGTGACTTGTTCCTCATTTTATAATGTATGGAACTTATTCATTAAGATGAGATCTTCCCATCTGAGCTGAATGCAAACTCATGTGACTGTGAGAGTTCAAACTGCAGTTTTGATGTGATTCCAGTTCCACAGCCACAGTAAAATTGCCTCTTTGCCTCTGAAACACAAACAGGAGGCCCTGCCTCAGTGGAGGACATGGTCAGGATGGTTGGTGCTGGTGACATACAGATATGTCTAGGGTCCTATCGACATGGTATTAATAGAACTGGGCGCCATCACCGTCCAACATAGTTAAGCGTCTGACTGATACCGTATGATACTGATAAGTCAACAAGGACCACAGAACAAAAATGAGCAGGTGGGGGAGAGATGGAAGAGAGTTTCTGACAGTTTTGTGTAGTAAAATACAATGTTTAAAATGTGTTTTTATAAAGAGGCGGGATTCGCACTTTTCTCGATGATTTTTCTGGAAAGAAAAACTCAATTTTCATCTACTTTTCCAATACAACACAAAAAAAAAATTGTGGTAACTTGTTTCTTGTCACAAGCTTTATCATTGTTCCATCACATGTACCATAAAACCCGTATCATGCTTCTCCACATTCACTGGTGCATGTCAGGATGGACAGTTTTGTACAGTATAAAACTCTTTGTAGAATTACAGAATTGTAGTGGTGCCTGGTTTTCTGTCTAAAGTCCTTAATTCTGCCAGACTCTGAGGTGAGCCAAGGCCCTTTGCCCCTCAGCTGCAGCACAAAGAGACAAAACATCACAGAGCTTTGAAAATACAGGACCAAAGGCCTCCCCGTATGTGCCTTTCAGTCAATACCCTTTATATGATATGATATAATATAGTAACAGACAAAGTTAAATCTGTCAATTGGACAAAAAGGAGGAGTAGGAGTAGGAGTGAAAATTGACAGATTTAAATTTGGCTTTAACTATGGATCAGACCTGGACGACTGAGGGACACAGTCATGAAATGCACCTTGACGCATGAAATGAATGAAATGATGAAATAATGGATTTTTTTTTTTTACACAACAGTTAAAGAAGAATGATGATCAGATTTAATTTCAAAGAACATTTGAACAGAAATATAAACAACAAACCATTATTGAACCGTGTTGTCTAGGAAAGCACGATAAGCTGAAGAAATCCATGGATCCCTATGTTCTGACAAAGCACAGCGTGAAAGAGGGTTTATGATCTAATGGCAGGTGAATCCTGTCTGGTTTGTGTCAATGGGCTATAGTCATCTGATTCTGAAGAGAAATGACAGCTTAAGTGCATGGTGAGGCATAAAGCCAGGAAGTGTGTGACGTCCACAGTCCTAGATCTTGTCCACTATAAGCCTCATTAGTCCTGGCTCCATTCAGTGACTCAACTTCTACTCAACAAGTGATGACCTGAACTAGCAACACAGCCATATATAGCTGAAGGAACTCACCCATATGTGTTTAATTTGGCTTTGTCTTTTAGATTAGACTGATTACTTTCAAGTCTCTGCAGAGGAACATTCGAGATCCACTCAGCCAGATCATTTTTTCTTTCATATCTAATGTTAACAAACCGAAGTCACTCTCTCTTCTGTACTTCCTAAGAGTCTCTGTCAGGCCCTGTTTCCTGTGCCTCTGTGTTTGAAATGTTGTACGTCACTGTTCAGGAAGCTCCAGTGTCAGAGAGGAAACAGCTCCAGGATGGTTTTACACTTGACTTAATGTATACAGAAGGTCACAGCATGGCTCTATGTTCAGCTCTGAAACTTATCAAACATTTGATTTAATGACGATTTAAATCTATCACAGATACATTATGAGCAGACAGTTTTCTTTGGTAAAAGTTAATTCTTTCTTTAATAGTTTTAACCTGCAGATAAAACAAAAACTGTGGTTTATTTCAGTTCTTAAGATTTGTATTCACAGCTGCCTTAATCACCACACATTTAGGATATATTATGATGAGCAATTCTGATTTATTTTATCATCTTTTGTGCCTTTAACACTGATGAACCGATGAATATTGTGAAGTGTTGATGTATGGGGGAAGCGAGTTGATCTTTATTTGACTCAAAAATGAAACATAGACTCAGTTAAAATGGTTAAAATGATCATCTTGGAGGGATGAATGATTTGTGTGAGGTATTTTTAGCCTGAGATGACTGACCTACGAGGATCTGGTTTCTGGGTTGTTCTGAGGTGACCCGTGTGGAAAGTGAGCCTTTAGTACAAAGGTGCGCTCAGTGTTTTTCCACTGAGTTCAGCCAGAGCTTCAACCTGTTCATCTGGAGCCGGGCATCGTGTGGGCATCTCATCTGGAGTTAATGAGGATACAGTATTTACGAGCTCGTATAGATACAACGATATTCAAGCTGTTTGAACTGTTTAAAGTTTTCCTTGTTCCCCACTTTCATTTTATTTTATTTCTTTTACTGTGTTGGCTTTTGGCTGACCGAGCATTGAGTAGAAAAGAACAGATGAATCTCAGTTGTGCAGGTGCCTCCCATAGTACTTGGCAGTGCACTCCATTAGGACGAACACTCCATCTAGATAGTGTCATGCTTCACCTTTTAAGTACAGAACCTGTTTTGGGGCAGCAGTGGTCCTGGCTGCAACAGAGACAGACAAAGTTATTGTGGAAGTGTCTTAAACAAGGAAGAGATGCTGATTACAAATGACAAATGATCTAAATACCGAAACCTCTCATTTGAAATATGATTATTATTGGCATATAGAGATATTGTCTGTATTGTAATGTGTACCATATATTTTATCGATTCACAAGCGTCCCCTGCCCTAAACTATAGCACCCTAAATACCTCACCTATACCTGCCAAAGTCTGTCCTGACTGTTCCCCTCAAATGCCACTCTCCCCATGTAAACATTGTCTTGTTCCAACCCAAATACCCACACAAGGATAGAAGCTATCCCGTCATAATTGGCCTCTATCCCTCCCTCACGGGCCGGGGTCCAGGAGGTTTCTCTGAATAGTGTCAGATGAGTTGGTCACATGCGTGGCATAGCTGAACGTGCTGCTAAGCTCCCCAGAGGTGCCGACATACAGTCAAATGAAGCAGCAAAGTCTGTATCTGTTGACTTCACCTGCAGTGGACCTTCCTGTGATCTCTGTCAGCGTGTTAAGACAGCTTGACCGATTACTGTAGAATGAGAGAATGAGCACGTCATGGGAGAAAACAGTATCAGGTTATACTACTTACATCATTTAGTTATTTGCCATCCATGGAATTCAGAATGATGGGAATTAAGTACAGCTGCTGCAAGAGCTATTATTATTAAGAGTTTAAATCAAAATTATAAATATTTTAATGAGTGAAAAGTCCTCAAAATGACATCTCTAACATGAAGCTGATGCCCAGAAATAGTATTACCTAATATTTGACCAGACAGACTTAATATATGTACTATAGTATATAAAGTTATGCACCAACTAAAACAAATACACATTTATCTGCATAATACTCACAAATAAATCTACTCTGCCTGGCCACCACCAAAAAAAAGGTCTAATATTTTGTTGGACTGCCTTTAAAAAATGCTTTTACTTTCACTATTAAACATAGCCCTGAGTTCTACTGTTGTTTTTCTTCTATTTGATTTCACCAAAAATGTTGATCACAATCATTAGGATTGTTTTTCTGGCCACATTTGTTCCTTGAAGACGACGGGTCCCCACTATCCTTCCAGTTTTTAATGCATTGGACAGTTCTTAACCCAATTTCAGTAGCTTCTGCTTCCCCTTAGATGTTTTCTCTGCTTGATGCCAATGATTTGACCCTTCTCAAACAGACTAACATCTTTTCCATGACCTCGGGATGTGCTTTTTCCACATGGTTGTTTAAGAAATGAGAAGCACCAGTTAAATAATCGTCCGTGCAGTAATTATCCAGGCTCGTACCTATCTGCTTAGTTAAATCCAGGTGGCAACTTTTCTTTTGGCCAGGCAGCGTATTTTTTACCAGTGTTCACCAGATACAGTAAACTATTTTATCAACTGCTGAAATATTCTTGTTCCAGAGCCAGTTTTGTTCGTTGTACCCTGAATTACCGGTAGATTGTTATTGTTTGACCTAGACTTATCAGCCGGCAGTTCACGGTGGTGGTGAAGCAAAACAATTAGTAAATCTGCTTCCTTGATGAACCTTGTTATGTAGATTAAGATCGCGCCTGTTCCTTAACAAGGCCGGGGGTGCTTTGATGTTTTAGCCACTGATGCTCGCCGCTCGTCTGCCCTTCCTCTCTCGTGTTGTGTTTGAAGGTATAAGATGGCACCGTGCATGTTTGTGTCTGACTGAGGCCCCAGCAGCAGGTGAAAGCTCTGCCAAACATCACATGCCAGACACTATTTATATCAAGGTCACTCTTTTCACTTCCCTTTTACTATGTCTTCCTCTTTTGTTTGCAGCTTGATACTGTATGCTTCCTGAAATCGAAAGTTACAGAAATAAATAAGTCAAAAGAGCGTTTTTCTTATATATTTTAAACACCAACTGAGATACCATTTTATTAATTTGCACATTGACTGTCATAAAGTAATTGTTGTGGTCAGAATATAGCAGTGCCAAAGTAAGGCTGCCCCAAAACGTAACTATAAATAGCCCATCATACCCAAAACAGTCACGAGGATTGATAAAATGAATATAATGAAGTTACAAATCCGTCCATGCTTTGACACAAGACGCCGTCAAAGCATGGACAGCATGGGGTATTTATGTAGGTATAGATTTAGTGCAAGCAAGGTTATTTTTACTTGTTTGTCATGGCCTATTTTCCCTGTAGTGTTCCAAGAGACAGGATTAGACAGATTAGAGCAAGGCTTCGAACTCTCTTCAATGAATTTACCCAGAGCTAGCTGCCAACTGCGAGCATGCACATGAAAACACATATGACAAACACAAAGAAAACTCACATTATGCAACAAGCACATAACCTATAAAGCATGCTTAAAATGTGACTTGACTTGTGACGTGTTATTCCCACTGTAAAAGTTATCTGGAGTATAGATGCTTTGTGGATGATGCCATGTTTACAGCTTTTTTCAGTCCTTTTAGTCATGTTTGAGTGAAGGTTGTTTGTATTTAGAATGGCAGGGATTTTATCTGTGTCACGAACGGCTGGGACAGTGCAAGATGAGGATTACAGTTTCCACTGTGGCAACCGAATCGCTCCTTGGTGATTATTGCATCTAACCTTGTCACACCACGCAGCCTTCACAGCAACTACCACGTTTTTTTCTTTGTACATCCTACTTTTATGATTGAAAACAACTGGAAAACTAAGTGTTGTTGATGTTCTTGCAGATTGAACAATTGTCCGGGCATTATTTTTCAGTTGTGCATTTCGTTTTCATTTATTTCATTGTGTGAATTTGATGTGTTTTATTACTTTTTCAGATATTTTACAAAACCTGTTATCTTTTGATCTCATAATGCTGTGATGCCTTTGCCTTGGTAAGGGCCAGCTGAGCTGAGAGTGTTTTCTCTTTCCTCTTTCACCACTCTCTCTCTGCCCTGTCTTTGTTTGCTTGCTCATTTGCCTCTGAGGGTTACCACCCAACAACCTGGTTTTACAGCTGCTGATTGGCCAGTTACTTGTGAAGGGGGCGGGCCAAGTATGTGGCTTTGAGAGAGCTTTACCAGTGGAGAATCAGCTCTGTGCTGTCAGTTTGCCCCAGACTGCGGCACAGACACCAGTCAGACCTGTTTCTGGTCGCCTTGCACCTGACTGCATTCTAACAATGCCTTTGCACAAATATGCATTTTGTGTATTGCCACCAAGAGAATCATAGGACTACGAAGCTTATACACCAAAGAAAGGCTGTTTTCTTATTTCCTTACTCCTGTTTTGTTTTTGAGCAGCACATGAAGCAAACTACCATCACATCAAGCAGAAGAGACATCAAGAGATCTTGGTGCACAGAACTGCATGGTGAGTCTGCATTGCCGGGGCAGGTCGTGTGCAGATAGGACCCCCCGAAACATTGTACCACCCCTGTTAGAAGACTAATGCCCGCGACACAGTGGTCCGGACCAGAGGAGGATGAGTCCGGCCGGGGAGGCTCAGGCCCGGGAGGCCATAGAGGCAGAGAAGAAGAAAAAGCAGCAGCATCAGCAGCAGCTACAGGCGCAGAGCTACATGGAGAAAGGGGTTATGCTTGAGCCCTTTGTGCACCAGGTGGGGGGTCACTCCTGCGTGCTGCGATTCGGGGATCAGACCATCTGTAAGCCCCTCATCCCACGTGAGCATCAGTTTTACAAAAGCCTGCCTGCTGCCATGAGGAGGTTCACCCCACAGTACAGAGGTAAGCTCTTGTGTAATCAATGTGTTTCTATTACGTGGTGATAGTGTGTGACTTTGTAGAGAGACTAGACTTTTTTTTTTATTCCTGTTTATCTCTATCAACTTTCACACTCTGTTCTCTTTTGAAATTTAAACTAGAATGTTGTAGCAAATGTTACCACAAGAGGGCTTACTCTAGAAAAATGTATTGTTTATTTATGTCAAGCAGGATGTTAGTGTTGAGGACATATTTCAAATCAGAAGAATGTCGCCTCAAGCTCATAGTGGAAGTTACATACACACCACACCCTTAAAAAATCTGAAACATTTGTAAACCAAAATCTGAGGCAGCACGTCTATGATCCTGAATCCTCCCTGCTAAACCTCATGTCCTCTGCCAGAGTCATCTTTGAGGCACACTCCTGGCCCGTATCCTTTATGTCTCCATCACAAATGAAAGATGAGACAAAGCAGAAGTCTGATGTCTGCCTGAAGCTACATTAAACCATAGTTCATCTTTTTTCTCCGGACGTCCCCAAAACATCCAAAGCAAGCTCCACACACTGTTAAAAGATACATTCTCAATAAATATCCACCTGGAAACTCATGGCAACTCCTTTTAATTCAGGGAAAAGGTATCTTTATAAATGAAACCACATGGAAGGGACAATGGATGCAGCTCTGAAAAAGTATCTTAAAAGTCTAAAATCTAATCTGATCCTGCATTTATGTATGCAATAGCACCATATATACACCATATATACACTATTATTTTAAAAATGCCTTTTATCAGCTCCTCTGGCACTAGATTTTTTTCTATAATTGTGCGAATCTGAGAAGCGAAAATAAGTTTTATTCAAAAAATGTAATAGAAATGTCAAATGTTTTTTTATCTGTCACATTAACTTAACTTTATTGTTGTATAAGTTTGATTCTCTAAATCCTGGCACATACAAGAGTGATGGAAATGTATTAGATAATAAGTTGTGAAATATGATGTTTATTCTAAAAATAACAGTAAGACTAAAATTTGATATCCCACATCCCGACTTGCAGCTAATGTTACCACACCAAAGCAGATTTTATCACATGCTTATGACACAGACCTGCTTATGACATTTTATTCAGCATTTCATTCTGTTTAAGTGATGCATTTAGAGCCCTGTTCAATTATGTAGTGTTGTTTAGAGACTATTAATGTTCTGTATTAACCAAACTCATAATAAAACATATATTTGACGTTACTTTTCAAGCTCTGTGTCTTTTGTGCCTAGATTTAATGTTGAATGTTGGAAACTATGTTATTTTTACAAACACGTGCACTGACTTGAAGGAGTTATGTGTTTTTACGTTTTCTTGTAGAGGGTCAACCATTTGCTCATGGAGATGTTATTGCTTTTCCTGGAATGTTCCTAGAAAAGTATGTCTGAGCTGAGCGTACTATTCTTCATGGAAACAAGCAGGTGATCCCGACAAGTTAACAAATAGATATGTGTGAAGAAGGAACCCTGCTCATCATAAGAACATATATCACTGAGTAAATGCTAGTACATGCCAAACTGTAGAGCATTCCAGGCAATAACATCTCCATAGAGACTAGTGGATAATCCCTAGTCCATGTTTTGTCTCACTCAGGCTCTTGATGGTTTCTTAAATCTGTTCCTCTGCTGCATTATTGTGACGTGACACTTGTATGTGCCTCAGGAGTGGTGTCCGTGAGCTTTGAGGAGGATCACGAAGGGAACCTCTGTCTTTTTGCATACCCCCTACGCAGCGACCCCACCGACCTGGAGAACAAAGATCCCTCGACCGATAATGAGCCCAAGACTAAAATCGTTAAATTGAGCAAAAAGATGACCTCCTCGCTGCTTGTGGACAGTGAAAACTACAAAGATGATCATCGCCCTTCTTGCAAAGATAAAGAAAAAAGGTGAGATCCCAGAGAGCAAGTAAAAACCTGTTTGCTGCTAAATGCCTTAGTTTGATAAAATAAAATATATAGTATACACTTTGAAAGAGTTAGCCAGAAATGGTGAGGCTATCACAAGTCTCAAGTTATCTTTTGATGACGCACACACTCACTACATATATAACAAACTCTAAATACTGCAAGAGCCTGATCCTGAAGCTTTAGCCACCAGAGGATGGGTCAGCCTTAGTTATGTAACTGAGCCTGTAAACAACACACAAGCACACACAAACCCTTTGTAATGTCCAGAATCCTGCACTAATATAGTACATTATATGGAGATGAAACTGCTCAGGATCTGTTGTGATGTCCATGTCCACCTGCTATAATAATAAACAAAGGTAATAAAGGTAACTCTTACAGCAAAATTAATGAATCATCAGCCTATCTCAATGCAAGACCTGAAAAAATAATTTCATTTTGATCCGTTAAATTGGAAATTTGCTTGATGAATACATTCAGCATGCAGCCAATGGTGAAGGATTCCTCTCTGGTGTCTATGAATTAAATAACCTTATATTCTTCATACTAAATAGTGTTTTGTGTTCCTCAGTGTCCATAAACTACAAGAGGAGGTGGAGCGGGACTGGCTCCAGCAGGCCGAGGTGCTACACTATCGTTTGGAGTATAGTCATAGTAATGCGACCCCACAGCTAAAGCACAACCCCTGGAGCCTCAAATGCCACCAGCAGCATCTGCAGAGGATGAAGGAGAACGCCAAGCACCGCAACCAGTACAGTATCCTTTCTCCTCAGGACCACTGCTTTCACTTTATACATGAATTATTTAGCAAAACAGTTATCAAAGTATTGGGTCTTCTGCATCCTGGCACTAAATTCATATTAGTTTTTTATAACTGATGCAGTCTACGTTTGAAGCTGCACCAGCAATCACCTGGGATAGGATCATTTTCCTTGTTATCCCTGTGCTGGACTTGCTTTATTTAGTGATTTGATAGTGTGTGTCTTGATAACTGACAGGAATTAATTAACGACTGTTTCTGATTAATATTGAGACTATTAAAAGATATTAAAATAGTACCGTGTATGTTGGAAATATATAGAATTCACAAGCCAGTGCCAGTCCCATGCCCAAATAATTCAAAGGTGTACATCCAATTTGTCATCACTCCACTCTTTCTGTTGCGGAGAAGAAACTTGTCAAAATATCTAACAAACATCACTGTGAATGCCGTGTGTTTCTGTTATTCTTCCTTGACTCTGTGTCTCAGAGTTCATTCTGTTAGAAAATCTAACATGGAGACACACAGCTCCATGTGTGCTGGACTTGAAGATGGGCACCAGGCAGCACGGGGATGATGCCTCAGAGGAGAAGAAAGCTATGCAGATCCGCAAGTGTCAGCAAAGCACATCAGCCTCCATAGGGGTCCGGCTCTGTGGTATGCAGGTGAGCTATTATTGATATACTCTGCAACGCGATAACAAGTGTAACATGCACTTCTGCTGGTATAAAAAACAACAACTAAACAGACAGATGCGAAGGGCACATGACATCATATACAGGGTTTATTTAGGTTCCATGAAAACGGGTTTTAGTCATAGGATATGGCAACCCAAAGTGAAGAGCTCACTTTCTGCCTGATGATATTACATTACAAGTTGCACTAACTTTAACATGATATAGGCGACAAGTTCGGCCACAAACGCTACATTTAAAGAGCCTTAATTCTTCTCAGTGGTAAACTATATGTCCCTGTTTGCAGGTGTACCAGTCTGACACGGGCCAGCTGATGTTCATGAACAAATACCACGGGCGTAAGCTTACTCTGAGCAGCTTCAAAGAGGCTCTGTTCCAGTTCTTCTACAGCGGTCGGCGCCTGCGGCATGAGCTGCTGTCCCCTGTCCTGCGGAGGCTCTGTGACATGAAGACCGCGCTTGAGGACTGCGAATCATACCGTTTTTTCTCCAGCTCTCTGCTCATTATCTATGACGGGGCCCACAGGAATCAGATGCACAGAAGTGCTGAGGATGGGCTGTCCGAGGAAGAGGAGGACAATGACGAAGAGGTGCATGTTCAAAATGAGGTGGAGGAGTATGAAGAAGCAGAGGCAGGGGCACTAAGTTTTGCATCCACTGAAACCTCCAGCACTAGCCACAATGTGGACGTCAGGATGATAGACTTCGCCCACACAACTTGTAAGCATTATGGCGAAGACAGTGTGGTTCATGAAGGACAAGATAGTGGCTACATTTTCGGCCTCCAGAATCTAATAACAATCATATCAGAGCTGGAGGACCACAGCACAAACCAAGACTGAGACATGACTTTCAGAGGCACAAAAGGGAAGAGCAGACTTTAAAAAGCAGCTGACTGGTTGGGGGTTCGAACACCTTGCAGCTGTTCTTGGTATATCTCTTTCATTTGTGTGTCTTTGGGATATATGACGCCAATAAGGCAGCCATTACATTGTCATCATAATGTTTGATGTCTGTTACCCATAAGGTCTGGATGCAGCAGAAATACTTTTTTGTGTGTCTGAATCTAATCAAAGGGTCTGGCTATGTGCACACTATTACATTTTATTGCCCTGCATAGAGAAGGGAAATCCACAGAACAAGATGTGGTTGAACTGTGGAGCGTTTATGATGAATGTGCCATTGCAGTGGTTTGAAATGCACCAAGCCTTGGCCTTAATAGAAAATACTGCAGCATCTAAAACACGGCAAGTTGAGATTTGTATTTGTGAAAGATCGATGCAGCTTTAAATGTATTAGTGTGGATGCAGCCTACATATTTTGCACAAAGCACATTCAGGATGAGTGTGTGTTAAACAAGGCTTTCTAAGGGAGCGAGAATTGTATTTACGATTTTGCGTGACAAGATGCAAGTTTGGGTAGGGCTCATTCGTCTGTCCATATAGAGAATATAACGACATAGAATTTATACATTATTTATTTGACATGTTTCATAATAAACTAAAAGTGAAAAAGAAGCAAATGGAGCGTACTACATTCCATGTTATTAATGTTACAATAATGATATTAATAAATATTGTTATTTGACATGTTTGGATACCTCTCTCTTATCTGTGCTGTCCACAGTTTGTCAGTAGATAAATAAAGATTTGGTTGTTCAATTTGTGATTTCCTGTGGGTTCTGTTTTTTCTAATATTAAGTAATGAAAGATAATCTAATAAAGGCAGATGACAGTGTTCTGGCACCTCTATGGTAAATATGGATGTGGCAGAAGATGAATAAGATAAATATGTTGATAATGAGTTTTATTAATGTATTGTACCTCCTCCCAAGTGAGTACAATGCGATATATAAGGATAGAGTCATTTTATCACTTATATCCTATAGACTTGTAGTATTCTGATGTTTTTTGAAAGCTCCAGGATCTTTAGCGCAGATGGTTTGACTGTGCAGTGCCAGTCAAGAGATTATCTTATGATGAAATAGGAATAGCAGGATATAAGGGGAAGCCAGACTCAGCACAGAGACCCGCTCAGAGCACCTCCTGTGGTCACTTGCCAAGTCCAACGACTGCTGTTTACATTCTCCAGTACAGCTGAACATAACATCATCTCATCAAGTGTCCCCCAGTCAGCCATCCCAGAGCACAGAGGAGCTTTAATGAGGACAGACTGCCACATGAGAACCAAACTGTGGCCACAAAGACAGCTTAAGTTTCAAGGACTTCTTAACTCTGCGAACAAACGTGTAGTAGGATATTTAAGCCATAAACTGCACAGAAGAGCCCAAAAGAAACAAACATGTAGGAGCGGGTTTGCTTTGACATACAGAAATGCAGATGATGCTATTAAATCTAAAGTTAAAGCTTATTTTTGATGACCTCAAGGAAAGATACATGCTTGCTTGTCCTATTTAACCACCTAAAAAATCCATTCATTGTAGATTTATCCAATACAAGTGCACATAATCGGTCAGGCAGCTTAAAGGTTCAACCCAAACCACACAAAACATTCAACAGCTCAGTTCATATTAACAAATAATGCCCCAAATATTTAGCGATATGAACTGTTGGTATGGGGACAACATATTAGCTCCTCCCTATGTACTGTACGCTAGTCTGCCCCAATAAGCACATCACCCAATGAGTGCTGTGAACCATGTCTTGACGTCAACATAATCCAGCACTGAGCACGTAGACGCCAAAGCAGCAGGAGAGGTCGGGGGTATAGTTATAGTATACAATTTATGAGCATGGTCAAAGGAATATATGTTCTTGGCAGTTGTACAAAGAGATCTCTTGATTTGGTGATAAAGTGCAGCTGCATATATATGGAAAGGAGTGATATTGCACCTATAATATTCTTACATGAACAATTCAAACATGAGGACAGACGCTTGACAAATGCATCAGTCTGTGGGTATGTGAAGACCTAGTTTCACACAGTGTGCCATCTATACAAAGCAGAATGCAACAAAAGCTGTTTTCCTCTCCAGTGAAAATGGTGACTCATATCTCATATGATGACAATGGCATGGCTGCACACTGTTGCATTCTCGTTTATTATAACATTACACAGATCTGCATTCATCACCTGACTTGCTGCTCTGATAGTTCTGATGATAATACACATTCTTACTGGTTTATAATTGACCAGATATTAAAATACACATACAAACTAGAGGCACTTGTGTAGTATCCTAAGGTTTATTCATGCTTTTGTAGTCTATGCTTCACAATTCAGTGACATAAAGACAGAAATAAATTAATAAACTTGTGAGGGTAATCTTAAAGTCCTATAAAGACAGACATTTAAAATACTTATGTAGAGACAGATTGCTTTGATGACAGAATGGGATCATTGTGATGGTTAAAAGCAGACCACTGACCCTCAGGCTGTTGCATAACATCAGCCCCCACCTCCCACCGCCTCCCAGTACAGCTTATACTTCTCATTATCGCATCCATCTCGGTATATATATATAGGCACATCAGTAAATCTGAATATCAGTCTGGCATTTTGTATAATTAACGGAAAACAATGGATTATGGGTATATTGTGAGCACATTACAGTGTATGAAGAGCATTTGTAAACAGCAATAAGTCACAAATCATTAGAGATACACAAGTTGCATCATAAGTGACAGCCTGCTTAAAAATCTGTTTTAAAATAAAGTATCGTGTGTTTAGATCATGTTGTTCTGTTCCTTCGCTTTCTGCTTTATGCCATGTAGAAACAAGGCACATGACCTGTTCAAATCACTATGGCAACAGCAGCCACAAAAATGTCATATACCGGTAGTATATAGGCCACTTGAGATGCCCCGTCCGTGTTTTGATCATACAATATCAAATCTTATTTTAAAATCATAATATACAGCTTTTGAAATAGCTCCTATCCAAGTTTTATTGATATTACTTAGCATGTAGTGCATGTGTTTTGGTGGCTTTTGTGGCTTTAAGAAGATCCTGTAGCCAGTTTATCTACTTTAGGTTTCTTAACATGACATTTAGAAGATATTTCACATTCACCCTTCAGTAAAAGTGGGTAAATCCACCTCCTCCGCTGCATTCCCCATCAAATATATGTTACTCTCCTTTTGAAAGCTTAATATATTCATAATAGTAAGTGTGCCCTGGTTGAATTATTGTTTGCATATGGGTCAGGTCAGCGCCACTATGTCAAGAACAAAGAGAGGACGGAGTAGTTGACACACTTTTTTATTTTTATATTATTGTTTTTGAACCCGTAACACTTTTTTTTCTTTTTAGCAAATTGCAACGATTGACCTAAATTTCCAAACTAGTTTAATATGTAAAATCCACGTAATTAACCTCATGCATGGTTTTCTATTTTTACATACTCACTGCGAATGAAATCTACACATGGGGTTAGACGAAGACCACCCTGGACAGGTGCAAAACGAAGAGAGCCACGCTTAAAGGAACAACATTTTATGAGATGATAATAAATACAGCTCTGTCTCTTCCTCCCACTGCACAGAGATATATTATTTCTTCTTCTTCATATCAGAAAATAATATTACAGTCATGCAGAGGGGGTCTTGAAAAGGACATCACTAACAACTCAGCCCATCTTCTTGCTCATTAACTAAAAAGTCTGATTAATGATCGATCTATTAACATGATTAAGACAAATTAATTTATGCCAAATTTACTCCAGAAGAAATGTGGGCTTCTATTGAGGCATTACCAAATGGAAAAAGTCCTGGATAGATTTCCCATCAAGAAGTTACTGGAAAATTTTATCAATGCTACTCAAGTCAATACTAATGAGCTGCTTTCTAATAGATTTCCAGTTCAACGAGGATGTTCTGCCGTTATTATTTTTATTGTTTACTGAGCCCCTGGCCCAAAAAATCTCCAACACTGAAATAAATGAAATTCCAGCAGGTAGGAAAACCCATACCATTACTTTGTTTGCCAATGATATTCACACACAAACACAAGTAAATCTATTAAACCAGTCTTAAACTCTATTAATTAGTTCAGCTTTTTTTGTTTTTGCTTTTTTTCCATCAAGATACAAGATTAATCTTAGTAAATCAATTGCCTTGTAACATCCCTCCTGAAGAACTAACAGATTTTCCATTTCCCATCACCTAAAGGGCTCTCAAATGTCATTAGAGTGGATGCTTTTCTAAATGATCTCCTCTAATCTAATTCTGTTATTTGTCAACTTAAAAAAAACTGAACACCAATATTTCACAGTACATTTGGAAGAAGCATCAGAGAATGAAATATGACTCTCACCAAACTGAAACATGTGGGTGTGTCCCTGCCTAATGTCCGACTAGACTATTGGCCCAACTTATAATGACGACCAACAAAGAGAAGAATCAAATTGGGTTGAACTTGAATCATTTACATGTCGTTCTATGAGACTAGACATGGAAAGGCGGAGTGAAAACTATATTTTGTACAATATATGGTTGGTGTGGAAAAACTTAACAAAAAAGTGTGAAAAGTGTGATCTCCTTTAAGTTTAAACCCTGACATTCCTTAACAATTGAGCGCTGGCCTTTCAAATTCCTACCAACTTCTCAGACTTGTGCTCATCAAACTTCATAAAATCTTTTGAACAAATTAGAGACAAATGTATTATCCCTGTTAAAGATTTTTCAAAGTTTTATCTGTACATCGTTAAAAGAAAGTAATTTAGATTCACTCTGTCCAAGTCGGCATGCGCTATGATCTGACCTGTCCCACTAAAAGTACTACACTAGAGTACTACGCTATTGTTTCAAAGCACAATACCAAAGCATATGATCCCCCAAAGCCACTGTGCCATGACCTAGAACCAAAAAGAATGGCCTGAAATGTGTAAGATGTAAAGTGTTGACATATATCAATCAGTGAATGAAATGATAAATGACTTCCCTGACAGGTATGTTCCATGTTATAAATGTCAAAAAAAGCATTTGTTCTGTGAATGTGAATGTGGAGAGACACACATGCTGCTATTCAACAGGTCACGGCAGAAACATTTGCCATGTCACCATCACTGTATCTGTTAAATCTCACTTTTCGAGTCTCACGCAGTCTGTTAATGATCATTATGTAAGTAAATGTACTGCCTTAAAGTGAGCAGCCTTATATTTGTTATTATTAGTCATGCTGTGTTATTAATTTAACGTGTACTTAGGTTGTTGGATTGTTCCTGAATTGAATGTGTGTCTCTTATATAAACCTGATGAAGATTGACCTAAATGTTGTGATAATTGACATGAAAAAGAATGAGAGAGTATGTGGGAGCTTTCTTTTTTCTATATGTGATGTCTCATGCTTAAGCACAGAAAACAGTACTCCATGCGTCCATCATAAATGTCAAGGTTGTCTATTATTGTAGGTTGTATTATTCACTATATAGTCCAGACAGATACAGTACATGAGCATGTTAAATAACAGCAGCACAGATACTGAAAGGACCTGGGGCTTCAGATGTACCACCCTGCCACACTCATTCACACTGACCCTTTAATTACTTTAATAAACCAGCAGGGGCACACATTATCACCAAGCACATTCTTAAAGTGCACAGTTTAGTCAGGAAATTAAAAGCAGTGCCCTTCAATCTGCTCTCTGGGTGTCTGGTTACAATTACTCACCAGGATAAGACTGAATTTAATGGGATTAGAGCGTGGGGATTTGACCGAATAAGTCACGTTGCCAATAATCCTCTATTAAAACTTCATAATTTACTCATTAATTTTTCATCTTTCAGATATTCGGGAACAAAATGCACCCGTTTTTCTCACATGCTCATGTCACTGAACATTTTACTATCTTTTTGAATGTTTGCCTGACAGCATTTGCCTGAGGTGCTGGGTGACTCATGCCTGCTGTAATCTTGAATGATGCTAAATGGATTTATAAATGACTCCATACCAGCGGTTATAATTAACTATAAAGTGTAGAGGATTACGCCTCTGGGGGTCGGCTCCTGGTCTGAGCGCTCCAATTGACAATAAATAGATTTATTAGTCTATTCTGTGGTATTTACATGTGTGATTTGAATGTGTGCTACTATGAAACTGCACATTCCCAGATGGACTTCACTGCACTTTAACACTGGGCTGTTCATTGGGTGGAAAAGTGTTCTGGTTATTCCACACAAAGAGGCTTCATAAAGTTTGTAAGTGTGGAACAAGCCAAATTACAGTTGTTTGAGTAACTCCACTACATCTTACTATCAAGACTCAACCTCTTCTTCCCACGAGTTGTGTCTTTGTGCCGTGCAAGAGAGAATAATCTACTTAAAGTTTATTGCAACAAATAATCTGACCAGTTCTTTACATAACAATGACACAAGAATATGTTTTTGGAGTTGAATTTGATCAGTCTTTTCTTGTAGCTCAAATGAATCCTGAACTATAAGATCTGAGTGAGTCCATAGTGCACCTTTGTCACTGTTTATGCAAATTAAATGTAAATAATGATGTATTTACAAGTTTCCATTTTGCTCCAATAGCATATTTACATGATTCAAAGGTGTGCCGACAATCCTAGACCAGCTTCTATCTTAAAAAAATCCAACATTAATATTAAATAGTTTGCAACAATAACTGAATGTACAGATGAGGGTTGTCTTTTTCCTGAGCGTGTCAGCAGTTACAGTTGTTTGTCTGCTGACTATTTAAGCACTAGGGACATTTTTGTACAGAATAATAACACTTTGAATAAAACAATGTGTAATAACCAGGATCAGTATCTCAAACATGGCTCAATCTCCACCACACACAAGATAATTAAACAACACTGCCTCCTAGTGGTGCAAAAAACACTTAGCAAGCATTTTGTCTTGGCTTTTTCTGGTTATGATTTATGAGAGAAGTTAAACATATACTATATCTTATCTCAGTGGGGTGGAAGCCTTTATAAGTCGTTGTCTCATATATTTGTATTTGGTCTATTTTAAAATATTAAGTCTGCTATTATGACATATATAACACAAGAGAATTATTAAAAATGAAGCATGTTTAAACTGTGTAGTAAATATGTTACAAATATTACTGTAGAAACATGTGAAAGTTTATTAATGCTTTTAACTGACAAAATAAAACGAGAGAGACTATATTAATGTTTCTGTGTGAAACATAAACATTTTGTAATGAGTTAATTCCAGTATGTCACCTGTGCAATGACATTCTTTAGGTTCCTGGCTGATTTATCACTGTGGATGAAGAGCTCTATCAGATTGTTTATTAATATGACTTAATGTGACTATGAGCTTTAGATTTTGGTTCTCAGCACACACTTGTTGTTCTTTTACTTTTGCCAAGTTGATCTCTTGTGATAGTGCTTTGATTGATGAGCTTTAAGTTTTTGTGAAACCAAATGAAAAACAAAATAAAGGTGATTAATTACCCTTTCCTGTCCTAGTCTGTCCTCTGGACTCTGTGTAGGGGCTGGGAGAGAGGAGGGTCCTGGGCTGTCCTCTGGACTCTGTGTAGGGGCTGGGAGAGAGGAGGGTCCTGGGCTGTCCTCTGGACTCTGTGTAGGGGCTGGGGGAGAGGAGGGTCCTGGGCTGTCCTCTGGACTCTGTGTAGGAGCTGGCGGAGAGGAGGGTCTGGGCTGTCCTCTGGACTCTGTGTAGGGGCTGGAGAGAGAGGAGGGTCCTGGGCTGGCTCCCCTCTGGACTCTGTGTAGGAGCTGGTGATCATGAGTGTCCCCTCCTGCAGGAGCTGACTGTCACCCGCCTGTAAGTGCAATATACTACTCACAGTGTGAATAATCACTAGTACATGTTGTACTCTTACTCATGAACATAACCACAGTCATGGCCACTTAGTTTACTCCAAAATTAGTTTTAGTAAAGTAATTTTACTTACAAAGTGTTATTATTGCATCTTAATATTATTCATATATATTTTATTATTCTAGATAAATGATTAGATTCAAGGTTTATTTTAAACAGTCTTCATGTATTTAATCTTGATTTTTTTTTCCTCGAATCACCTCTGATAATTCCTCTGATCCAGAGCACCATCTACTGAAAAGGAGTACACTTTTAACATTGTTGCCGTAAACTAAATCACAGTAGTACATCTGTTTCTTGTAAATGTATAAAGTTTTTGCACATTTACCCAGTGAACCCTCAGTGATGTTTGCAGATGGTTTTGTGGATGGCTCCTGCAGTGCTGACGTGGTGACGTACAGACGTAGTGACGTAGTGACGTATGTTCGCTCTCGGTCTGGTGACGTGTCTCTTTACGCTGGGTCTTTCTTCTTCTTCGGAGCGGCTGCTGAATGGAGCCACACTGACTTTACTCATCATTAAAACTACTCTCACAGGACAGGAATCAGCTTTAGGACAACATGGGAAGTATGTACCTCTTTTTAAAGTTTATGTATATTCCCCTCACAGGTTAAAACACTTCAGGTTTACGTAAAATAAAAGAATATAGTGGTTGGCTAATTGGCTAACCCTGTGCAGGATTGAGCTAATGGGCTGCTACCGGTGTGTTGAACTTAAAAACTCAATCTTTTGCGCTTTAGCTATTTAACTGTGCAAAATGTTTATCTTGTAATTGTTTATGTCCCGTTTACTTTGTAGTTTTTGGCTCTGAGTCAGATCTTTTTTCCTTTTGGAGTTACCTTGATGCTAACACTCGCCTGCTGCTGTTGAATGAAATAACATTTAACTATTCTTAAGGGTTACTTTTACATATATCTTTTATTGAGACTTTTAGAAAACACAAAAGTTAAAAAAAAAAAAAGTATATTTATTGAACACCTATAATTTTTTATGTACGTGTAGCTGCATGGGATAAGCATGTTGTAATAATATTGTTTTTATTTTTTTTTGTTTTTTGCAGTAAAATTTTTAGAGGTAATCAAGCCTTTCTGTGCTGTATTACCAGAAATCCAGAAACCAGAAAGAAAGGTATTCTTAATGATGCATTGTGTAACATTTTATTTGAATACCCTTTAATTTGATTTATCTTTGATCCATATGGCAGATTACATATTTTATTCTTACTGTTTTCAGATTCAGTTTAGAGAAAAGGTGCTATGGACAGCCATCACACTATTCATTTTTTTAGTGTGCTGCCAGGTTTGTGTTTTAACGATCTTGCACTTCATGTAGAAATGCTCTCAGTGACTGAAATTTCATGATTTCAGATTCCTCTTTTTGGCATTATGTCATCAGACTCTGCAGATCCGTTCTACTGGATGAGAGTAATTCTGGCATCTAACAGAGGTACTTTACTAAAATAGTATGTTTAAACACAATATATTTAACACTTTCTGAAAAGGACATATACTTGCACATAATTATCTTCTGCTAAGCCTATCTGAAGGAGTTGAAGATATGTGTTATGTCAAAGGTCAATATACCAATGACTTCCTTTTATTGGTGCTTAACAATAAAAACACAAGAACAGAAAACTGTCATTTAATGGAAATGCTTTGTAAAATATGAACTATTATGAAGTCTTAGTTTGTACTTAACAGTTTTGAGAGAGAGACACAGACAGAGACACAGACAGAGACACAGACAGAGACACAGACAGAGACACAGACAGAGACACAGACAGAGACACAGACAGAGACACAGACAGAGACACAGACACAGACACAGAAAAAATAACTGTTGATTACAAAATGTGTTCAGGTACTCTGATGGAGCTGGGTATCTCACCCATTGTCACATCTGGCCTCATCATGCAGCTTTTGGCCGGGGCCAAGATCATTGAAGTTGGGGACACTCCGAAAGACAGAGCTCTGTTCAACGGAGCACAGAAATGTAGGTTTTTTGTTGTTTGTTTGGTTTTTTGTTTTTTGGTTGTTGTTGTTTTTGTTTTTTTGTTTGTTTGGTTTTTTTTTTTTTTACAGTTTTTTCCTTCTAGATTTGGTACATGACTCTTTATTACCTTCAGTTTTTATGGTGTAGCCAGATACTTGGGATTGGGTTGGATTTATTTGCATTCCTATATTTATACAATGTTTACTGTATTATGGAATGTGATTCTCCAATTTCACCCTCTTCACACCAACCAAAGACGTGTTCTGCAAATGGTTATGTCAGAATCCATGTATGATAGATACTACAGATTGGTCCTAATTTGGAGAAAGTTTGGAGGGGATTCAGGAGAGGTAAAGCCCATCAATGAAAGCCATTAAACCAAAGTGACCCATCATAGAAGAATGGCCATAGTGAGAGAGCTGACCAGGAGTCCAAGGGTGACAGTGACTGAGCCTAAGTCACTAAGAGCTTGTGCAGGTGGGATCGCCAAGTTAGAGAAGGGCAAACAAAAACATTGTTTTGAATTTACTAACATAAACTGAAGTTCCAAAGAATTTTAGGAATAAAAATACATGTATTCACATTTGGTCTGCAGTTAGACCAGAATAAAATGAAAGAAATTAAGAGTGAAATCCCTGTACATAGATACATAGATCAATGGAGCCACTCCTCTTTAATATATGCCACAAATGCAGCACACAAGCTTTGCATGTGGCATTTATCAGAGTTGAGATTAGTGGGTAGTAATTGTGTCTACTGTTTTTTGTTTTTTTTAGTGTTTGGTATGATCATTACTATTGGACAAGCGATTGTGTATGTCATGACTGGCATGTATGGTGATCCTTCAGAGATGGGGGCTGGCATTTGCTTATTGATCATCATCCAGGTTGTAAAGCAGTATGGATTTGTAAATTTAATGAAAATGTTTGGTGCATCTTGGCTGATATAAACTATTTTCCTCTTCCCCAGCTTTTTGTTGCTGGTCTGATTGTTCTGCTGCTGGATGAGCTGTTGCAGAAAGGTTATGGTCTCGGGTCTGGTATTTCTCTCTTCATTGCAACTAACATCTGTGAAACTATTGTTTGGAAAGCTTTCAGCCCCACAACTGTCAACACCGGCAGAGGTAGGAGCTGAAAATGAAAACATTCATACTTAAATGAAGGGTAAACGTAAAAAATAAAACCTTTTTCATTCATCCCAGGTACTGAATTTGAGGGAGCCATCATTGCCTTATTCCATTTGCTGGCTACACGCACGGATAAAGTGCGTGCGCTGAGAGAAGCCTTCTACAGGCAGAACCTACCCAACCTCATGAATCTCATTGCCACCGTCTTTGTTTTTGCAGTGGTCATATACTTCCAAGTAAGCTGACATTCTCATCGCAGGATTTGTTTTTGTTTTTGAATATCATGAATCTTGTATTATGTTATTAAGACTGCAGTCTTAAGTTAGATGCATGAACATGAATGAGGTGTTGAAGACATAGATGTGCACCAACTGACTTCTTTTCTAATCAAATATAAACCATTTTGCTTATGATTTATGCAAAATATATATTTTTATTCTTACAGGTGCACTTATTTTGGACCTCAAGCATACAGTGATGATTAGCACATTTAGAAACAAATTGTAGTGGCACGTTTAAACAGTAGAGTTGAATGCTGCATACAGTACAAGTCTTGTTTTACTTTAGAATGCATTTATAACCAAATCAAAACTATCTTGTTTGTTTCTTCAGGGCTTCAGAGTGGACTTGCCCATCAAGTCTGCACGTTATCGTGGCCAATACAACACCTACCCCATCAAACTTTTCTACACGTCCAACATTCCCATCATTCTCCAATCTGCTCTGGTCTCAAATTTGTACGTCATTTCCCAGATGTTGTCGACACGTTTCAGTGGAAACTTCCTGGTCAACCTCCTGGGAACCTGGTCTGTAAGTACTAATTATTGAACTAGAATCATGGTTGTATTTATTATGCATGTGTGTAAGTTTGTACGCATTTGCTGCCATTTTAACATTGACACATCTTTGTAGGATACCTCAAGTGGTGGACCAGCTCGTGCTTACCCAGTGGGTGGTCTTTGTTACTACCTTTCTCCTCCCGAATCCTTTGGCTCTGTTCTAGATGACCCTGTTCATGCTGTTATCTACATAGTTTTTATGCTGGGCTCCTGTGCATTTTTCTCCAAAACATGGATTGAAGTATCAGGATCCTCTGCCAAGGATGTGAGTTTATTTTTAATAAAAGTTACCCAAACTGCAGTTGTTGTCATTATCATTAATGATGTGATTATAATATATTTTTATGGCTCAGGTGGCAAAGCAACTGAAGGAACAGCAGATGGTGATGAGGGGTCACAGAGAAACCTCTATGGTCCATGAACTCAATAGGTAATCTTTCAAAGCTATTTTCAACTGAATGCGGTAAATTTAAGTGTAATGTTTATTATGTTAATTGAACAATTGTTACCTTCTCCAGGTACATCCCAACAGCGGCAGCTTTTGGTGGCCTCTGTATAGGAGGACTCTCTGTCATGGCTGACTTTTTGGGTGCCATTGGTTCAGGAACAGGAATTCTTTTGGCCGTTACCATAATTTATCAATACTTTGAAATCTTTGTAAAAGAGCAGAGTGAAGTTGGCAGCATGGGTGCCTTGCTATTCTAAATAGACTAGACACAATGCTCAACCCACCTCAAGTCCTATTTAGCATTATTATAGTGCATACTGTCAACACTCGTCAGCTGGGCCAATGTGTTTTTTCTCACAATATTTTATTTCAGACTTTGTCTTTCATGACAGTGCTGAGATCATCGGTTTGGGTATCTCCAAGGTTTAGAAAAGTATTGTTAATCAAGCTTTCTTTTTTACCTATACTGTAAAAAATGTCTGCTGCCTATATTTGCTGAAGAATGCCCAGAGCAAGGTCGAAATGTTGCCGCAGGCATTATTCAAAGCTAACTGTCTATGGAATGCTACAAACATAAGTACAGATTTCCAGCACTATGGATTTTTTTTAAGGAGTGAAAATAAATGTATTCACCGGAACAGCCAACTTTCATTTCTTTATTGTGATATTTTAATACGGACTGTTTATATCCCACTTGATCGTGTGTGGGGCACTGGGATTGTCCTTGTGTAGCTGGTTTCCAAAAGATAATGTATGTCATCTTAAAAATGAATTGCTGCACAAACTGCCGAGATCATGTGGGTCAGGGTGGGTTTGGTATGGACAGAATGGGCTGTCACATTGGTTTTTACTTTATGTAACAAAATATTATTGTTATTAAAACAGGATTTTCCAATACACCTTTGGCATTGCATTGTATTTTTTATTTCGACTCTAGATAGATACATGTTGTCTCAGCAGGTGACAGAAATTATTCTTTCATAGGGGTCAACACATTCATCACCAAAGTCGAGCCTAAAATGCATTTTAAAAACACATTACAATTGTTACAGTTCAGTGAGGCAATGGTTCTTTTGTCTTTGAATAACTGTTTCCTCTGTTAAATCTCTTAAATCTTTTTCTAAATCATTCTGTTATGATGGTCAAGCTGTGTATTGAATAACTTGAACACTAGAAGAAATGATTGTGTCTTTGAGAACTTTCTGTGCAGCTTTGGAACCAGAAGCAAGGGTAACAAAATGTATGGAAATGGGGGGATAATGTGGAATGTACTACTTCCACAGACAGAGCAGACAGGAGGAGGAGGTGACGTCATTATTATGCGCCACGCGACATGCTTCCTGATCAGAGTCCATAAAAGAGCTGCTCCAGGCGCCGGGAAACTTGATTAATTCGTGTAAAATAAACTTACTGAGGTGGACGTGAACTACATATCATCAGCTACAGACATGTCGTACTGTAAGCAAGAAGGTAAGGCTGAATTACTTTTATTTTCCCTGTGACATTATGTTTGTCAATGTCATGTATCACAGCAGCCATCATGCCAGCTGCAGGGGCAGGTGGAGATGTTAGTGAGTCAAAGTGCTGGAGTGGTTAGAATCACGATAAGATACTGTTTAAGTTGTAGTTTTGTTGTTTTTACTTAGCTTTATTCTATGCTTTGATCATATCAGAGGCAACATGTTATTCCCATGTATGTATAATGTTTTTATAACAGGTTATCTAAGGTGAGAGAAGAATGAAAGTGCGCCCTCTAGCGTTTAACCTGTACTAGACTACTATTAATTTCTATTACTATTATGTTGCATGGAAGGTAAGGACCGCATCATTTTTGTGACCAAGGAAGATCATGAGTCACCAAGTAATGCTGAGCTGGTTACTGATGACCCCGATGATCCTTACGAAGAACAAGGTACATTTCAAAACAGTAGTTGTGTTTGTACTATTTCAGCTGTTGTCTGCGTAATACCTCAGTCGTCCTGGTCTGATCCATAGCAAAAGCCGAAGTTAAATCTGCCAACTGGACAAATTGTTATAAGAGTGAAGACATTTCACTGCTCATCCAAGCCGCTTCTTCAGTTGTGGTCAGATTACTGCTGGACACTGCCTTATATCTGTCTGAAGAAGCAGCTTGGATGAGCAGCCAAAAGTCTTCACTCCTACAACGATTTGTCCAGTTGACAGATTTAACTTCAGCTTTTACTATCTCAGCTGTTACTGTAAATGTTTCATTGCCACTTTTTCCTCCAGGTCTGATTCTGGCCAATGGGGACATCAACTGGAACTGCCCTTGTCTGGGCGGGATGGCCAGTGGGCCTTGTGGATCTCAGTTTAAAGAAGCATTCTCATGTTTCCATTACAGTAAGGAAGAAGTGAAAGGTTCTGACTGCATTGACCACTTCCGTAACATGCAGGAGTGTATGCAGAAGTATCCAGAGCTTTATCCTCAAGAGGAAGAGAAGGAAACACCAGCTCAAACTGAAGTAGTCCCTGATCAGGATTCTTCCCCAGCGTCTTCGGTTTCTGATTCTGGCCTTTTGACTCACAGCTCTTCACCAACAGACGGTCAGAGCGCGAGCTGAGGTCACTGAAACTTTGTACTCTCTGGCGACCATTCTTGAGGCCAGCTTACTGACACTTCTTGACACTTGACAATGAAAATATTTCCTATGGCCATAAAAACTTTGTTGAGAACGTACAATTACTGTGTTTGAATGCTTTTGTTGGTGAGCGCTTGCAAATCAAGAATAAGTGATTTAATTGCACTGAGTGAATATACAGTACATATTTTGCAATGGGAACTGTTTTATATGCAACATAAAATTTACCTCAGATAGAAATAATCCACATTTAATGTTTTATAACTGCCTGAGTGGATATATTTTACAAAGCTTTAAAGAAGACATATTTTGTTGGGGATTGAATTATATTAAACCATATCGTATGTAGGCCTACATCATGATTTTACATTTTGTTCATTGTGTAATCCCTCATACATCCAGGTCTGATCCAACTTAAATCTGTCAACTGGACAAAAAGTTGCAGGAGTGAAGACGTTTGGCTGCTCATCTTCAGTTCTGAACTGAAGAAGCAGCTTGGATGAGCAGGAAAACGTCGTCTCTCCTACAACTTTATGAGCAGTTTACAGATTTAACTTTGGCCTTTACTATTTGCCACAATTGTTCTAAAAGGGCTTTGTAATAGAAATGGAGCCATTGACTTTCTGTTAAAAACTGCAGAACCGAGATGGTCCCTTTTAAAATACACACACAGTTGTTTTGAGAGACCAATACAATTTATTGAGTAGTTATGTCTTTTTGAATTATGTTTTGTCTTAACGTGATAATCTGCTGCTAAACTGTTGGAACTTTTGTTGTTCCTTTTCTAAGTTGTGCTCACTCATGTTGGCATGCCTTAAAAGACTTTCAAATGTTAAATAACATCAAATGTGAAAGAGATGTTAAATAACAATATGAATAAACCAAAGTAACCAGCTTGAAAGGTATTAAAAGTTTAATGTAATTGTGGCTTCAGTATTTTTATTATATTATTGTTGCAGTAAACTGTTTTCTAGAACTTATACTGTAACAAAATTACTAACAAAAACAAAGTGTCTATACATGCCAATAATTTATTTTTCACATTGTTTATATCAAATCTTAATGTGTATTTTTATGAAGCTGGCACACATTTGCGGTCACAGTGAGTATGTGGTAAGGACCTACCAACCTGGGTCCTCCGAGGGCCTTTGGGAATCTCGGGCTTATCACTGGGTGAGTGAGGAGCTCATTCATACTGGTATATTAGCCTAAAAGCCTGTCAAACAATGGCACAGTTCATAGCATAAAGTCATAACATACATTTTGGGATCAGTAAAACACACATTTCTAACAGAGGACTGCTTTCCTTTACCTTACGGAGGAGGAGAAACAGCACCCCCCAGTCCTGACCAGAAATATACTGCATCTGTACTGTGAGAAACAACCATGAAGAATGAATGAAGAGAATGATTCCGCAAATCACTGATCCGAGAGGGAATCGAGATTATTAAATAACCTGTAGTAATTAAAAAAAAAATAAATAATTGTTATTATTAAACAGTGTCTGACCTGTACTTTTACTGTAACAACAGGAAATGGAGCAGTATCCATTATCCTCTGCATTTGACCCATCTTTAAAACTATTTCAAGACTCCAATCCACTTTCTACTTTGCAAAGTAAATTTATCTCACAAAACAAACGGTTTATTATCTATCTTGAGCTGCGTTTCTTGTGGCGTATGCGTAAGATGCGCGTGTGGGTCTGTGGTCTGTACGTGGTGCGTACGCTAGTTTCCATGGCAACCGCACTTAGCGCAGAGTGCGTTTCTGTAGTTAGAGTCTCCACGGCAACCGCATTTAGCGCAGAACACGGGTCTGTAGTCTCTATGTGGTCCGCACGTTAGAGTCTCCATGGCAACCGCACTTAGCGCAGTGTTTGAGAAACTGAGATTTTGTTTCGGTCGAAGAAAAGTATTAAATTATTAGAATTTAAACTATTGCATTTGAACATAGTTGATGAAACCACTTAAGCTAAGGTAAGGAGAGACTAGATTAAGTTATTCCACCAGGTTTGACAATAAGCAAAATTAGACTAATGCTAACTTTAAGTCCCACACAGTCCTCGCAGAGTTAGCTAGCTAGTGCTCTGTTTGCGCCCATATTCTTATATTCATTCTTTGTTGACTTTTTCAATAGATGGAAATGGGACCAGGACCTCCCAACGGCTCTTCCACTTCATGTTATCATCATTTATTCAGATATCCTGTGTTTGAACAGACTGGCCTGTATTCAGACATCATATCTCCATTTGTCCTGCAGGTAAAGCTTAAACATGTGATTATTAGTGTTGTTTCATTGATGATAATGTATGCACCTCTGTTCTCAGGGTGAAGGTCAGTCAGTCATCACAGTAAAAGGTGCAAAACATTAATCAACTATTTGACTTGTCAGCATTGTACTGGCACTCTTCATGTGTTAACTGTGAAATTGGTTTGTCTCAAGGAAGTGAATCAAAGAAGTTTATTGACAAATCTACACCCCAGCAAGCAAAATCCTCTTACTTCTGCAGTGGTGGAGACTTGCCCAAAGTTCAGCTTCCATACGAAACTGTTCCTGGAAAAATACCAAGGAAATTAGAGATAGAAAGGTCTGTATTTGCCATAATGCAAATGACTCAGTGACTTTAAATATCGTCCATTATCTTTAATTGTTTATGTCCATGTACTGATAAATTTAATAGAGGTGGGTGACTGTGACAAAATCTCCACCTCTAACGGTAAGGCAAGTAACACTTAACAACCAATACTTGTTCTTTTGCTTTCTATGTTATGATAAACAGACGCCGAAGGGAATACTCAGACTTAAAACTTGAACATCTACTGGAAGTAAATGGCATTGACTCCAATAATCTTCTGCCAAAGTGTCAGGGAAGTACTAATGACTGTGTCTCCTCTGTATCACCCTATCTCCCACTGGAGGTAAGTTTTAACGGCCAATATTACGTTTTTAGACAGTAAATACAGAAAATTACTGCTGGCTGTATTCTGCTATTGTATCTTTTTTCTTAGATATTTGACAATGAGGAATTTGACTGCCGGACCCCAGAAGAGTGGCTTTCTCTGGGTATTACTGAAGGATCAAGTCATCGAAAGCCTATTCCAGCCAAGGCTCTCCTGCCAACTGAAGTCAAAATTCCATTTGGTATGTAATTTTCTTATACCACTGCTTATTAAAAATGTTATTTAAGAACACTTTTATCTCTTTAATGAAAGATTCAGGTGCCCTTACCCAGGAATACAACTGGCATATGGTTGGGGTTCTTGACTACAACAAGGAAACATCTCTGTACCTTGTTGAAAAAGTTCATCTGAATGATTTAAGTGGAAATTCCAGCCTCAATGAACAACAAAAGAAGACACTACTCACCGGTACGTTTCATGAATCGATGTATTCATTATATGTTTTTATTGTTTTCTCAGTTTTAAAATTCTCTTTTCTTTCCTTGTTTACTCACTGCACAGGGAAAAAGCCATACATTACAGGAGGTAGATACTGGGTACCTAGAATCCGACTATTATTCAAAGCAGAGGATCCACGCATCTTTGTGCAGCGCATCAAGAATGCCCAACATTTGAGGGACAACACAGAAGCTCTTCTTCTTTATAATCTATCCGTTGACTGTATGCCCATTTGGGAAGGAACAATGCTTGATAGTTGCTGTCTCCAGGGTATAAAAAAATTTGCTCTCACAACTCCTGGTCTTAGATTGAACAGGTAACCCGATAACAGCACATATGAATGTGATTCACATGCAGTGGTGAAATTCACTGCTTTAGTGTTGCAATGAGAGAGATGTGTATTGTAATGGAGATTTAATGTGTTCAGTTTGGGTGACTGTGTAAAACGTCTGGAGGAGGAGATACGACTAGACTACAGCAGGACTATGAACCGTATGATATTTGACAATGTAGTAATGAGTCAATCAGAGCAGCAGTTTTCACATATTATTATTCCAAAGAAGGAGCAACCACTGGTTCCTAAAAGAGGTGCATCATCTCCCTTTCATATTTGTGATTGTATACCGGCTAATGTGTGATTAATTTTTTTTTTTCTTCACTTTCTTAGAGTCTATTCCAGCTCCTGCTTTTTCTTACAAGGAGACAAGTGCCAAGATTACCTTCTGCTCTCTACTCACACAGCCAAAGGTGCTGTTTGTATTGTCTAAAATATGGTGTGAGTGTGACAAAGTGGCAAACATGCAGCTGTTTAATATTTCCATGATCAAACCACTTTGGCTGAAAGATTTTGAAACCTTACAATCGCAAATGCACACTCAGGTATGATGACAATGTTGGCACAGTTGGTCTAGAAGGCTAGAGATAACTTTGCAACAGACAAGATAAGTATCACTAATAATTTCTTAATCCACAGGTGAACTTGTATCTTAGAGAGACATGGATATCAACAGTGGCTAAAGATGTTCGGTCTCCCTTGCTAGAGATCAGGAAAGGCACTTACGATGTGAATCAATCCTCTTGGAAAATGTATGAGATATCCAAGCTGAGGAAACTGATGAATGTGGTGCGCTACAAAATGCAAGATGCACTGCGTTATCTTGTGCAGAACTCTTTGGCCTGCCTTACTGAACGAATTATGGATGCCTGTCATAGTACCCTGACTTGTTCTAAAGATTTGGTCTGGGGAGAAGACCTCATTACTAGCCCTTACAAGTAGGCAGAGGATCAACACCTTTATTTTGTAGTCATGCAGCTATGTTTATTGTGAATTTATTAAGATGTTTGAGCACATTTCATATTTGTACATGTTATAATTATTTAGTTTTGAATTTCTTCCCTAGATCAAAGAAAAACACCCTGTTCCTGGTGGACTTGGTTCTGGACCAAACTGGGGTTTATTATAACATTCCTCTTGAGAGTTTTCCCTCATCTCTTGTCGAGCAGTTTGATAGAGGCATTGTGACAGCAGAGAATGTTCCACAAATTGAAAGGGTTTGTACTGAAGTTGAGAATAAGTCTAAACAAGATGTATCTTAATATCATGGCACAGTGGTATAATCTTAGACACACGAAGCTCCAGAGTGTGATTTTCAGACTTAAAATCAGTTTAAAAATATCCAAATAAATGAAATACTAGGTTCCAACTAGTTCTACTAGTTTTATTTTCTCATCTTTTATGTGACAGTTCGTGATGAAAAATCTTTTCTTTGGAGGAGATATTTTACTTGAGTCTGTGAATTTGTGGGAACCTGAAGTAATCGAGCAAAGAAAGAAGATACATGTGGCTCTTACACAGGCGGCCATTCCCATGAGGGCCTATGCAGCCGAATACGTCAAATATTTGGAACTACATAACCAAGATATTGACACACTGCTCAAGTAAGTGTATGATAATGATAGTTAACATTTATTAGTACCGTAAATGTTTAATGTTTTGTCTGTATGTTTTGTTTGTAATGTTTTAAATTCAGATCTAGTACACAGACAGAGATGACATCCCAGGTGGTGAAAAAAGAAGTAGAACAACATTTGAAAGAAAAAGAGAGACTTGAACAAACACTACCCCTCTTTATCAACATTGGACCATTCACTGTACAGGTAGAGACTGTTCGCCAAGCATTGTGCAACAAAAGAAAAACTTTGGCCAAGTCATTACAGGACCAATTTGCTCAAAGGCTTCGTAAGCAGATTGATGATGTATGTGGGTTTTATTTCTCAAATACCATGAATATATGGAGTTTGTCTTACTGTAATTTTGAATCTATTGCACTCTGTCTAGGCCTGTGACGAATGCATCATGATAAACAGAAAACTTTGTGAAAAGCCAAAATCAGTTGAGGAGCTATCTGAAATGACAGAGTGGATGAAGCAAATTCCTGAACAGCTAAGAGTTTATAAAGTGCTTAAATAGATAACATATGCAATACTGTTATCTTTTATAGGTGAAAACTAGCTTTTAATGGCCATCTCTTTAAAACAGGAGCGACTTAAAAAGACACTTGCAGAATATGATGTCTTGGAGGATTTCTTCTATTTGCTACCAGATGATGATTTCAATAAGAAGTAAGAAAATGTTTACCCCTCTAAACACATGGTCTGGAATGAACTCAATTCCCCTACAGTTTATTAAAACCTTGTAATGTGTATACAGGTGGGCTGCAATTGGATGGCCTCAGAAGATTTTCGGACAGATAGAAAAGACAACTGCACAACACAAAGAGGATAAGGAACATTTTCACAAAATTCAGCAAAGTGAACAGAACAGCTTTGAAGAACGGATTGAGTCTTTACAAGTATGTTAGACAAGACAAACATTTATTTATAATGAAGTTAGATTTTTTTCACTCTCCCAAACTATGCTTCCTAAACTGCTATACATTAGTCCCATAACTGATGATGTCTATGAATGTAGATGCTGGTTGCTGGATTTGCGGGTTTTGCCGACATGGACCATGCACATGAGTTGGCCAATAAGGTGAAACGTATAAAGAAGCAGCTGAAAGACTGTCAGGCCATTGCCCAAACTT
>JAIEZT010000013.1:20761149-20966149 GCA_019594935.1 Periophthalmus modestus
ATATTTTAAAACATAACTAAAAATAAAACTACTGAATTAAAGGCAAATGGAGGACCAAGGTGACTCAGCCTGTGCGTCGGTTAGGAAACCCACCCAACCTGTTAGGTAGGGCCTCCTGGGATAAACGACGGGGTGCGGGTAGAGAGGGAGGGGGAGGAGAGGGTGGGTAGTGTCAGCCGTTACTGGCAGGTTTTCAAATGCAGACATCCCGTATTTTACCAGCTGCTGCTCTTCACTGGCTCTCTCAAACACACACAATCTCACAGTCCGCTCTGTTAAAAAAGGGAAATGTGCTGTGGACTATCAGAGGAGCAGTTGTTAGCCACAGGGGGTCAGAGTGGTGGCCTGGGAGCTCATCAGGGCTAGGCGGCGGGTCTCGCAGGTCACATGGAGCTGATTAGAGAGACCGAGTCTGGGGACTGTTTTGTCTCTGGTTTTGGAGGCTATTTTTACTGAAGTGTGGCTGTCTGCTTTAGACTGTCTGATTGTAACATGTTCAGGCTGGTCACGCTCTACAAAATGATTCATACAATTACATTTTATCTTGAATAAATGAAAAAAAAAAACACACAAACACACACACACACACAACTTAAATCCAAACGTCACGTCACTGACCATAGCTCAACTCTTAGCACTGATAAGGCTTTTATCCAACCTGGACTTTATGTAAATTTACAATCACAGGCTTAAAATTCATAAGAAAATCATTAATATCAGTGACAAGAGGTGGCTGAGTAAGATTGGGTGATATATACACACAATAGGACTGGCATGGATCATCAGTATCATTTTTTATACTTTTGTTTTTCCTCTTTGTAAAGGGCCCTTAAAAGGTAGACTATGTAACTTTTCTGGTGGAAAGTACCTGCTTCTTATTGCTTTTCCAGTATGACATTAAACTCTCTATATTGCATTTATTATACCATTAAGCAGGTGGCTACCCCTCCACTCCATTCAACAGTAACAAAATGGTTATTACTGCAGCTAGACACAATCACTGGATTAAAAAAAAAAAAAAAAAGTTCAACTCCACTTTTGTCGTTGAAGATGCCGTATTGATTGTGATTAATACTGATCATGCTGATAAATGTTCATTTCTTTATTTTGGATAGCCCCTTTAAGTGAGTCATCTCATTTTTGAGGGTTAGGAGTTAAAGAAGTTAGCCATCTGTGTACGTCCCTGTGATGTGTTCCCCCACCGCAGACAGAAATGAGAGGAAGTTGGCTCGTAACATTTGTAAGTATTGAACACCAGAATACTGCATTTTAATTAGTATGAATTGTTTGCCATATCACCCAGTCCTACCCGTGAGTCAGCAGCACAGCAAAAGCATGCATGGAAAAGGCTCGTCATCACACAGCCCACCTTTTCCAATGCCCCCGGACCCCGCACCCCTCCCTCCCCCCTGCCCGGCCTGGTCCAGCACACACCGGTTACCACTGCAAACCCCAAACCATGCCACAAAAGGGAGAAAGAGTCAGGACTGCAATCAGCACAACCTCTTCACACCACAAACAAGGGAGAGATAGAGAGGCACTCCAGTCTGCCACAGCACACCACTGCACCTCATGGTACTCTCAAGCCCTCGGCACCTGGACACTGCCGCTGGACAAGAGGAGGAAGAGGAGAACGCTAGAGTGTCTTCAGGACCTCACTGGAGCCACTGGAAGGTCATCTTGGCAAACAAAGGATAAGAGCTGGGATTACCATCAGCAAAACTACACCTACTGTGGCTCAAGCGGACAGGGGCAGCAGCCAAGTCGAAATGACATCTCTGTAGATTTAAAATGAGGAATTATGGAGGAGGTGGCAATGCAGAGCCAAAAATAACAAAGACTTACTAGAACCATGGTTATGTCCTTAACTATAGTGATATAAATCTGCAGGACAGTACTCTCCTACAATAATATATGGTGCCATTTTGTAGGCGCTAGTTTCTCTACTGTAAACTAATTATCAGTTGTTTTATTAAAATAAAAAATACCTTTGTTTTTGCCACTGTGAGACAACATTTTGCCATCTTATATCACTGTTTTACCAACGTCTCAATGATGCAGACAAAAAGGGACCATTTCTGAGCAGATTTCACAGGCATCTGGCCGATTGAAAGAAGGAGTCAGTGGCCTAAACACTGCAGGAGGCTACAGTGGCAGTGGAGACATAAGCAAAATGAAGCCAACCCCCCACGCACGGGTCCCATCTACACTGTGCCCTCACTGTGCCATTGAGCCTGTACAAAGAAGCATTCAGTGTGACGACAGCCTTCAGAGATGGACATACATTGACGCTGCTGGGCATATGCGCCTTCACTCACACTGTGTATAATGAGATGCCCTACTCTACACTTTAGCCCTGGGCAGTTCACTGTGCACTATTCAGATCACATAGTCAAGTTTAGGGTGAGTGCAATGGGAATTCTTTTGTGCATTACTGGCTTATATTTGAAACCCTTAGATGACAGAAAATGTAACAATGATAATATTTTTTAAAAATAATAATAATAAAATAAATAATTTAAAAAAATGTTGCCATTAGATAATTTGGTAATCTAATGTTCTCTGCAAACAAAATGCTCCTCCTCAGTCACTGAAGTGTAAACACTGGATAACATTAACAGATCAGGTGGTATGTTTCTGGAATTATTTAAATTGGATAGAAAGACAGGACATGTGGATTTCTGTTAAATACTCTTGAATTGTCTGAAGAGCTTTTAAATCACTATTGTCTTTTGTCTTCAATTAATTCCCTCTGCAGTAAAAGCGAAATGTCAAACAGTCTTTTGGGCCGGAGTCCCCATATCTAGGTCCCAGAGATCACAAAATGCCAGTCTGAGAGAAAAGTGGATGACGGGTGAAGCCAGCGGTCAGCTGCTTTTGTGCTGACCGTCTGTGCTGGATGACAAGATGCCACTGTGCATTAGAAACATTCAACACTCGACTATGTGGATCTAAAAAGAACTAATGACGCCAGTCCACAGATACCGCTCCCAGGTGTTATATGTTCCAAAGTGGTGACAAAATGGCCTTCATCTGGTGACTCCACTGGTGTGAAACAGAAGGACTAGAGTCAGAGGGTGAATTAAACAGCACCTAGAACTTGTACGTGCCGTTTATTCCTTTGTTTAGAGCAGTCTTTGAGAGCAAGAAAGAAAAAAGGTGTTTTGTTTGACACCTGTAGTTGTGTTTCCTAGGGAGCACCCTGCCTCATTAAGCATTAGTCCCCCCAGATCCACCTCCCCCAAATCTGCTTTCAACCCCCACTCCTCCTCACAGGTGTCAGCTTTCTGTCTCCTTGTGCTATACTGAAGGTGCTCTAATAGGACAAAAAACAGGTAAAAAGAAGTCTAAAGGAAATGTCTAAAGAAAAAAAAAATACTGCATCATTAAAAAATTAAACTAGAACTCTTTATAAAATGAATAAGGTGAGAGCAAGAACATGGCATGATTTATGAAGAGCATGTCTGTGTCAATAAAAACAAGGTAAACTAAAGAAAATTGGAACAATAATGGGCCTTTGTCTTGCACGGTCCACCTCATTTGTCAATAGATTCTTGTCCATTAGTCCATTAATGCCATTCAAAAAGCCTCACAAATGAATCAGAGCCCACATGTGCAGAGTGTGGACACATGCGCTTGGAACAGTCTGCCTGCTGCTGCTCTGTCATGTCTTCTCATTTACTCAGGCCACATGTTATCAAGGGCTCTGTCGGAGGCACAAAGAAATGCTACTTGTGCATCTCAGGGAGGTCTGCGCCTGTCACCCTCCTCTTGAGTCCAGCCGACAGGTGCAGTGTGCCTCTCGGAGTCCAGCCGACAGGTGCGGTGTGCGCGGGCAGGGCTGTGTCTCTGGGGTGTGGGTCATGGGAGATTAAGAGGGTGTAAAAGGCGGTAATATGAGCCCACACCTGTCAGACACATGCTCAAAGCAACTGTATTCCACATCTCACAGGAGCTCTGCTGCCAGCCGCTCACAGACCCAGCACAGACACTGGGGGACTATCCAGTGTCCCTCTGTAGACTGGAACACAACTGGACATGTCCCCATTGAACCCTCCACACAGATAAGATACTCTTTTAGTGTACACTGGTGTATTCAACTTTAAGGTTTTAGTAATACTCATCACCAAAGCTCTCATTTGAGTTGTTCTGGGATTTTCCCCCAAAAAAAACGGTCTTGCAATCATTTCTATTAATAATTGAAAGACTTTTCCCAAAGACAAGCCCAAAAAGAGTAAACATTTCTGTGACTGCTACGGAGTACAGAATAAAATGTTTGGTTAATCATTTCCGCTTAGATCCATGTAACTGCTTTATAACTTGTAAGAGTAGTATAATAATTTATGGGCCAAAAAGATTGCCGTCTGGACTTGTCCTTAAAAGGGTCTGGCACTGGCTGTATCAAATGTGAATAACCATTTATCGCAGCAGTGGGGGGACATGTGAGACCTGTAGGGGCGTCTTTAGCACACTTTAAGGTCAGTCGACCATGACTACTAGACGCTACTGGATTGGTTTCCACAACACAACGGCTTGGACGAAGGCTGCTCAGTGACAGAGCGGTTGGGGCAGGTGCACGAGGAGAGCGCGCTTGACAGAAGCTAACAAGTGAGTCTGACTTTCACCCCTGGAATGCTCTCCATTACCATAGATATGTGAACCATCTCAAGGCCCTACCGGCTCAAATATGCTAATGGAGTAGTGCTGGATTTGCACACAGACACAGAAACTGACATGTACTGTCCAGAGGCCCCGTTTGTCAGTGAAAACGCTCGCCCTCGTGGCATCACGGAAAAGAGGGAGAGAAAGAAGAGGAGGAGTAGCACTGGTCGAGCTCACTTACCCGTACGGCCTCTGGATGAGAGCGGGGTGAAGGGGCTGCACTCCGATGGATAAGCCTGGAAGACAGGAGGCAGCCTGTCAGACATTTGCATGTACAGAGGCGGATCACAGAACAATGCACAGAAGAGCAACAGAGAAAACAGGCCAAGTCTGTGTGGAGTCCAACACAACAGTCTGAGGAGGCTGAACGCGCACGCACACACAGACTAACTGTACAACCCTGGACATGGGGACTCTGGATCACAATATCCTTTTACACAATGTCAAGAGGGGCAGGCACAAGAAGGTTTAGCTTCTGCCTACACCCAGTCATAGACTCATTTTATTTTCTACGTACTGAATATATTTTATGAGCATTATACATTATTAATTTAATGTATGCAGGCTGGAATTAACCAAACAATAAATACATGACAAATGAATGTTATGCCATCAACTATTGCCAATCTGCAGAAAATATTGTCAGATTGTCGTAAAATGAAACAGATACTATAGCCTAGTGTGATTAGGGTCTTTCTGAGGAATATTACATTTATTAAAATCACATATATATCAAAACAAAACAGACTGGTTGGCAGAGTGACACATTTTATGTTCCATCACAAAGTGTAAGCTGCCAAGAGTGATTAAACACCATGGTTAGGCCCATCATTTACAAAGCTTTAAGAATGAAGGCACAAACTGTGGGGCTAGTTCTCACCCGGCTGCATGCTGCGAGGCTTGGCTCCCAGGTAGGCCAGGTTCACATTGGCTTTCCTTCCATCGATGATCGGGTTTGGATCTTTACAGGCTCTTTCTGCTGCTGCACTTTCTGTCATTGTCACCTTCACACACAGCCAAAGAATTGGTTAATTAATCATAATTAAGATCCTAAAATCATGCTAATAATCACAAAGTAGTCCGGTCTCTGTCACTGTTGATGCAATGATTAAAAAACCAAGCAAAATGATGAGCTTTCAAAAGTGGAGGCCAAAATGCCACTGGGCAAAGTTGCTGAAATATGGATCTGGAAAAGACCTAATCCAATTAGGTCTAAATATTAAGGGGATTGCCATCACAAAGCCCCTCCTCTCTCCCTCCTGGCATTAGACAGTCTGTTTTGTCAGGTTTTGCCAACTCAGAGGGTTCAGCATCAGACGGTCATCTCTACAAATGCTCACAATGACAAAGGAGTGTAAAATCAGGAGCAGTTTATGCCATATCCATCTTGTTTAGAGAAACAACAGTGGGTGGGTGATATGCCGAAATGTAATGATTATCTAACAGATAATCATTTAGATTTTATCCTAATTAATATAAACAATTGCTCAGTTTTTGATCAACAATTATAGATTTGACAAATGTTGAAAAACTGTATTAACATTTGCCACAAAATTCATCTTGATCATCCCACTGACATTTATAACTGAGATTGAATCCCTCACATCCAAAACATCTTTATACCTGTGGTACGCCACGACTTAAAAGCACAATTTTTTCTGGTGAAGGCTCATCCACAGTGACATTAGACTTAATTCCATGGAGACAAGAAGATGTCACCACGAGGCTACAAGTTACAGGGCAACTCCATTTACAGAAAGTATGTATGTTTTCAAGGCATTTTTGAGCAATAAAAATATCTGTAATCAAATAAATGCAAGCTAAGAAGTTTAACATCATACTGTGAAACAATTCAGGAGATAGCCTACCCTCCCTTCACCAGGAAAGTTGCATAGTGCCCTTCAAATAGAACATTTAAATACAGTCTTCTCAACTTGTGTTTACTCTGAGGAGCAGTGCTGAGGGGAGTTTGCTAATGCTCTTCTGAAGTACATTTTAAAAAAGAACCTCTGCTGTTTCATCGACTTTGCAGGTTACCACATGGAGGCTTGTGTTCACCCCATGGCATCACCCACAGCGCACTGCAAGCCTGTTAAACCTGTAACACTAACAGAGCGTTACAGAGTTTATGTGTCAACAGACAGCAATTGCCTTAAAGTCCTGCTGTTACGAGTAAACATGCACATTTTCCATTCCTTCTTTGGTTTGACAGGACATTGTGACTGCCTTTGCAAACTTTTGGTAAATATTTGCATTTCTGTAGTTCCTTCTGTTCTTTGTGTGAATGAAATAGGTCTTTATCTCCCATTACGGGCAATGATCGGGCATCTGGAGGTCAGGGATATGTTGCCGTAACCCAGCTGTAGTCTGCGGATAAGCAAGGGTTACTGCACAATTAAAAAATGGCAAAACAACCACAATAGAAGTGAACGCTGTCATAATTTGTTGAATATTTTCATCAAAGGAAGTTTATAAAGACTCATTGTTGGTGGGAATTTCTTTCACACTGGCCAAGTTCTTGCTGTAAATCTTGTACTTCATAGAAACAACTTCTACAGTCCTTAACAATGGAGAGCAGAGTGTACAAGGTCACCCTCCAACTCTGACAAAGTAACCATATAAAGCAAGGACGCAGGGACTTAGCCAGACGAGCTGTAAGCCAACGGGGTGATTGAGGGGTTAAAAAAGGGGGGCAATGGGACATATGTTGAAATATAATCCTCTTAGATACCCATCAACTCGTGAGAGCCTAAAAAACAGGGAGCTGGGATGCTGCACAGTGACTGAACATGCCCCAGTGGATCACCATGGGCATGTGCTCTTACCCTGTGGAACAAAAGGTGTTTAAGAGCAACTGGGGCTTTTCCAGACACGTTTAGGGTCTGTGCATGTTCCCAATGACAGATTTAGACACACAATGACACAGCAAACTAAAAAAGGAGGCCAACTTTACTCACAAATCCATATCCTCTCGATTTGCCAGTCTGTCTGTCGGTTATAACCACCGCCTCGTCAATCTCCCCAAACGCCTCGAAGTATTTTCTGAGTGAGGCATCGTTCGTGTGGTAAGGCAGCCCCCCGACGAAGATTTTGGTCAAACGTGTGTCTTTGTGGAGCAGTGTGGGAGGCATGACTTCCACGGCTCCGTTCATGTACTGATGGAGAAGCATCGGTCCACGCGGCGCACGCTCAAACAAGTGCTCAGCAGCGGCAAAAACGGCCCAACATCCGCACAAAACCTCGATTTCAGCTTTGTTTCACCTTACACCGTGGCAGTCTCGAGTTTGCCTCATAAACGTGCCTCCTACGCCTCACAGAAGTCCGTGTTTTCCGCGTAAACCGTCGCCGTGGCCGTTGCCGTGACCGTTGGCGTCGCCTGTTCTCTGTTGTCACGCTGGAAACTGCCGGGATGTTTTATCTGCGCGAGGTGAGACCCCGCCCACACAAAACTCTTGACCAATCCAGAGACTGCGTGACGTGTAACCCCGCCTACACAAAACTCTTGACCAATCCGGATGCGTCGCAGGCTCTAGCTCCTCCCCCCTCGGTCAGACTGTCCAAGTCCGACTGCACCTGCTTTTGTCCAGGCACAAAGGACACTGTGATGAAGAGGAAGAGCACACCGCCACACAGGCTTTTGTACTGCATTAATGAGGATTATTGTGCGGGTTTGAGGGTTAAATTACCTTATTATAAACAACAGCTTTATGACTTGTGCATTTCATTATTCATAGGTCCAGGCAGGTGAACACAAACCATGAGTCAAGTCTGGAATTGCATTATGAAGCAGTTGTGGGTACGCTGGAAGTTAATGAACAGCATAAAAAGTCAGTTCAGAACTAGGAAGTAGAAGTATTTCACACACGCCACATATGTCCTGTGCTCAGGCCCCTGTGGCTCAGAGACTTTAAAGCAGTTCTGCTTGTGAACATGTCTCTCCATGAACCAGCACCAAAGAACATCTCCCACACTCTGAGGACTAAACCAGGACTAAACTAGGACTAAATCAGGACTAAACCAGGACTAAACAAGGATGAAACCAGGACTAAACCAGTACTAACCCAGGACTAAATCTGGACAAGACCAGGCCTAAATGAGGACTAAAACAGGACTAAATCTGGACTAAACTAGCCCTAAACCAGGATGAAACCAGGACTAAACTAGGACTAAACCAGTACTGAACCAGGACTAACCCAGGACTAAATCTGGACTAAATCAGGACCGAACCAGGACGAAACCGGGACTGAACCAGGATTAAACCAGGACCAAACATGGGGAATGAGTGTTTCAGTTTTGCGCAGCTAAAACCTGGAAGTCTTCTTGAAGATGTGAGACAGGCCTCTACTTTGAAACTACTTTGTTTAAATCCAGGCTCAAATTGCTTCTTTTTAGTTGTGATGTTTATTTGTGATCATTTGTTTTGATTTGTTGTATTGTAATTTTAATGTTTTTCTTATTCTGTAAAACACTTTAAATGACCTCATGTATGAATTGTGCTGTACAAATAAACTTGCCTTTTAAAATGCTTGACAGTTTGCTGTTAGTTTGAGGATTACTGAAAGTGTAGGTACTTCCCCCACTTTTAAGCAAGTGCATCTGAAGACAGTTAGGCCACGTACCAGTTCAAAGTACATTTTTTAAAGTGGTACAAAAGTTCCTTGCCACAGCACCTTAGCCCCAGAGCCTGGTCTCCCACTGCCAAGTATCAGGAGCGAGTTTAACAGCGAGGTGACACCCTAATGACCTCAATAAAAAGGCATTTAATTCACACTTCTTCATGTACTGCTTCACTTTTCACACATGAAGCCTTTGTAGGGGCCTCTGCACCTCATTCATATCCTGTTGATAAATCCTCAGCCTCCATCTGTTTTCTCCAGTATTTTCTAACATAGGAAGACAATTCAGCTTTGATCTTATTTGGATCCTTTAAACAGTATTTCCCTTAAGGTCTCCTACCTCTCATCTTTTCAAAATTCATAGAGCTCCACCTACTGGCAGGTTAAAAAAAAAATACAAATTCCTAGCTGGGTTAAAAAAACTGAATCAAACTCTGCCCAGAATAAGTATGTTGAATAACAGTGAATGCACTTATTTATTTGACATCCAGATCCATTTGAGCTAAATCATAAACAGCCTATGATAAGAAAAGTCTTTGGATAACAGTAAAAAATAAGATGGACACAAAATATAATGCAGAAACATCGACATCGTGCAACAATTTCTCCCTTTTGTGATGACGACAGAAACAAACTGTTACACATCTGTTATCAGCACCGAGCGGCATAGCCCCCTCTGATTGGTCCATGACTGTACCCAGCACCCCATTGGTCCGTGCGTTTGTCGAAAGGAAGGAGTCTGTCTGGGGTGTATACAAACAATAAAGCAGCAGGTCTTCCGCAATTCTTCACAAGAGATGTGACTTGGCACGACGAATCTAAAGACAGGAGCAAGCAGTCAGTCACAAAAATATGTTTACATTTTAGATTTATTTCAAATCAGATCTGCACAGAAGAAAAAAATATCTAAGCAGAAGTAAATTGTGTTATAATAAATAAAATAAATTATAGCAGAAATAAATAATGTTGTGAGTTTGGTAGTAATTGTTAACAGCTTGTTTTACAAGTTTTAATCTAAAATTACCATAAATATTATGAAATAAATAAATAAAACAATGCGAAAATTATGTACTTCTTACAAGGCTTTAACAACATTTCAAAAATAAAATCACACCAACATTTATTAAGGCAAGATCCTTATATCTCTGGATAAATCTATTGCTACGATTAAAGTGCCTGCTGACATGATTGTGATGTGCTTAAGTCAGAGGCACATTCAGCACAGTTTCACTCTCAAAAACTAAACTAAATTGTATCAATTCCATAGTAGTGCAGCATTCACAGCAAAATTACTACTCTTAATAGCAGTGCAAAACTCTGATTCAAGTCACTATTCTATGTTGCTTCATGTGTGCCAGGAGCAGCACATGAAGCCCAGCTCGAGTCTCAGGACTCTGAGGAAGGAGGGCAGCCTTATCCAGTGACCTCTGTCTCCAGGTTTAGGAAGTGTGGCTGCCCTTCTCACCATTTCTTGTTTCGCGGTTTCAGCTCCTCTGCCGCATTCCTTAAGAAGATATAGTTCTTCTTTTGAGGGTTGTAGTACTCATGGCCCTAAAAAAATGAGGAATCATTAGAATAGAGGTAGAGGTTTAAAAGATTAAATAAAAAAGTCATATTCAGTCACAAGTTATTTCCTTTTTCTGTGAAAAATGAAAAAAATATTTTCTGTTGCTTATGTGAATTTTCTAATATTATGCATTACACTGGCAGGTGTTGTTCTGGCACTTCTTCAACTTAGCCTTGGTATTCTGTGTAGAATAACTGATGTGGCTTTAAAATACTTCCAAGGCCACAGATGTCTCAAAAATGTGTGTATACATGCCAGCAAGGGGACGCTAGGCATATACGTTTACTGACGTGTGTGAATGACACAAAATAACTCTAGGTATCTTTTAAAATTAGGTTAGATTATATCTTATCCTGCACCCACTGCAACCCAGGGCAGCCAGTTTAACTTTTGCCTATATGTTTTTTCCCAGAAAAGAATCATTTAAGACTGGGATCAACACACTATTTGGGCATTAAAGAATGAGCTGTTGCCCAATATAGCCTAGTTTTAACATAGCAGGCCTATCAATAAAGACAATACAGTAGTCATTTACTACTAGTCTACTACTGTATACTGTTTGAACTCTTCTACTAATATTACTAGCCCACTTAAGTGTAATAAGACTTTGAATAAAGCTTTTACTGTTTGGTTAATATTTGAATCTCTACTTTTTACTTGAATATGCTGTATTCACTGCTTATAAGTTTTGATCACACTGCAGCCCAAATATTACATTAAGATCTAAACTGATGGTTTTGTGAGCTAGGCTATTGAAGCTCTGTAGTTACCTCACAGGTTATGTACATGCAGTATCATCGCGAGTATGTAAAATCTCATGTCTTACAGCATTTCGCTATGATTTGTTATAATTTCTTGGATAATTTCTTCTTCAACATGAAAATGGTCATTAAAAAAAGCACGAACCAGCACTGGGCAAAAAAGACACTTAGCTTCGTATTAGCACGCTCCAAACATACTTTAAAATGTGAACGGCACATAGACCGAACATGTTGGGTGCTAAAACTTTCACCTGACTGGTCCACGCTTCAGCGTGGTGCTGTCTCCTCTCGGTGGGAGCTCGGCTGATTCGCTGTAGTGAGCACGCACTGAACCAATGGGAGCGTGCTCCATTTGGAGCTGTCTGATATAAATATCTTCTTGGGCAAAGTACTTGCTCAGACCGGGAATTGATCCTGCAACTTTTGGGGTGGTGCACGACTACTCTTATCTCCTTTAATATAGCACTAACTTGCATTTAGAAATATTGTGTGCTGTGCTGTGTTTAGCAACTATCCATATCCTGAATATAAAGCACATCTTGAACTGCATTTAACAGCACTGGACATAATATATTTGAATCTTGTACCTTGGACCAGTCATAACTGGAGGCATATGCAAAGATGTTCCCATTGTGATTAAAGCAGCAGGCAGTGATGGGCTGGTCAAGCTGCTCTGACGTCTTCAACTTTGTGCGAGCGTCTTTGTCCCAGAAGCTGAAGCGTCCATCTGATCCCACAGTGGCCAGAGTGCCGTGCACAGGGTGGAAGGAGATGGCATTCACCTGCACAAGGAAATGGATATGTACAAGACGTTGTGGATATCATGTCACAACCATTTTGGGAATCATACAGCGTAGATGTCCTGTGGAGTGGTGGTGTTGGTCCCATTGGACCGGTGGCACTTGAAGGTGAAGTTGTCTTTAGCTCTGAAAGAGAAAGAAAATACACAATAATATTGGGCTGCACATTTCAAAGAAAATATTTTTGGGTAACTTTGTAAAAATAGCTCACACTGATATTAGATAAGAAATTTAAAGCTTACGGGTTTGGAGGGTTAATGTAATGGATGGCCACTCTTCCCTCAATACTTCCTAATGCGAATCCTGTCGGCTTGTTCTGCTTGTCTTTGAAAATGGCCACACAGCGATGCTGGAAGGAAACCCAGACATGTCAGTATTTCATTTAATTCATTTTGCATGCAGGTTTTAATTTAAGTCCATTTAAAAAGTAGCTAAAATGTCAGTGATGTGTAAAGGCAATAGTTTTGGGCGATTCGTGTTACATTGGGGGTGTATGGTTGTACTGCATTATCACATCCTTCATAAAAATAAATTTGTATTATTTGTTTGAATTTCAATGTCATCAATTCAAAATTTAGAGACAAGAATATGTCTTAGCAGTACCTGATGTTTAAGAGGAGAATCAATGCGACGAAACTCTGACGGCTGGTTCTCCAGGTGGTAAACAATGAGACCTCTCTCAGCTGTAGCCACCACCGCCATGGGATACACCTAAAGCAGAGGAAAAGTAGTTTATAACTAAGACACTGTTTTTAAAATGATGGAAAGTGACTTTTGATGAAAGAAAATGTATGGAATATGGATTTTAAAACTTAGACTACCACTCAAACCTTTGGAGAGACCTGATCATTCAATGTTTATTTCTTTATGTTTACCACTTTCTACACCGATGAATTATGTAACAAAGGAAAGAAAAAAAAGCCTTTGCTTTGTTGACAATGCTGCAAACTCTTGGCTCTCTCTCAGTCACATTTACATGTGCAGAGAACTCATGTAGACGGGGGTCAGACTACTCTTGTCCCCGTCTACAGGTCAAAGACGTCTTCTTTAGCAGATAATGTTAGGCTTGGTCTAAAGTACGACCTTTATATGTTAAACCTGTTGTAGTAAAAGGCCCGGATATCACTTTATGATTCATGTTAAAGTACACTCATCCTGAATAAACAACCTAATTCACACATTTTTACTGGATTTACTGGCTGATTTTGACCAAGAAATTGGATGAACTTTTATTTGAAATTGTATCTGCACCACAGTTCTTTGAAGATTTGATTATTTTAGTGATCATGTTGTTCACATTTTAAGAAAATAAATGTTTTGTTTAAATTTATGTTCTGGTGTCATTTGATATCAGATATAACAAATACTTGAAGACAATGTATTATTATTTGAACTGAAAAATTAATAACTGCCTCACTCCAAAATGTGGAAATCAAATACATAAAATACTTACAACATCTGCACAGTAACATCTCTCTGGCATCTGCAATGACATCATGGGATTGGGAGAGCGCGTGTCCCAGAACTTAAGAGAAAAAGATCATAATTGGACAAATTTATATTGACGTTCAATGTTAGGAAAAAGTTTGTCAATGTACCTTCAGTGTTTTGTCCCAGCTGCCGGTCATAACACAGCTATAGTTGGGAGCTTTAATCCAGTGAATAGCTTTGATGGGACCCATCATGCTGTAAATACACAAAAGGTAACAAGTTGCAACAATATTCTTAAATTCTAATGATCAGTCGTATGCTATTACTGAACCTGTGCAATCTGCATGGCTTGATTGCTGTTAAGATCCCACATTTTGGCCGTCTTATCACATGAGGCTGTAAACACTTTACTACCATCCTTCACAAAAAAATAAATAAACAAATATATATCATCACAAATTCTATAATTTTTCAATAAGTATAAAGCACCACAATTACAACACTACAATACTCACATCACTCCAGCAGGCGTCCAGCACAGGCCCCGTGTGCATCTGTTGGGCTTTAGGGACAGTTTGGCCATTGTCTTGCACCTCCCAGCAGCGGACCTGAGAAAAAAAGATGTTTGTAAAAAAAACATTATGAAGCTTTCTCAATCTCAAACCTGTGAATATTATTAAAAATGTCTTTACTGAAAGCTTTAATGACGGATGTGTCATTTGTTTTAACTGTACATGTTAAATGTTCTGAGTTTGTACTGAAGGACTAAGACTCACATCATTAGCCCACGATCCTCCAATGAGGAAGTTCCCAGGCAGAGTGGGAGGACTAAAGGCCAGACAACTGATGCTGTCATCAGGAGGAGAGGACACTTCTACATCCTGTAACAAAGTTTAAATCACAGGTTTGAAAAACAACAGTACAGAGCAGTAACTGTTAACATTCCATTTTTTTGTTTTGTATCTGAACTGAAGGTGAAACTAAAGTGAGATATTAACAGTTTTATAACAGATAAAACCTCCTCAGGCTGATCATACCTTCATGGGGTTGTGACTGTCTGTGGTTGTGCTGCCAAAGACCCCTGTCCCCCCGGTCCCAAAGCCAGTGTTTGTCCCAAACAGACTCATGGTGCATCAACAGGTCCTCCACTGTGAAGAAAGCATCACAGAATATAAACAAACTGATGATCATGGAGATGTTCGTGTTGAGCCGTTGAGGCTAAAGTCAAAGTGACGCTGGATTCTGACTAAATTTGAATAACTCCTGCTCATAACAAACTATAAAACACGTATATATGAACATATAAAAAAACCCTAGTTCACTAAAACAGAGTACTAGAGGCTCATTTAGCGGCTTTAGTGTGAAATAACATGTTAACCTGTTAGCTAATGCTAAACCTGTCAGAGAAAACCTCTCAGGAAACTGTGCAGCTGCAAAACAAAATGAGCACAAAAAAATAAACATGTAGCTCTTTAACAAATACATACCACTAAATCAAAACCATGGGGAAATAAAATCTGCCTGAAAAAACCCGGAAAATATTCGGGTGAAATAAAATGTGGCGCTTGATCTTCAGGCGTCGCAGGCGGATGACGTCAGCAGCAGTGCCCGACACTCGCCGCCTGGGGGCGGTGCAGGAAAGACACAAAAAACACACAACTCTTTTCTTTCTGTTTCTCAAGATCTACAAATTTAAACAACACAAATTAAACACGTTTCACGCAATGAATTTGGATGTTAATGTTGTGTTTTTGGGTTAATGTGAAAATAGTGGAATCTGCAGGAGGGACATTGTGTCTGATTGTACTTAAGATCACAGCATCTTTACACTTTCACTTTTGAAGATGAAACCTCTTTTGGGGTCAGTGGATCGATCTGAAAACAAGGATCAAGAAATGGGAGGAATTATCAGGCCAGAGTTCATATAAATTCAGGCATGCCTCCACCAGATTGTGATTGTGATTAAACTGATGATTTTGACTGTTCCCAAGTTGTTTGTGACATTTCTTCTGCACAAATAAAAGATTACCTCGTGTTTTTTTAATCATGGACCATCTTTGTCGTGGACCTTGCACAAATTAATGAATCTTACAAAAGAAAAGATGCTTTGTACCAGATTTGTCTCCTGCTGTTTGGTCCCTGTGCGGGTGAACACACATTAAAACACACATGTCATTACATTATAAGACTGAGGATCTTTTTGCACTTTGGATTCACAGAGACTGAGTGGAGCAGGGAGTTTGTTCAGAAGAAAGTTTAATATGTAAGAGTCAAACATGACAGAAAACAGAACCTTTTGTTATTGCTAAACGAGTTCATCAGTGAAAGCTTTTTCTGCAGCGGCACACATATGTAAAACAGGCACTTAGTCCACACCCAGCCTCACATTATCAACACAAAGTCCTGCTCTTTAATGGACACCGTTTAATTGAGTCTGTCTGGACCTGTCCCTGCGCCCCTCCCATCCCCAGACTCTGTCAAAACCCTCAGGAAAAGCGCAGAGGTTCAGTGCAGCGCGTGTAAGGACGCACGAACAGCACCATCCAGGAGCGCGCACCGAGGCACACGGACTACACCAGCACGTATCCAGGAGAGCGCGCAGAGGAAACGCACCAGGACGATCCCAGTACGCATCAAGCAGGGCGCACTGAAGAAACGCACCAGGACGATCCCAGAACGCGTCCAGGAGCGCGCTCTGAGGCACACGGACGACCCCTGCACGTATCCAACAGCGCGCAGTGAGGAAAGGCACTAAGGCGATACCAGAACGCATCTAGAAGCGCGCATTCAAGAAACTCACACGGAATTTCATTTGCTTCTAGTTCATTTTGAAAGAGAACAGCTTAGACTCGTGCGTAAAAGTGCGTAAAAGTTGGCGCTGAAATGGTGCCAAACGCCTTTCCCGTGGCGCTGTGTTGGTTCTCTTGGCTCCACTGTGCGTTTTCTTCACACGTCGCTTTCTCCAACTTTTCACTGGACAACGAGGCGCACTCCAGCTTCATCCAGAGGAGGCTCCGGAGCCAGGAGCGTCGAGAGATCCAGCGGGAGATCCTGTCCATCCTGGGCCTCCCGCAGCGTCCTCGGCCCCTGGTCCACACCAAACAAAACGCAGCGCCTGTGTTCATGTTGGATCTGTATAAAACCATCTCCACAAACCTCCACGGGGACAACAAACCTGCAGCAGTGACCCGGGCTCCCCGTGCTCCCCTCTCTCCACAGGACAGCCACTTTCTGGATGAGGCAGACACAGTTATGAGTTTTGTCAATATGGGTGAGTTCAATGTCTGTGTGATACAAACGGTTGAAATTTGGGGGAAGAAACAACATTTTGTAAAGCAATTTTGAAGTTATTAACTGTGAACATAAAATCTTTAATTGAAATGAATTAATCAAGGATCTTTTTTGGTCCTTTCTGAAAGGTAAGGCAAGTTTAGTTTTGTACAGCACAATTTATACAAAGAGCAATTCAAAGAGATTTACAGAATAAGAAATACATTAAAATCACAAGACAACAAATCAAAACATAAATTATCACAACTATTCATCATAAAATTGTTGGTTGGTTTGGTTTAGTCCTGGTTTAGTCCTGGTTTAGTCCTGGTTTAGTCCTGGTTTAGTCCTGTTTTAGCCCTGGTTTAGTCCTGGTTTCGTCCTGGTTTAGTCCTGGTTTAGCCCTGGTTTCGTCCTGGTTTAGTCCTGTTTTAGTCCTGGTTTAGTCCTGCTTTAGTCCTAGAATAGTCTGGTTTAGTCCTGTTTTAGTCCTGCTATAGTCCTGGTTTAGTCCTGATTTAGTCCTGGTTTCATCCTGGTTTAGTCCTGTTTTAGCCCTGGTTTAGTCCTAGAATAGTCCTGGTTTAGTCCTGTTTTAGTCCTGCTTTAGTCCTAGAATATTCCTGGTTTAGTCCTGTTTTAGTCCTGCTTTAGTCCTAGAATACTCCTGGTTTAGTCCTGTTTTAGCCCTGGTTTCGTCCTGATTTAGTCCTGGTTTAGTCCTGACTCTGGGCACCAGCAGGAGACCAAAAGTAAATTCAAAACTTTATTGGGCTGAATAGAAAAAGACCTGTGATACCTGGAGAACATCTGATGATCTGGGACATATATCTGGGACAGGTCTACTGCACATCACTGAAATATGTGCACACGGTTTGATTGAATTGTCTTTTTGATAAGTTTTTCCATTGGTGCTACTCTCTAAGTACAAAGAGATGATTGGTAGAACTTTTCTCCTCATTAATAATCTTATCCAATCTCATCCATTCATCTCTGGTGGTTCCCTCACTTTCCTTTAAATCAGTTAGTTGACGTGTGTTTCTCTGATCAAAAGAATATTTGGTTATTGATGATACTATTTATTTGACCAAAATAAATGCCCCTTGTGTTGTTTTTTGGTTTGTGTAACTGTAGCTAAAAGTTAAGTTAATTTTCCCTCGTCTTTTCTGGTTAGAATTAGACTAATATGTCGTATCTTAAAGCATAATGCATGTTTTCAGGTGAGCAGAGGCCTGATGCCGCCTGTTCCCTTCAGTGTGGCGGATGCTGGCTGTGTGGCCTGGTTGTGTCAGGAGCACAGTGAAGTGTTGAAACGCCTCCCACAGGGAAGTTTGCATATCTGAGGTCTGATCAGTGCAGCTAATGGTCCCTAACATAAACAAGCCGAGTCCTTACAAGCAATTATAGCGTTCATAAAAACACTCCTGGTTCCATTCCCGGCTTTAATTGCGGTCAAACAAATGACTGGCAAGGTTCAGAATGTGGAGCTCCTAACGACAGTGTGTTTTTGGTTTGGAGATGTTTTTAGAAGACTTACTCCAGAGTGTGCGCTGGAGACAGGCTGTGTATAAATCAATAGTAAGCTGTCAGAAAGGGTGAGAGGTGATGTCACTGTGGCTGCCAGCAGAAAAATAATTACTGTCATGACTCATGGGTACACAAGGGTCAAGGGTAAACGCAAACGCTCAGGAAGTTTTGAATCTCTTACTGTTGAAGTGTTAGACTGAGCGAGGTGGTTCGGTTTCTTAGCTGGCACACTTTTCTCCTCTTTTCTCATTCAGTCTTATTTTTATCCCAAATTATGATCCCTGAAAGTCCCAGCGTAGGTTTGTATAATCCCCTACCTCATGTAATAAAACATTTTGACTATATTTACAGGTTTGCTCCACAGAAAATGACAATTTGACCCTTAACATGTAAAGAAGACACAAGTATCTCGGTGCTTTTATAGCTCTAGCCTGATATTCATTTCCAGTGGTGAGTCTGACGCTGCCACATTGCTACTGCTGCTTCACTTTACTGTCAGTGCCCAGAAGCAATGATCCTGGCAAAGTGATTACAGAGGTGTGGGTGGCACCACTATAGTTAAGTCACACATGAATTTGCGAAATCGTCTATATGTTCTATGAGTCTGTTTATAAAAGTACACTGACTGCTGCGGTTTTCCGGCCTGTGCCTTAACGGGCCTTTTCTTGTGGTCGGCACATGTGTGTAATTTAAACAGAGAACCAAACGGAGCCAGGAGTGGGTTTCCTCTCTCCCACACTGGCATGAACGCACGCCCGAATGCGCTTAAGTGATGTTTAGTTCAATCAAAGTTTTCTCCTTCTTGGCCACACTGCTTCCGAGTTGTGGCACAGATCATAAAGGCAACATCTGATTGTACTCTCTGCAAACTTTGGGGCGAACAAACACAATTAATTAACAAACATTTATCTTTTATGCCATTGTGATGAGATCTAATCAAGTGCCCACTTTGTTTCTCATTGCAGTAGAACACAGCGATCGTCACTACCAGCAGCAGCTTCTGAGAGAGTTCAAATTCGACTTGTCCCGAATTCCAGAGGGAGAAGCCATCACCGCAGCAGAATTCAGAGTCTATAAGGATTTTATTCACGAACGACACGAAAATGAGACTTTCATTGTGAGCATCTACCAAGTCCTGCCCGAGTTAACAAACAGGTACACACTGTTACGCTCACACTTCACGTGAATGGTCGTATTTGTATAAAATCACACATAGCTGCAAAGTTACATTAAATTAGATGCTTAACACACTGTGCTCTTATAGTTTTATGTAAAATATCATCAGTATGTATTGTCCTGGGGAGGGCTGCACAATACCTTGGCAAAACCGCAAAATATTATGATTAATGATTATTTTTTCAGTTACTCCAAAAAGTAATGACATTTTTCAGCCCTAAAAAGGTTATAGTTGTCAGATGAAAGGACTTTAAGGACATCTGAGTTTGTTTAGTTTGTGGAGCAACAAATAATAATCAGGCTCAGTATTTGTGGATCATAAATCTTCGGATATTTCCTTTCAAACAACAGAGACAAACTCTTAACGTCATGTTCAATTATGACTTATCGTGGCACATTTAATGACTTAATTCCTGCACTCACTCCCTGCAGTTTAATTGAACATCACCAATCCAACATTAATGCAAAGTACCTATGGCTTTTTACCGTATTTTAGATGTAAAGTAGTGTGAGATAGTGGCCTGTGGAGCAGTGAGCCGCTGCTCCGGTTCAGGAAAGTACATTTTCTGCACATTTGACCCATGGACTTTTTAAAAAATTCAATTATTAAGAGTTTAAAGGCAGATTCAGCAACTTGCTTTAAGAACTTAGTGGTTTATGATGGTCTTGTGATGATTAGTTACCACATAAGCTCTCAAATTTTTTATATAATGTTTTTTCCCAAAAGTCTATGAGAAAAATGCATGAGAAATTTAGATTTAGAACTGAGGGGTGGGCGGTTACTGTCGAGCACCATTACTATTCCTAAACAGCCTTTCAAACACTGAGAGCGCAGATAAACACTAAAAGTTCACAGTTTTAAGACAAAAAAAGACAAACTGCCCTCATGAAGCGCTGCCATTATGGGACCACACAGATAATGGACGTATTATTTTAGATTTGCTTTTCAAAACATATTTTAAGTCACATGACACTTCCCAAACATGCCACACACATTCACATGTTTTTATACCTTTCATTTTGCAAAAGAATGAAAATAATTGCTTCAGAATGGTTAAATATTTTTGCTGTTATGACAAAGGGGGAGCAGAAAACGGGGTGTCGGGTGACCACTTCTCGCTGACATGAATCTCTCGAGTTATTTAAAACTTTGCTCGTCGGGAGTGAGTGTTGGTTGTGATGATTGTTGTAATTCTCTCTTTCCACAGCCAGAGGGAGCTGTTGCTGCTGGAGCAGAGAGAGCTGTGGGCAAGTGAAGATGGATGGATGGTTTTTGACTTAACAGCCTCCAGTCACCTGTGGCTACTCAACCCTGAACACAACCTGGGCCTTCACCTGGTCCTGGAGGACAAACACGGTCAGAGCGAGCTGTGGACTACTCATACACCTGAATGTGACGATTACAGACAGTGAAAGAATAAAAAAGGGTCTTATCCTCTGAAGCACAGCTGGTGGGATTGATGCATTTACTGATATATGGATACACACATATTTTAAGTGTGCGCAAACCTTAACCTTACTTAATGGTAAAGAGATATGTTCCTTTCAGTCATGTCAGCTTACATATTTTTCCATCATTACGAGGTCTCCAGGCCATAAAATAACAAATGAATCCTGCAACAATAAAAAGCACACATGTTTTTGAATGGTTCAAGAGTTTTTTCTTGCTCAGTTTTCAATAGTGGTGACTGTGGTCGTATTAGGAAGGATGAAAATATGCTGCAGACGTGTTTGTTGTAAGGCCTCTGTGGTTCGTGGAGGTTCCTGTCTCACGCCACATTGTGTTGTGACGCAGGCCGCAGGAGCAGCCCGGGCCTGGCGGGGCTGGTGACGGGTGGAGGGTCCCAGGACAAACAGCCCTTCATGGTCGTGTTCTTCAAAGCCAACGAAGTGCGCCTGCGAAATGTCAGATCGGCCCACAGGGGGCGCAACTCTCACCGCAACAAACCACAGAGGACAGTCCAGGACGCTCTGAAGGCAGTGGAGGCGGCAACAGGTGAGTTTTGAGATCGGTTTACCTTCAGATATTCAAGTCCCAGTGCTCCGTAAATAATGTGGGTTTGATTTTCAGGGTTTTTTCATGACAAAAGGTTGAATTAAACTGAATCGTCGTTGTTCAAATTGTACCTTGCCTCGTGTACAGTGACAGTGTTGTAAATCTTCTTACCCTGCATTTTGTTGAATTTCAGAAACACTTGGCTTTTCTAAAAATGGATGCCAGAAACACGAGTTATACGTCAGTTTTCGAGATCTGGGATGGCAGGTGTGGAATTCTTGAAAGTTTCTAATTGATCATTTCTGTATTTCATATCTAATTATTTACTGATCACTGTCTTATTTCTTTGCGTTAGGACTGGATCATTGCTCCAGAGGGCTACGCAGCATATTACTGTGATGGGGAGTGTGCATTTCCTCTCAACTCCTACATGAATGCCACGAATCACGCTATTGTACAAACTTTGGTAAGTCATCAAAAACACAGGTATATGGACTTTTTCCCCTGTCCATTAATCTAATTCAGGAACTACAGTGAAGCCAAACTCAATGAATGTTTGAATCGTCTAACCCTAGGTACACTTCATAAACCCTGGAACTGTCCCGAAGCCCTGCTGTGCTCCCACCCAGCTGCACGGCATCTCAGTGCTCTACTTTGATGACAGCTCAAACGTCATCCTCAAGAAGTATCGTAACATGGTGGTGAGGGCGTGCGGCTGTCACTGACCCCAGTCAATCCCTCCACTCGGGGAGAAGTGGAAGATTCATCGTACGACATGGACCAAAAGAAGGACTTAACAGTTTTTACCCAGCAGGTTTTACTTTGTGGCCAGAGAAGTGCTGTTCTTTGCTCATGAATTGTGTACTTCTATAAAATGAAAATCCATGCAGTAAATGATGTGTGGGACGAGAGCGACAGAGCAAATATACAGTATATTACTGTAACTGTGCAGGGATCACTGTGGTCTGTTCAGCCATGTGGGCTGCAGCGGGACAAGTTTAATAAAAACTACTTTTTCTAATTATATTTTGTATCATTTTTGCAAACATTTGTTTTTATATGTTTAGCCACTTCATTAAACCTATTTAAAACTGTGTGATTGAAGATATGTGAATGGAAACCTGAGGGATGGTTTTATTTTCTGTAAGTCTAGGATGCTCAGGACAAGAGGTTCAGGTAAAAGAAGAAATTCATACAAAGTAAAGCTCTGAATCCACATACGTTTACAAGGCTGTTCAGTCTGACATGTCTCAGTGTGGACGTCAGTCACTGCTTCAAAGTCAAAAGTCCGACTTCAAACAGGATGATGTTCACCTCCTGATGCATTTGCTCTTTTTTTACATCCAGTTTGTGGTAAAAAAAAAAAGAAGAGGTAGATTTTTTCAACAAACCAAGCTTAGCAAAAAAAAGAAAGAATTAGCTGATAAACAAAATTCCAGTATATTTCATTTGGTGCAGAAGTTGAATTTGTAAGTGTCATTGTGCCAGCAGGGACACAACCTTTCTTGAATTTTTTGTGTCTAACTTTTCAGTTGACTGGATATAAAGTGCTAGATTGCACACATTACACACACTGCTGACGGAAACACTGAATGGTAAATGTTACATTTGACAAACATGTCTTTGGAGCGTGGTGATCAGTTGGGGGCTGAAGAGTGCCTTTTGCGCCCCTCATCAGGTCTTCCACTGTCCCCAGAGGGTGGTGCCTGGAGGCCTGGGGGGAGCAGTGGTTTTTCACACCTTTCTGTCCAGCCGGGTGGGGTCTCTGGCTCCTGGGAGGCTGAGTCTGGGGGGCATGGAGCAGAGAGGGGGGTGAGGGCCAGGCACACGTCCCCGACGCAGAGCTGCCGACACTGCAGACCACAGAGACGGGCCGTCCTCTGGGGGCAACAGGACGACCAGCCCTGGCCCCGCACAAAGAAGGGGTACTCCAGGTGCACATCCACCAGCTCCTGCAGGGGGGAGGACACATGCATCATGGGATTTGAAATAGACTTTCCTCTTTTAGGAACCTTTGTTGAATTGAAGCATTTTGTAGAAACTATTAAAGTAAAGTATATCACTAAAAATGTACTATGTTCACTTTTAAACTAGGCTTTGTTAGTGTTGTACACAACTTTAATGAATGAACGGGGGGAGCATTGTCCTGCTGGTAATTCAGGCCTAAAACAGGAGGTGTATCTCTTCAGTTAATTTTAGACTTAGAGAAATATTTGAACTATTACAATGATGCTGCTCACCTGAGAGAGCGGCTGGTGCAGGAGGAGCAGCAGGCGGCACACAGAGGGGGTCTGCTCTGAGGGGCAGATTCTCTGCACAGTGCAGCAGCTGAGGCGCAGGTCGGGACAGGCCAGCGCCCCCAACAGGAAGTCCTCTGTCTGCAGACTCTCCACTCGCTGCAGACGCCCGTCCTGCAGCTCGACTAAAGAGCCCGCCTCAAAATGAGGCAGCAGCCAGGGCAGAGGGCTGAGAGCACAGGACCGGGTCTGACTGGAGGTCTGCGGAGGGACACTTCTCACTGTCAGGGTCTCACTAAAGGGAACTTTGAGAATGGGGCAGGGAGGGGGCTTAGACGGCTTGAACTGAGGACAAAGAAGGAAAAAAGTCAATTACACACACAGATAAACACACACACACACACACACACACACACACACACACACACACACACACACAAAATCTGATATGATTACACAGTATGTAAAAAATTTAGTTGAACTACAAAAAGTAATATTTCTAAACAAGAGATAAGTGATAGTAATACTGTGTGTGGGGAAGCTGGCCCGAGCGATCAAAATAGGAGGCAGACTTTGAATCGTCCCATTTAAATCAATTTATTTAGCCACCGTGGAAAAAAAGTGCAAAAATTATACATATTTACAAAACTTAACTGTGCTCAAAATAAACTAAGCAACAGAAATTAAGAAACTGAAGAAACAAAAAACCCACGGGTAGCCTTACAACACAGGTCTCCCCGATTCACTAATTGGAGCTCCTTAAATAGCTCTCTGGAGCAGACGCCCCTCCCCCGGCCTACACCACCTTGATCACTGGTGCTCTGGGGATGACATTTAGGTTTAAATAGTTTTTTCTCTGGGCCCTAAGTCCCATAACTAAAACATAGTGTTCACAAAATAAACTAAACACTTACACAATAAAACTAAATACATAAGACCTTAAACACAAGAAAAAAAATGAACTCAAAACCCAGTTCTCCCCTCCACATGGTCCAGCCCAAAGCCACACCCAAGCCTATAAAGATGGCAGACATGGGGCACACCCCCTCTTTTGTCTGGACCATGTGGAGCTTCAGGTAAGTAGATGTATTAAACCAATTGGATAACTTTAACCAAATAAAAAAGACTTTAAAGTAACAAATGTTTGTGTGAGATTAAATGAATGAAAACCAAACAAAACAAACCCGGGATAATTCTATTTTAGTATGGTATGGAGGGTAATGGAAAATTAACAGACAAGTGAACAAACAAACGAAATATTTAAAAGGGACAAAGGCCCACTTTGTCACACTGTGTTTCCCTACATTCAAAAACAAGACACTGACATGAAAGTGAATGTGTCTTTAATGTAAGTGCTGCTTTCACACATAAAACACTGTACTTACATGTTTAGGTGCACTCAAACTCAGTGATGTCAGCTTTATGTTTTCCAGTGTGGACACGTTAGACATGGCCTCGTTTCTGCACATGTTCAGGCCTTTATTCCTTCCGTTCATCTCCTTGTCTGCATCTTGTAGTTTCCTCTCCCAGTGAGGAGCACTGTGCAGAGACACCGGTGTGGGCTGTACATACTTGGAGGGTCCGGACAGGTGAGGGTGCAGCTGATCAAAGTGAAATGGACTCCATGACTGTGGAGAATGTACACTGTTCATCTGTGTCCAGTGCTGGTAGTCTGTAAACGCTGACAGGACGTGTGGTTTGATCCTGCTCGAGTGGTGTGTCCATGAATGGCGCAATGGCCGCACACGCCTGGGGACCGGCTGGAAGGGGCTGCTATGTCGTTTATATGGATAGGGGGCTTTAAACATGGCACTGTCACACTGTGCACTGTGGAGAGGGGAGTCTGGTCTCTGGTCCCTCTTCTTCAAGGGGAGACGCTCTCTATCAGACCCCAGAGAAGGGAACAAGGAGAAGCTCATGTCGCTCATATTGCTCAGTTGGACTCAGTCTGCATTCATTTTGGATTTCAGCAACACCGAAGTTTAAATTCTCCTGAAAATGAGAAGATATGCTTTACAGAATGATGCAAGTTACTAACCCAAAATACAACACAACATCGTAGCACGGCTCTCACCTGAGACCATACACCTACACAAATATCATGAGTGCACAGCTACAGCGTTACAGTACGTCTCTTGTAGCCAGTAGAACCATTTGCTTCACTGCATGGAGCAAATTAAGGCCTTCAATGATGTTGATGGGGCTAAGATAACGTGTTGCTATGGTAACAAAGTACAGCTCAGTACAATTGATGATGTGAGGAACAAAGCAAGAATATGGCAAATGAAACGCCAAGGGTGGGCGCAGTTACATAGGTTACATTTGTAAGTTACTCTGGCCTCCTTATGGAACATAAGTGATGTGACGTCTTTCTGCTGGCCTCCTCATAAGACTTACACACCACTCAGCGGGCTCAAGTGGGCTAAATATAAGAAACTCTTAAGGCTCCTGGGTTTTACACAGATGCAGCAGACGGCAAAAGCAAAGTGATGTAACACCAAAGTGTAATAACTTAAAATACACTTATCTCACCTGGAGAGAAGATTCTCGTGGTCATATACGTCACATTCTGAGCTGAGCTTCCTGAACTCACTGTCAATGTGATGCTTTAAATGTGTATTAATAATAACACCCATGTAAATTCATTCAAATGCTGCCCGTCTGGGTCATCGGTCAGGACCATCAGATATGTCTGGCTCGTCACCTTATGAGGTCCTCTGTTAACTGCAGGCTCATGTTATGCAAACTAAATTACATGTGATTATATTCTGTCTAGTTTGTGTGATGCCATCCCTGGTGTTATTACATCTGAGCAAATTAAATTACTTAGAAAAACAAGAGCGTTTGTAATTTCTCACCTAGTACTTTGGCAGACGTTCAGGTCGCTCCATCCATTTTTGCCTCTTCCACTCAGACATCTTCAGACATGTTCCTGCAGACAGCTGCTGCTCCGTACACCTGTCTGCTTTCTGTGCTCCCTGTTTGCAGGTGAAATAAGCAGAATAAACATCCAGACAGGCTCAGTAGACACTCCTCTCTCTCTTTCCTCCTACTCGCTTTTACATTTTGCACTCCCACTCTCCTCAGCCAGTCCTGTTAACCTTTCTGAGACACAGCTCACTGCTCTGTTTTCTTCCTCTCTGTCTCTATCTGTCAGTCGCTCACATCTGAACCTGTTCACCTCGTATGATGGCTGCTGGGCTCTCAGACTCTCCTTCATTTCAAATCACCTTCCTCCTCTGATATCCCTCCTCTCTATAGCTTGCCACAGTTGGGAGTATAATTAGAAATGAGACTGCCGTGCCACTCCTCAGCTGATGGTAGGCGTACAGTACAACAGCCTGATGGCTCCGGAGAGAGGGTGGCAAAGCAGCACTTTAGACCAGAGAGTACAGAGTCATTTTAAAAGGTAACTATCCCATTAGGCTGATAAATGATCTAATTTAACTCACCAGTTTGTCCAAAGCTTAGCACCAAACCAACATCGTACACTTTGACTGTGTTTGGGGAAAGTTACAGGACTGAGCATAAGTGTCACTGAGCTTCCTCTGCTCCAGGTGATGTGTGAATTAAATATGTGACAGTATCCACAGCCTCATCCCTGCACTGTGCACAAATATATCTCACATTATTGATCTGACAATACAAAGTGAGCTGCTTCATGCTATTGAAATGTATTTTTTGTTAGATTTTAAAGAATGTAAGAGTTTGTTTAGCTCAGAGCAGTCAGTCCAACATGAGCCTCCTGCAGATGATTTAGTTTTTTATGAGACCTGGGGCTGTTCTCTCAAACGTCGCCTCTTGCATTTGTACATTTTTACGTTTAAATGCATGAACTTGCCTTTTTGCCTCACAGCTACTTTAGTTACTCATTGATTTTTTTATGCCCTCAGCAGGTAAACCCCCGAGAAGCCCAGCGGAGACTTTGAAGAGGGTTTCTCACATTGAGTCATGTTGTGTTTCCTCTGCCCACTCACTCTCTCAGGCTTCCTCTTCTGTACGACACGAAAATGCACAGGATTCACATTCACACCGGGTTTACTTTACACCGCACACAAGGCCACAAATGCACTTTTTTTTAAAACTAAAAGCCACTGACATTTATAAGTGTGTAGCCTATTTTTTTTTTTTTTCAGAAATTACTCACTAGCCCCACTTTCCATCTGCGAGCATGAGAACAGTATCTGTAGGACAAACGAAAAAAGAAAAAGACAATAAAACAAACAAACAAACAAACAAACAAACAAACAAACACACATAAAAATATTAATCCAAGTTTTTCTGGAACTAGAAACATAATTTTTTGGAAAATATATACGTTAAAGCTGCACTATGGGGCCTTCATTACAGAAATGTTAATGAATGTGCACTGCCCCCCAAATAAAATAAAATAAAATAAAAGTGTAGGTTCTGCCCCCTGCTTGTTTCCATGATGCTGCTTTTGCCTGGGATGTTCCTCTGTGTGGCATTAAACTTAAATTCAACTATATCTAATTGAAAAAAAAAAAATGGCTTAAATTTGTATGTGCCAAGAAAATGTTACATTAAGTGTCTCAAATCCTTTTGTTTTAGTTTTGGTTTTATGATAAGTTTAATCTGCTGATTTTTCTGCCTTAAAGATGTAATCTCTATATTATTAGTTTATATGTCATTACCTCTGCACGTTTTTGTAATGATAATGTTTAATAATATAAAATAAAAAATAAAAAAAAGATGAGTTTAAAGTCACACTGTGAATCATTCCACATGAAGAGAAGACATCACCGTAGAAACATGCAGCAGGTCTGACCCTCTTAAACCTGTAGCTACAATAAAAACAATAATAATACTCTCCTCAACAAAGTGTTTTATAATGAAAAAAAACATAAACATAAACTTTAATAATAAGGCTGATAATGTGACTAATGTAAAAATCATCTGTTCATCTAATGCAAACATGGATGTGGAAAGGATCTTATAATATGTTTAAAAAAAAATTCAGAGTATAAACCTCACGCGCTCTGCTCTGACACATGCAGCTGCGCTCCACCAGAGGGCGCCCTGAGCGCGTCACTGGTTTAGAGAAAATGAATGAACCATCAGGAGCCTGTTACATCATTATGTTTTATTACATATGAATCGATACAGATGCACAGTAAAGAGATACATTTTTTACAGATTGAACAGATCCTTTTTTGCATTAGATGAACAGAAACTTTTTAACTTTAAATGAATAAGTCTGTGTCATGTTGGTCTATTAATTCCTGGACTGTTTTCACCACACAACCTCACCATTTGCAGCTAAACTGAAAAAGCTCTCTGGACCACTAGCTTCAAAGACTTGGGTAAGTACAGAAACAGCAAATTAAATCAGAATTAATGTTGTTTGTTTGTTGTTTTTCTCCTTTTTGGAGTGACACTGTTTTATAAATAAGACTGTTATTTATTATTATGGTTATTTCTTATAGTTTTAGTGGCATCTTGTACAAAGTTTTAGCTCAAGTTATTGTCTGACATTGTTGAAAGTTCTGATTTGTTCTTGATAAACTATAAACACAAATATAATCCCACCTCTAGTTTATACACTGTGTCTGTGATACTGCAGGTAAAACAATCCACCTGTTCTTACTCACATGCATCACCATTCAAGGTAAAGGGGTTGAAGTGCTTTGCTAAATGGCACACAGGCAACACTTGTCACATTGTGGAGACTAAGATCTGTGTATCACATCATGGGGATTTATCCTATTATCATCAACAACATGAGTTAAAGCTCAGATAGGGGTTAAAATAGGTTAAGGTTTGTGTAAAGTCTGTGTAATCCCTCAGTCGTCCAGGTCTGATCCAGAGTAAAAAGCCAAATAGCTTTGTGATATTAAGGTTAGTAACTACAGTTAAGATCAGGATTGGTGGTTTTAAGTCAATGTCGTGTCCCAAAAAAGCTGTAAACCCAACATTTGTGCCCTGGACCTATGTATTCAGTCTGTCACTATGCAGCGTTTAGATGTAACATGGATTAAAGCATGTGCAGAATGAGTTTTGAGATGCCTTTCACTGTTAAGATTAGTTTGGTTTGGGTGTGTTTTGGTGCAAATTCAACCTCAACTCACAGGAGACTCAAGGCACACACCCAAAGTCAGTGATGGCTCAAAAATAACAAAGCCATGTGTCTGCTTCTCCTTGATATTGTGCTGTGCAGTCACACAAGCTCCTCCCCTGCTCTTCTCTCATTGGTCAGACTGTCGGCTCCTCTTGGACACTAACTTCTTCTCTCCTGATTAGCCGCTGAGGGAGCCACTTGGAGGAGCAGTTTGGTGCGGCTCTGCTGAAGTGCTGGAGAGATGACCATCGCAGTCTGACTCACTGACTCTCTGCTTTTGCTGTGACCTTCTGACAACATGAGCGGAAATACACACACGCCAAGTGAGTATGAGCTGCAAAAAGCAACTATTAAGATACTTATTTAAAGGCAGAGTGAAGAAACTAGAAGTGGATGGAGTTTGTGTCTGAATATGAATGTTTATGAAGTAAAGTACCTTAAAACATCTTGTATTCTTGACTTTTGGCTCTTGTTATAATGCTGACATCCTTCTACGCTCAAGAAGAACGATGCCAGTATTAGATAATAGATAATTATACATACTTTCATTTATATGCAGACTGAAGAAACTAGAAGTGGATGGAGTTTGTGTCTGAATATGAATGTTTATGGAGCAAATTACCTGTAAAACTTCTTAAATTCTTGACTTTTGGCTCATGTTTCCTCTAAAAGAACGATGCCAGTGTTAGATAATAGATAATTACACATACTGTCATTCTATACTGAGCATCTGAAGTGAAATGTTGTGCTATTATAAAGCGACAGTCGTCTGGTTTGTGTTTCTTATTATAGGTGAGTGTAAATTGGCTGAAGTGCTGTGAACACAAATGTTTCTTGTACTGGGTCGTGCTTTCTCTGTGATGTATTTTGGAGCTACAAGGTGACACTTGTAGGTCGTGAACATGGCTTCCAAGTTTACGCTCAAACTGACCCAGTAAGTCCAGAGGCATGAGCTGTGATGGCCCTAAAACCTATTTTCAAATCGCTTCAGCTGTTAAAGTTTTTATAAGTTTTGAGCAGCTTCGTTAAATGTTTTTGTGTTTTATGTGTTTGTTTTGTGGAGCCCAGTTTAGATCCTCCATGTTTTCTTCTCTTTTTTATTGAAACACAGGGCAAAACTTAACTATTCAATATGGAATTAACACATTGCGCACAGTATATTACTTATTTTCCAGTCATTAAGCTAATTTTGTATTGTCCCGTGTTTACCAGCTCAGGTTTGTTTCAACCACCACAGGCCCCTAGTAGCACACGCTGAATATCCCTGCATACCAAATATCTATGTTCATTATCCTCAGATTACTGTCACAAAAAGGGTGTCATTGTTTATGTGTTCCCTGTAAACCTCTCACTGTGATGACTGAGGAGTGACAGCCTAGTTTGGGTGAAATCGCTGTTGTTGTGCGGACGCTTCCTGGAAGGGAAAGTGCTGTTCCAGCCCAAATCCAACCCAGGAATGTTGAATCATCGCGCTGACTAATGCTCCCCTAATATCGAGTGCTCTTAGCCGATTAGGGCCACTGCACAAGTCCAGACAAAAATCTGCTGCCTCTAATGGGATTGTGCTTCTCTATCCAATCAGGCGCTGCTCAGCGGTGGCCCACAGACACACAAACCCACATTCAGAGTCCGGAGGGGACAGAGTCAGTCCCTCTGTGGTTTCATGAGGCTCAAACACATCAGCTGTTAGCCTTCACCATGACCAACCCCATCTGTTGCTGAGCCCGGCGCTGGTGCTGCTTGTTGTGGAAATGAGCCAAAGCGTGGTCGTCTGGATAGACTGAGGATGGGCCAGATGCTGCAATCTGACTGCAAGCAGGGCTGAAATCTGACGACGGCTCATGTTTCCACACTGTACAGACATAAAGCTAATCGTGGGTCTACAGTTTGAACAATGCCAATAAGACGGCACAGTACTAACATATATACTACTACTATTTAACAAGATAGAGTTTTGTCAGTGCAGTTTAACAGTAGAAGTGTTCCAGCTAATAGGCTGTAGACCTAGATCAGAGCCGTTTGGACAGTTTCCACAGCAAAGAAAACACTGGGAGCCGCAGATACTCATTGATATCTAAAATAAACTAACATTGTATATATTGTTTGTTTTACCTTTAAACTTTGTACAAACAACTATAGTATTTGCTAAATGTCTGCATAAATATTGATTGTACCTGATTAATGGGACTTTTGCTCCTGACCCTCTGCACAGCGTCTGCACATCGAGGTTGTATGAAGTCACTTTCATGTTTCCGCAGTGTAGGAGACAGATAGAGGGGTGCACGGTGTGTGCTAGTGTGTGCGTGTTTGATTGGTTGACAGCCGAGGGGGCGGGGCTGACATGGGCAGGTGACAGGCACGTATGAATGAAAAGCCAGCACTCACCAGGGGCACAGTGTGTAGAGTCAGGGCTGGGTAGCCGTAATTTTTGTTGAACGCTATTTTTCATCTTCATTTACGTACATATTCATACCTTGCTGTATCAATCCATGTCCAGCCACTCTGCTGCGCTGATGATAGCTGTCTGTGTGGTCGCTAATAAATAGCCACTAAAACGCACGTTGGATCTCAGCGTATTTGTTCACAATAACCTACCAGCGCGTCACAAAACTACAACTCAGGACCCGACCCACTCTGGCTCTCACCGCGGCCTCAAGGTTTGACAAGGGAAGCCGCTACACGCAGGATTGTAGCTGTCGTCTGTGAGGCTGTTTATTTTTAACATAGTTCATGGTGGAGAATAGCTGCTCGCAGACGTATCTGATTTTCTGCACAATTTCCCTGGTGTTTTTAAAGTAGGTGTTCTGAAATCTTAATGAATGACTAATCCATATATTGCAAAACTCACATATGTAGTTGAATTTTCAGACTCGTTCCACTTCTTGAATAGATTTTTCCTCAGATCAGCCTCTGCATCAGTTCAGAAACAGCTTTTTTTCTCTCTTCTCCCTCTGGATATTTTTCAGCTGCGTGTTTGTTTTGGAAATGTCTTGTGATAAATGCAGGGCATTTTGGCAAGTACCAGCTTCCACGAGTGTGACACTTAACACAATAACTAATACAAATAAAATACACTTTAGTAAAATACTTATAATTTATTTTCCCAAGCCACATGGAGCCACAGTAAAAGGATGAAAGAGCCGTGAGTTGCCGACCCCTGACCCGGGTCATTTAACAACTGGAAACGACAGGCTCTGAGTCGACTAAAATTTGTATTTTTTGAACAGCCTTGGTATAAGAGACAGTAACAGCTGAAAAAGTAAAGTTATTATATATCTGTAATGTGTTTTATCATAATCGTTTTCTGCAACTGAGCCACTGTGAGAAGAGAAAATACTCACATTCTCTGCCTATATATATTTTAAAAGAATTACAAAGAGTTTTAGAAATGATACTGAAATTGTTAAGCTAACTCATTTTGGACAAATCCAGTTATTAGTAAAACGAGCAGAAGCAGGTCTTTAGTGCAGCAGAGTCCACAGAGACAAACCTCAGACAGAACATGGATTGATCACTTGTAAATTGTTCATTAGAATGCACAAACTAGCTCATCATTATCTGGGTCAGCTCCAAAGGGACTGTGGGTTAACACTTTCCACGCTGTCAGTTCAAGACCTAATTCTACTCAACGAGATTTAGCTTTTGTGGGAAAACTGCTTTAGTATCTCCAGTTGTAAAGTATTTATCAGAGCTGCCGTTGCTGTGTTTCAAAAGACATGCTCGGGTTATTCAAATCAGAAGCTAGTGCAGCGGGCAAACGATTTCCCAATGTGACCACCGTATACAAATATTCTGAAGCTGGATACGAGTTCTGTCAGGATGTACTGGAGGAAATCTCAGGGGAAATACCAAACAGACTGTCTGGAAAACACTGAAATGATTGGACAGGCTCTAATCTTGACCCATACTGTTAAAGTTGAGTTGTTTTCAGTTCAATGTTAAAATTATAGTTGTGAGAAATCCCAGAATAAAAGCGACACTCAGTGAACAGCGCAGATGCATTGAGGGACCACCTGTCTTCCCACTTAACCCGGGCTATTTTCTATTTCAAGGCCTTTGAAAGAAAAGACATGGAGAGCAGCTTTAAAGATTGAAGGCTTAAACATCTTCAGTGAGCTTTAACCAGCAGCTTCATTATCTGCCCAATTACAGTGCCATTCCTCAAGGCCGTAGACAGTATTAATTACCACAAGGGCTGCAAACTGTTAACAGCCTGCTGGAAGAGGGCTGGGGTCGATCTTTAGCTGGGAGCAAAGATAAAACAACAAGATAGGCTTTCTATCTAATGAGACCCTCCCCTGTGCTGTGTTCACACGGTGTGGGAGATTCAATCGCTCCATTATGCTCTTATGTATAGGCTGAAACATCTGAGAGCTCGTTTAATGCTCATCTGAAAGCTTAATGTCTCTGCATGACGTGGTTTATACACTAGAATCATTGTCGATAAAGATCCTGAGGTTGTCATTCATTGAAAAACCTCAGGAGTAATTTGATCTAATTCATGACAAAAAGTTCATTCATAACAGGACTGTGGTTAAGATGAGTGAAGAAGAAAAGTTAAAAATAAGATACAATTCAGCCCTACATGATTTAAGAGGGACTGAACTTTTAAACTGTGCCCACAACCACATTTCAAAAATAGCAGCTGAACTGGACTGGGACTCATTCCCAATATGTGAAATTGGCCAAAGCTCCGAGCTCTTTAAGCCAAAACCAGATAAGTGTCACTCTCTGTCACTGGACCCATTTTACTGGGGCACGTGCCCCAATCGACTGTGCCCCAGTGAAAGCTGGAAGCAGTGGATGGTCAGATAGTTCCATAAGAAATCTACAGCGGGTGCAGGTGGGTCAGGTCCAAACGCTCATCCACTTTAATGTGGAGTCTGTTTAATTAAATACAGTTTAAATAAACCAGGGCTGTGGACACTGGACTTTTGCATCAGCGGAGGAGGAAAGGCTGGAAAGCAGGGGCAGAGCACAGAGGGGCAGCTGGGGGCTGGGGCACCACTGAGAACCACTGACACAGGAGTTGGACACAAATGAAGAGTAACATGTGTAAAACACACATTAGGTTTGACAAAAGTTGCTTATATTTGTACTAATAAGAAGATATTTAAGCCTTTTTGGAGATAATTCTAAATTAGGCTGCTACATCCATTTAGTCATCTTACATCCACCAGATTACAGCAAATTATACTAGCCTTCTGAAAAAAATATAGGTAGAAATCCAAGGCCCAGTAAAGCTGCAGGTCTCGTCCCTGTTTCTGCCATGATGAGGACAGTCCAAACAGGAGCTGAGTTCTGAAGGAGTCAGGAACAGGAGGCTGTGCTTCCTTTAGCGTCAGAACCTCAGGAATAAAATAATGATTAGCTAATTATACCAAAACCTGGATAAACCCAACTTTATATTATACAGAACGACATAAGGGAAGATCTGTTGCATTGTTTACATTTATAGATATGAAATTTAAAGCCACATGGTTCATTTGCATAAACTCACTGTTGGAGCCTGTGCACTGTTCTGGGTTTGATGGAATATTTGTCGGGACAGAGACGGTGCAGCTGAGTCTCTTTTGTTCATGGCCTTATATCACGTGTTGGACGTGTTTCATGTTTAAACTTTTCAGAATCACAGCTCTAAGGTTTGTGAGGTGTATAGCAGAGTTGTTTTTTTTTTCAACAGCAGCATCTTTTCTAACGCTCAAACACTGGGGTCATTTAAGTACAATGTCATGTTGATGTTTTCATTAAAATCAGTCCAGTGGAGGAGAATAAGGAGCACTATTGTAGTCCGTTTTATGGATCTTGTAGTTTTTCTTAAACAGCTCTAGTGCCACATGACTGCTCTGTTCCTGCCGCTGGTTAGGACGATCAGATTCTCCAAACGCAGCTGAAGCTCCCTCTGCCCAGGACTCTTATGGCTGATCCCATGATGTAGCTCCAAAGGTGAAGGAGTTAGGGGCTAGGACCTAGGATAGCTAGAATCTATGATCTGACTAAGACAGAACAAGTAATGACTAAAGACAAAAGAAGACAGTGAGAGAGGAGGAGGGACGGGGTCTGGAGAACAGTGTGACTGGTCTGACAGGTATCCACACTTCAAACTCCGCCCCTACAGCCAGGTGTTTGTGATCAGTCTCTGGGGACAAGCTTGGAAACTGCAGAGGCCGCTGGAGGCAGAAGACACTTAGATTTAGGCATGTTTGACCAGAAAGCCGCAAATTTACCTTGTTTGCACTAAAGTTACCAGAAAATGACTAAAAACAGTAGCTAAAGCCATTCAAACACCATATACATAGCTTAGAGTAATAGAGAAAAAGTAAATTTAGTGTTTAGTTCCACTGTTAAAACTTGGCCCAGTAAAATGCAATTTATAGTCGAACGTGCGCCCTGCCAGTCGCTCTCCTCTCCCATGTCACGGCTGGCTGCGTGTCCATGTGAAATAAAATCACAGCGTCTGAAAAGAGCCAGCCAGTCTATTCTCCACGCCTCAGCTCAAACAAGTGTAAATACTCTCATGCCACTCGCTGTCGCCTGGTGCCAGCAGCTTTGGCCATTTGATACACAACTTGAGAGTGTTTAAAGCGTACAGTCGCCATTGAAGCTCCTAACATTACACTATATTTATACTGAAATGTGCAAAAGCTTATCGTGTCTGGTTAGGTCCAACTTCAGACTAAAAAACTTCCCAAATTAGAGACAAACACACCAGAATCGACTGAAAACTACAGCAAGAACTCGTAGTATTGCTGATTTTCTTTGCAGACATGTTGAATATCCGGGAGGAGATCCCGGGGAAGACCCAGGACACGCTGGAGGGACTATGTCTCTCTGGCCTGGGAACGCCTTGGGGTCCCACTGGGGGAGCTGAAGGACGTGTCTGGGGTGGGGGAAGTCTGGGAGTCGCTGCTTAGACTGCTGCCCCTGCAACCTGTCCATGAATGAGCAGAAGAAAATAAATGGATGGATGGTTAAACTGTTGTTGTAATGTAGTTAAATTAACAATAAAACCTTTGAGGATTAAAAAGTATATACATAAAAATGAGCGTATTTTCCCAAATCATTTCACGACTTCCCCTGTAGTAGCTGCGGTACTCCCACAGTGAACAAGTCTGACTTTTCTACAATACTTCATCCTTAAAGAGGTTACAAAGCAGAAGCACTTGTCCATTTCCACTCGTCTCATTACCATGGTTCTTCACGCCGCCTTTGAGGGAGTCTCTTATTCCAAACCCGATTGGACGCCTCCCTCAACACTCAATCCCACCACCAGGGCTGTTTTCAAAAGAGTGACCTCATCCGTTTGCACAAGGACAGCGATTATCAGGAAAGGCCTTGGCATACCCTGAAGTAGTCAAACATTCAGCTCCATTAATCACTGCGCTGCTTCTCTACTGGGGCTTCAATGTTACTATCTTTACCAAACGCTGAGAACTCTGGATTTTTCCATGTGTTAAAAGAAGATGCTTTGGAGAGGCATTGAAAAGTGTTGTCCTGACCTTCGCAGTCACACATGAGTCCACCCTGGAGCTCACGTTTTCACCAGGGGACGGGTGGGGTAATGGAGCTGTGGGTAAAACTGTCTGTAGCATTTACCCAACAGATCAATGTGCCGCTCTGCTACGATATGAGTCATTTCTTAGAGCAGACCTTCAAAATATAGTATTGCATAAGATATCTTCTCAAATTGTGCTCTGGTATCTACACGGTTTGGACAAAGGACATGTTAATCTAATTGTAATTCTTATAATCTTTGTACTAAAATGGCTTGTTTGTTTTTTGAATTACACTGTATGATCTCTTTTAAGACTTTCTCTAAATGTAAAACGCAGCTCTTCTAAGAACTGACTTATCTTTTTGCATATAATTTGAAATGTTTGTTGCTGTTGTTCATTTTTAGCCATTTTCCCCCATTTTCCCCATTCCTATATCAAGCTGGGCAAACTATCAAAATGGAAAGTGCTGGAATTTCCCAGATTTGAATGCGCTAAAGATTCCGGTTTCCTGTTAATCTCAGCTGCATTTTAGCTCCGTCTCATTCATGGCTTTTTCCTTAAACTGGCCTTAGTCCCAATCTTTTACATCTTGTCTTTGTCCCTCTGTGAATGGACTCTCTCTGTGCTTGCCCCGGGACAGTGGAGGCTGGGTTTGTCCTTGTGTGGGGAGGGGGCAGAATGGCACACAGACATGTCCGGTCTCTATCAGTCTGTTTTACTCATTATAAGACCATCTGCTTTTCTCATCTGGACAATGGACGTTACATTCTCAGGGCTGAACTGGCTCAAATCTGTGCTATAGGTCAGTTCTGCACTGTACAGCAAAGACATTTTTTCTCGTTGGATGTTTTTATTTGCATGTTTTGCTTTTAGGGCTTGGTAGTTACATTTAATTGAGATCTCAGTATTTAAAATCATCACTGGTGCTTTTAACTGAGAAGACTAGAGCTGTGTCAGTCAGATTATAGCTGTGTTTTTGAGAGTAGAGTTTAGACTTTGCAGAAATACAAGGACGCTGTGAGTCGTACATGTGTGCAGTCAGGACCATGTTGTACAGCAGAACACTCACAGGAGCAGTCCCATCACAGATAAACCAAACAGTCCAAAAGCTCATGTTTGTCCCTCTTCCTGACGTGGTATTTTGAGTTTAGTGTGTGGTGAAATGCCCCGGCGGTGGACAGACCCTGGTCCTGTGGTGACAGGGGCTTTGCTGTCACTGATCAGAGGCTGTGAGGTCATGAGGACAGGGAAACCCGCAGTGATGAAGACTCTTTAATGGAAATAGAACTGGATAGGGAAGGCAAATCAATATCTGAATAACCTTTGGCTCTCTGCAGACCTCAGGCTTTAAGTGGTAATGATCAATGCTACGATCAATCATCATTAAGCGGTGCATAAAAAACATTAGTTAAGCACATTGTCTCATTTTATTTGCTGGGCGATCTGGACTTTTATATATTTGCCTTATTGTGTTGTTTCCAAATGATCACATTCAAAAGCAGCGTCCTGTTGGTTAAACATACATCAAGATGCTGACTTCTAACACTCGACGACGTGCTGCTGTGTCAGCGCTGGACCCTTCACTGCTCCTGACTGTGGGCAGGGCTGTGATTGTGTAATAGTGACAAAACTGGGCTGCATCACAGACGAGATGCACACACAGCACACGTGTTCATGTTTTTTATTGGCTTTACATTTTCCTTATGCAGTGGGTGTCAGTATCAGTGTTTAGTGTTTATTTATTCTTAGATTGTCCTCAGTGCAGCAGATTTGCCCTTTTCAACAGACTAATGAATAACATGGAAATAAAAGGCTAAAATATTGTTGTATATTTACACAACTATGTAACAAATCATTTTGTTTGCCAGATAAATACATTTTGTTGTTATTGTTCCAAAGTGAAAAGTTAATTTGTGATTTTTACCTCATCGTAAGATACATTTACAGGCCTTGCTATGGATTTTAAAAGTGAAATATCAGTATCACCAAATCAATATAACAGATCAGATTTCATTGAACTACACGCAGCACACGTGGTTTAGATAAAGAACTGATCCATTTTTTATATCCAATGCAATTTTTAGAATCCAGATTATCTTTTGGCCTATAAGTTCTGCTAAAAAAAAGTTATTATGCATAAGAAAAGTATATTAAAGAAAAATAAAGGCGCTTGTATCCCTCTTCAGCCTCTGTCCCTCCTCCTCTTCCTCCTCGTCTGACAGAGCTCTGTGCCCAGGAGGAAGCCCGTCAAACACACAGCACCAGCCCGTCCCGTCTGTGCTGAGCTGACACAACCTTCAGCCGCTTTATTCAACACTAAAGTTTGATTTTGTTGAGATGGGACACACTGGTTATGTTAAAGAAATGTAATTTATCAGTTTACGGAGGAGAATCCCAAGAATGTACCTAATGTAAGCATCTGAGTGTCTGCGCTCCATCAGGCGAGGTATTTTTAAATGTGCTGACTTCTGCTCTCTCTTAATCTACACTGTTCCCAGGGTGGACCCACTTTGGCCGCATTATCCAATTAGCTCAGTTCTGCTGGTAAAAGCAATGTTATAGGCTAAAGATTCCTGACTGTGCAGTCTGTGTGTGTGTGGAGAAATGTGTAACTGTGTGATGTTCATGTGTTCCACTGTATTTCCATTTAATAATATGTCCTAACTTCTTTAAGTGCTGCTATGATCCTTTAATTCAAAGCCATTATCTCACTGATGCTGATGAGTTGGAAAATTGGATTAAGTAATGTCTTAAACGAGATTAGCATATAGTAAACTGACTGCATGCTTTCGAAGTGGTTAAAGTGTGCTAAAATTATTAAATGAGCTCTATAGTTTTGTTTGAGTCTTAATATTAACCGTCCTGTTGTTATTAATGCTTCTGCTTATCGCTCAATCATCCAGTGAGCTCAAGAAAGAAAAGATTTCGACTCGTTAACCCTGTTTCTAAGTTTGGATTAAATGTTGTGGCCTTATCTTGGCCTTAAAATCATGACCATTTTAGGCTCCACACAAAGTCCAGTGTAGTTAATAATAAGATCCACTTGTCCAATGCAGCTAAATGTCGCCCCCTGCAGGCTCGTGTCACTCACACTTTCTGCTGAATAATTCTGCTTTGTCTTTTCCAATTTGTCTCAGCCTCACACACAAAACATTTTTGAGCAATTATTGACTGGACGAGAAGAATAATGCATAAAAATACAGTAGCTCTGGTTAATTTGTTCTGTTCTCTTCCAGCAGAGACAGAGCACAGTCAGAGGAAGGTCCCAGACATGGACGCAGCTCAACAGCTCAAGCTTCGAGAGAGACAGCGCTTCTTTGAGGAGGTTTTCCAGCACGACGTGGATGTTTATCTGTCATCGGCCCATTTGAGCATCAGAGACTACAAAAGACGTGAGTTTGGAAATATTATTAAGACTATTTGCCTTAATTCTCATATCAAAACATATCATAACTCATTTCGCTGTGTCTTTAACAAATTATTCTTTCACAAAAATTGAGCAAATTAACCAACAACCAATAAAATATCACAATAATCTGAGCATTAAGTCAAAAATAACACATAAACCTGCAAACAGCATGTAGGTCTGTTAGTTTTAATCACTTTCAGGGAAGAATGTGCAGGACTAAATAAACTTTTATCGGCGTATCTTAGTAAACCCTTGTTGTTTTTTGTCTTTTATCATATGCACAGCTAATCTCTTATTTGTGCTGTCAGTCTTTAAGGATTTTTAGCACCAAACAGTTATAATCTTCTCACTGTTTTGCAGCACCGATTGGCAGCATCTCATCTATGGAGGTGAACGTGGACCTGCTGGACCAGATGGAGCTGATCGACATCTCCGACCAAGACACTTTGGATGTGTTCTTTAGCTCAGGTGAAGACACTGTGCTCACTGCCCCTATCGCAGGTATCACTCTACTAAACACACATTATACAAAGTTAGTTTTATGTTTGTAAGTCTTTATTTCATTCAGTGCAAGGAAACAATAACAACGAAGAGGTCTTCAACAACGGGCTCTTCCAGCATGTGCTCGAGGGCCTCGACTCCAAGTCCCGCATGTCGTCCACGTCTTCAGTGTCCTCGGGCGACAGCCAGAACATGAACGCCAACGGGATGCACTCGGCCACAGAGGGCTCCGACGATGAGGAGCAGAGTGGGACGCTGAAGAGGAGGTCAAAGGTCACAGAAAAGAGAGCTCTGTGAGTCACTGGAGAGAGGACTTCAAAAAAGTCTGTCCTCACCTGAACTGTCCTTTATTTTTGTATGCACTTCACTGATGGATAGGTCACATTGTGTAAAAAGCTGAGCTTGACTAAATGTTAATAAAATATTTTACTCTGACGGTTTAATTCTAGCAGCGGCATGTTTTTAAAGGATATTATTTTAGGACTTTGTACAGTGTCAATAAAATACTTAAATGGACAGAGAGGAGTCAGAGTCAGTCGGAAGTTCAATTTGAGAAACTTATTTTACTTAATAAATAAAATACATGATAAATACATGAAAATAATAAAATACATGAACGTCAGATGTTTGGTTATTTCAGCTCTTGAGTTTTTACTGTAACATTACTACTACATACATGTATTATATTTGTTTTGATTTGACAAAATAATAATTAAACACATAATTTACATTTTTTTCAGTGGCTTTGGTTCATTTTCTGAAATTGTAAATCTGGTAAATCTTTTGCTCATTTTGCAAAATTGTTCACACAAGACACAAAACAATTTATGATGTTTGAAAAACTAAACTTTAAGAACAAAATGTGAAACGCTCTTGTAAAAAGGTGACTTTTCAAATATAAAATATAAACATAATCATCAGATTTATAAAAGTATCTGAGCTTCCTCCAGACTCTGTCCAGAGACACAGAGACGTGTGTGAGGGTCACGTGTAGCACCAGGGTCACTGTCTCTGAGCTAAATCCTGTAAATATGTGGGAAATATTACACAATTATTTAGGGAACAAAAAAAGCACAATTTTCAAATCTGTGCTTTTTAGCAGCGGGATCTAAACTGTGTTTAGAGACTTGGAGCTCAAAGAAAACATGGTTCACACAGGTTTTCTCCACTAAAGTCTTAAACATTTTGGTTTGTAGTGTTTTTATGTTGATAAAATACTTTCTTATTGTGATTCCTCTGTTCAGTCTTGTACTTTGAGTCTTTGTTCTGTGCACTTGGTGAGAAAGTGCAGTATTTAGATACACAGACTGTCACAGGTGCAGTTTGTGTTTAGACAGTTGATCTTTGTGTTTTTAGGTTCTGCATGTTTTGTAGTTTTGATCTGAGAGTTAACGGTTGAATCTGTATTTAAAGTTGTGCCAACATGAACATGATAAAGTTGTGCTCATTGAGTGGTAAGTTTTGGAATTTGTGCCAAAATGTAGATTTTTAGACTTTAGTATCAAAGCGATTGAAAAAAGATGTAATATCTGTGACTAAAATACATTTTGCATGATGAAGTAGCTCAGAGCACATTGTCAGTGTTGGTTCTGAACCTTGTTGTGGTGATTCAGCTGATGAACTGCTCACTTCATCAGACCTGAAACTTCCCACCTCCACCTCCGGTTTCTTCTGAATCAACACTGCGTTTTTGCGTGTCATTATCAACTGTTCTGTTTAAAGTCAAACCTGAAGAGCGGCTCCAAAAAGATCAAGTACAATATCAACATTTTGAACAATGGAAAGAGTGTTTCATGTGTAGTGCACGAGTACGAGGCGGAATAAGCACCATCATGTGCATATTACACCTTTATACAAGCACAAGATAAAGAGTGGAAATAATACTACACACCGACCCACAGTAGACCACACCACCAGCTCCATTCAGGTGGAGATTCAGCTTCTTTCACTGTTTCCTTTTATGGGAAATCATATTTCAAAAAGTTGATAATTAAAGTGTCACATCTGACTGGCCCGTCTGGTTTGCATAGTTTTAGGTTCTGGAGATATGTTGAGTTGTAACACACTGTTTACCCTGTTATTAGTGTGCACAGTCCAGGAGTGGGTGGGAGTGGGAGGGGGAGGAGCTACAGTCGAGCTTATATTATTGGAGAAACATATTTGGCAGCCACACAAGGTAATATTCCTGAAAAGATCAGATCATGCTCCGCTTCATCATTACTGTAAGTATCACTGTAACTTATGTTTGTCTGAACTCTCTGCATCTAATCAGTTCATTTTGTTCATTTGAGTTATGTAGAAAATACAACATATAATTTGTCATTTATCATAAAGTTCTCTTTGGTGGCCTTAAACACATGGTGAAAGTGTTTTCTGACCCTGAGCTGCAGACTCTGATGAGCTGTGATGAGATTTAAAGATACAGATTGTTCAGCAGATGTTGAGCTCTGGGTGATATTTTGAGGTTGGTGTAAAATACATTGACTAATTCATGTGCTGAGGCACATACACACAGTCTATAAAGTCTGTTTCAACTCTTTAGAAACTGGTCAGTTGAGTACAAGCATGCTGAAACTAATAGCTGCACTTATAGTCTATAATTCTAAGTGCTTCTGTCAGATGGTACATACACAGACCTGGAGATGGGCCAAGAAACTCCTGCTTTGCATATTGAAACGCAGACGCATTGTTAAAAGAGAATGGGTTCATGTGATTCTCGTACAGGTTTACCTTCTATCGCGGGCAGCCTGTTTGCAGCTGCAGAGTCGTCACAAAAGAGCATGGATCATAGATTCTTTCTCCATAGAAGAGGGCCACCCCGGACCCTTCCCCTATGAGCTGGGAAAAGTGAGCACTGATGATATAATACTATTCATACTTTAATGAGGCTAAAATAAATGATGGGCCTGGGTTATTGCAGATTGACATTGACCGATCCTATCGGGTTCACTTTGAGCTCCACGGAGAAGGAGTGGACCAGGAGCCCACAGGGGTCCTCTCCATCGACAAGGAGAACGGCATCCTCTTTGTGCACAAAGCGGTGGACTACGAGGAGAAGCATCTGCTGACGGTCAGGAACTAAGAACTGAAATCAAAGTTAAATCAAATATTAACAAACTTTCATCAATCTACATGTTTTTCTGTGTAACAAAAAAAGCTCTTTTGTTCCTTCAAACTCCAAATTCTGCTCCCAACACATTTTTTACTGAAAGAGAATTGGCTCTCTCGATTAAAAAGACTCACATTCAGTCATGTCTAATCATTAATTATATGCTTGATATTATTCATGATTAGACATGCGGCTCAATCTTGATTCAAACTGGATTAGTGCATTAAAACAGAAATGAATAATGTGCATTAAAACAGAAATGAATCCTGTTACAGAGCATATGCCAGGTTCACCATCGCCACAACAAATATATATTAACTAAACAAATATTGACTTATTGGTTACATCTCTGACTATTATTTTATTCTTATTTCTACAGCTGAGATTTGAGGCCAAAAAATCAGACCTCTCTTTAGACACAAACTTGGGCATTCAGATCTCAATAACAGACATCAACGACAATCCACCTGTTTTCCAAAGGAGTTTGTATGAAATAACCACAGGAGAAGAGACGGCTCAAGGTAACATTAAACACACAGGTTAAACACACAGTCTGCGGCGTGAGCAGAGCGGGTTTATGTGACCAGCTGTTTTGCAGGTTCTTTCTTAGTGACTGTTTTAGCCCATGACCGAGATCAGAGAGACTCCCCCAATTCAACGTTTCACTACGAACTCAAGTCTGTGTCTCCACAAACTGAAAACATCCAGTTCTTTATGGACGAAGACGTGGGCCGAATCTCATTCAAAGGATGTTTGGACCACGAGGCGAGTACTTTCTCATGCCTTCCAGAAGCATATTATTTGGCAACAAGACATGACGTGCCTCGCCTGTGGCTCTAATTTGACTGATGCACTATGTCTTAAGAATAACTATACTACAAATCTGCTGTAACATGTGAACTTAAAGGTGCATTTTGTAAATATTCACCTGCTTATCGCTGTAAATATATATTTGCTTTACCTGAAATGATCCACAGTGTGACATATCTTTCATTTATTCAATTACAGGCATTTCATTGATTAAAATTGCCTACAAAAACACACATCTGTGCTTTAACTTGGGCCTCCTCGCCACAGATCTGGCTTGTAACTTGGTGTAGTGGCATCACCTGCTTGTTATATTACAGAGAAAAGTTACAGAGTGCACCTTTAATGCTAAATGAATAGAGTTTTCATTCTTTTCATGACTGATGTGTGTTAAACTGTCCATAATTTGTCCATTTGCACCACTGAAGGCGGCGGATAAGTTTACTCTGTCGGTGGAGGCCAAGGACCACGGGGATGTGATAAGTTTGTCCAGTTCAACCACAGTGGTCATCAACGTCCAAGATGGAAACAACCACCTGCCAGTCATCACCGGACAAACGGTAACAGCGAGACGACATCATCCACAAAACCTTTTCATTCTCACACAGAGCGGGAGATTACACCAGCTCTGAATCTACGAGCTTTAAACATGGAACAGATTAAATTACAACCTCTCCTCCACGAGACTCAGATTATGTCTCTACTGCAGCCGAACATTCAGCAGCACGCAGAAGATTCAACGTTTCACATTTATTTCCAGATCTCTGAATTATAATTTTGACTATTGCTTTTAAATTACTCAAAAATACAAGATTATAAAATATAACTTTTTTTAAAACTATTTTTATTATGTTTTTGAAATAAAAAAAAAAATTAAAAAAATAAAAAAGATAATAATAAAAATAATTTACAAATGAAATAATAATGTAATAATAATAATAATACATGTAGATATATATAAAAAAAAAAAAAAAAAACAGAACTGAATACCCGCACGTACACATATACATACACATATTTATTTTTATACACATGGGAGGACTGTCTCAACATTTATGTATTATTAAAATAATCAATTAAAAGGTGCCAGATAGTAAAATAACTAGTTGTAAGTGTTGCATTATGTCTCAGGGTTTTTGCTTTTCCAGTTCAGAAGATTTAAGCGTCTGGAAAACAGTGTAACATAACTCAAGATTTTCTTTTGCTTTTTATTAAGACAAACATTTAAATTAGACCTTTACTCCAAAAAGTGCCATCACTGGGTCCATTGTTGTTAAAATAAAACATTTGATTATTCAGTGAGCTCAGTCTTAATGTGATTTGTTGACTGATCAAAAGTTTGATTCAGTGAAAGCTCAGATTCTTTTGCCTATAAAATATATAATTGAGTTCTTACCTCACTAACGGTTTTCTATAATTATACGTTTCATGTTTGTCACAAAGAAAATTAATGCAGTGCAATTAATCCTTAGGGTGTGTTCTGCAGAGTTTTACATTCCTATAATTTAATAATTTAACCCTTAACATTATAGGGAAGTGGCAAAGTAAAGGAAGGAGAGACCGGGACGTCCCCCCTGAGGATCCATGTGACGGACAGGGACACCCCCCACAGTCCTGCCTGGAGAGTCAGATACACGGTGACAGGAGCAGACGCCCAGCACTTCAGCATCGAGACAGACCCAGAGACCAACGACGGGGTTCTCACCGTGCTGACTGTACGACGGGGTGTGTCCCGTGCTGTGTGTGTGTGTGTGTGTGTGTGTGTGTGTGTGTGTGTGTGTGTGTGTGTGTGTGTGTGTGTGTGTGTGTGTATGTACATGCCTGACATTACAGCTCCTCCCACTCTCTGCATTACCTGCTGTATCATTACCTGTGTCTGAAGAGTCTTGGCACGATACAAAACAAAGGGTTTGTTTATGGGAAAGTAGCACAAAAGGACAGAGAGATACTTTACTCAATATTTTAGGTGGGTGAAGTAAACATACTCTCAGTTATTTCTATATCTGTCTGTCTGTCTGTCTGTCTGTCTGTCTGTCTGTCTGTCTGTCTGTCTGTCTGTCTGTCTGTCTGTCTGTCTGTCTGTCTGTCTGTCTGTCTGTCTGTCTGTCTGTCTGTCTGTCTGTCTGTCTGTCTGTCTGTCTGTCTGTCTGTCTGTCTGTCTGTCTGTCTGTCTGTCTGTCTGTCTGTCTATCTGTCTGTCTGTCTATCTGTCTGTCTGTCTGTCTGTCTGTCCGTCTATCATAAATCTAGTAAATCTGTCACACACTTTGCAAAACACAAAACAATTCAGAATGTTTGTCATAATGTAAAAAGCAAACTTTGAGACCAAAATGTGAAAGACTGTTGTAAAAAGGACAATCATCAAACACAATCATCAGATTTATAAAAGTATCTGAGCTTCATCCAGGCTCTGTCCAGAGACACAGAGTCGTGTGTGAGAGTCACAGACGTGACCAGAGTCACAGACGTGACCAGAGTCACGGACGTGACCAGAGTCACGGACGTGACCAGAGTCACACTGTCTCTGAGCGAAATCCTGTAAATATGTGGGAAATATTACACAATGATTTAGGGGAAATCACACACACACACACACATAGACACAATGATTTACACACACAAAAAACACACACACAAAACACACACACACACACACACACACACACACACACACACACACACAGACAACACACACACATACACACACACACACACACACACACACACACACACACACACACACACACACACACACACACACACACACATTGTTATAATTCCCGTCTGTGTTCAGAGAGTTGACTCTTGTGTTCTTAGGTTGTGTGTTGTGTAGTTCTGATGTGAGATTTCACTCTGTTGAACCCACATGATCTGAGTGTGTGATTTGTGTTTGCTGCACGAGGGGCAGGAGTTTTGGAGTTTGTGCTGAAATTTAGATTTTAGCGTCAAAATGACACTGGAAAAAAAAACAAACTGTAATGTGGATTGAAACTAAAGATATTTTTGTCCTAAAACATCTTTTCAGTAAAACATACATCATTCTTTTCATTTCAGCCTCTAGATTATGAAGAGGTGACTGAAAAAGAGCTCACCATCCAGGTGGAGAACGAGGCGCCGTTTTTCCGCTGCACAGTGAAAGAGAAACTCGTCTCTGGTTTATGGGCAGTGGACTTGGTCAGAGGAGAAGGAGCAGCTTCACTTCACTCCCAGACTGTAAACGTCACCATTGAAGTTGAAGATGTTAACGATCCACCAGCGTTTCTAGTGACAGTGAAAGAAGCTCTGCTGGAGGAGAACTCACCTGTGGGGACCTGGGTGGAGAAGGTGACGGCACACGACCCCGACTCCAGCCACTCCAGGCATTTTGTGTGAGTCACAGCAGCTTGAAATAAGACTTTACCTTCATCACAGCACCTCTGTTCTCCTCAAGAATACTTCTCCTTACAGTTTTAATTTAACATACACTGTTTTGTCTTTGTGCAGGTACAAAGTCGGGGATGATCCAGCTCGGTGGGTGAAGGTAGATCCTAAAACAGGTGACATCATGAGCGCTAAAGTATTTGATCGTGAATCTCCTCATGTGGTCGACGGCATCTACACAGTGCTTATTTATGCAGTAGACAATGGTACCAGTCACACTCATGTTTAATCATGTACTGAATAATTCAATAACATGATGCACATTGTGTTTAAGGAGAGCCACAGATGACAGGCACCGCTACAGTGAACATACATGTAACCGACCAGAACGACAACGTCCCGCAGCTGGAGGTGGACTTTGTGGACGTCTGTGTGTCGGACGACCTCACCACGACCAACATCACGGCCTTTGACTTGGATGAGACCCCGTTTGGAGGGCCCTTTACGTTTGAGCTGCTTGGAGATGTAAAAAACAACTGGAGACTGGATCCCTCTTATGGTTAGAGCTGAGTCCAATTAATTAAATCAGAATCAATGAAATGGAAACTGCTGTTGGTGCTGTTGTTGTTAATAATTGATAGTAACATTGAATTATACATTAATATTGTACACACGAGAACGCAGCGGTGAGGTCCTCTGTTTGTGCAGGTTACAGCGCTGGCCTGGTGGTGGAGGCTGGAGCGTTTGTGGGTCGACACACAGTCAGGGTGAAGGTCTCGGACATGCAGGGACAGTTTGGCACCTACAGCCTCAGTGTGACTGTTTGTGACTGCTCTCTTGCACCAAACTGTCGAGTCCGCAGAGAAAACGCCATCGGTGCTTCTTCTGGGGTCACTGGCCTTGTTTTTTTTGCTCTGCTGTTATTCTTCGGTAAGAGACACACAGCTTCATCTTTGGTGTGTCTGGGGAATTATAATGAAGCACAAGCAGCGGTTTGAACAGTGGAGCCTTGAAAATGTCCTGATAAAACATTTAAAACAGAAGCAGCCGTCCATCTAAAATATATATATATAAAAAAAGTGAGCAGAACACTACAGAGTCCTGCTTCTGGGTTTTTTTGTTGTTTTTTTTTTCATATTTTTAATGACGTGTGAACAAATATTACAGCAAACTGTCATTTAAAACAATAAATGCACACACACCTTTTTCTTTTTTTATATAACAAGAGCTAAAACTTAAAATAAATAAATAAATAAATAAAAATAATAACAATAATAATAGTAAATAATATAAATAAAATAAAAAAATGAAAAAAATAAAATATATTCAAAAATAAATGAAATAAAATAAGAATAAATAATAAATAATACAAATAAATAAATAAATAAACAAGGTAAAGTAAAATAAAATAAAATAACATAATAAAAAATAAAATAAAATAAAATAAATAAAAAAAATAAATAAATAAAAATAAAATAAAATAAAATAAATAATAGAGTCCTGCTTTTGTTTACACTGTTTCACGTTATTGGTGCCTTATCTGACACAGAACTTAATGCCACATTGAGTAACATCACAGTGTCTAGTTTAGTTTGTTTAGCATTTAGTCCTGTTCCTGACGATCACTTGTCTGTGTTGTTGCAGCTGGACTGTTGCTGACTCTGTTTGTCACCTGTAAGAAACAGTTCACTCACATTCAGTTTCCAGATTCAGAGGGAACGACTCGGGCCTCACACATGGAGAGACCTGGGACAGACTGCAAGGTACAGCAAACATCTGACACTTTTGTTTAGTTGTCCGTACGGAGATGATGGATTAAAATACAGTATGAGTGAATTTGAATCATTTTTGCAAAGGTGCCTTTAAACGTTCACTCTGGTTCCTCTGATGAACAAGCCTCAAAACTGCACAACGGAGCCCAGCATCTTATTTACACAAATATGGTACAAAATAACTGCTGCTTTGTCAGATATTCAGTTTATTTCACAAACTAAATGTTCTTTTTGTAACCCGTAGAGTGTGAAACAAAGCACACTGAAGTCACACTTTACAGAATATGATGAACTATTATCTCAGCGTTTTCACCACCAGGGGAATCAGGTGAGATGCATTTTACTTTTATTCCTTTAACTCCTTCTGTAAATATAACACTTTTTTTTTTTTTTATAGTGGATCCAATATTCAGATAAAGCTGTAGGAGAACATCTTTACAAACAGCAGGTAGACTAATATTTAAACTTCTGTATCAGAGAGAATGATTGAAGTTGTGTGTAAATTAAAACATCCATAGATATTTTTGTCAACATTTTGTCAACATTTCTAAAAATAATGCTGTATATCAGTATATATGTGTATCCTGGAAATGGAAGGAAGTCACTGGCCACGTCTCATTTCTCTTCCCTCACCTCTTTCTCCTCGAGTCCTTCTCGATTCCTTATCCTCGACTCCTTCTCCTTGATTCCTTCTACTTGATTCATCTCCTTGATTCCTCTCCTCGATTCCTCTCCTCGATTCCTCTCCTTGATTCCTCTCCTTGATTCCTCTCCTCAATTCCTTCTCCTTGATTCCTTCTCCTCGATTCCTTCTTGATTCCTCTCCTTGATTCCTCTTCTCGATTCCTCTCCTCGATTCCTCTCCTCGATTCTTTCTCCTCGATTCCTTCTCCTCGATTCCTTCTCCTCGATTCCTTCTCCTTGATTCTTTCTCCTTGATTCCTTCTCCTCGATTCCTTCTCCCTGATTCCTCTTCTTTATTCCTCTCCTTGATTCCTTCTCCTTGATTCCTCTCCTTGATGCCTTCTCCTTGATTCCTTCTCAATTCCTTCTCCTTGATTCCTCTCCTTCTCCTTGATTCTGCAGGACATATTTGAGGAGGAGGAGGCCACACTTTTTTAGATTATTTTAATATTATTATTGTAGGACTTTTAAATCAAAGTCAGACCAACATCTTTATTTTCACATAAATGTGTTTGAACATATCGTTTTTTAAAATTTGTTTCAATGTCAAATTCAGGATTATTAAGTTTCCTCCGCGGTTTCCTTTCCTTGCCCCCCTCTCAGCTTTGGGACGGCACTTACTCTCGCTCATTTGAGTGACGATCAAGGAGAAGGAAGCGAGGAAAGAATTAAGACGTGGCCATTGTGACGTCCCTAAAAGCATGAAAACCTCACGTCTCTGTGGGTGGGTTGAATGGATGTAGGTAGGTTGTCTATGGGTTATTTATGAAAAGTGCTTCATAAAAAACAGATTTACTGCAAATAAATGAAAAATACCTCAAAGAAATTTAGGAGTAAAGGTTTGGAACTAAGGCCAGCTAAAAAAAATGAAAAACAACTAAACTGTTAATATTTCTCCTGGAGCAAAGCAGCACTCATGTACTATATATATATATATATATATATGATAAATATAAACTAAACCCCAGAGGAGATAGAAATTAAAAACAGTAGTTCCCCCCTCATACATTTACACTACATATGTAGGACTCAAGTTGAATAAATGAACTGAATATTTTTGGAAAACCAGTTTGCAAACATTTATATTTACTGTTCATATTTAACATATTTTTAAAATGTGTCAGATGGACAAAAATGAACAAAGATTGTGTTTTTTGCTGATAGAAGTGTAAATGTTTATTGCACAGGTGCCCAGAGAAACGCATTTTCTGCACAGCTCAAATTCAGAAAGTGTCTGCAGTGAAGTCGTCCTGGCTCTGCTCCAACGAGTAAGTTTAGTAAGAACATTATTCAAGTGCAGGTCACATGTATAATTACCACACACCAAACTGTGTCCACAGAGACTAACTCTGCTCCAGGAGACAGAGGATGAGCTGCTGGACTATGAGCCTCATCTTTACACCGAGGAGGGACACGAGGACAGCCCTCCAGACCTGGAGAACATTTCCATCCCAGAGAGAGACTCTTTCCACAGTGTTCTGCACAATCTCAGTCCAGAATTCAACAACTTGGCTTCTATTTGTAGAAGGCATCCAAAATGTTAATGGAAAAAAAAAAAGTTATAGATGTGACGATCCCCCCCGATTTTGTGTAGTACAGCAAAAAAAAAAAAAAAAAACAAACCACATAGTTTGAGGCAATTTAATTAGCACCTTTGAGACAGAATTTACAACAGTTAAATGTTGAAATAAAACACTCCACATCTCATAAGAGAAACAAAGATGCTCCATCTAGTCGTCTTTACAATACAGGAGAAAATGAGTCAAATAAACAAAAACCTGCATGCTGCAGAGGCTCAGACCTCGGAGCACGTCTCTGATCAACTACTGATCCACCGCAGTGGAACATGCAGCTGGAAAGAAAATGTTTCCCCCATTACAAATTTACAATCACAACATACAAAGAAAAGGCATATTTAATTTAGCATTTCAATGGAAAAAAGGAAGCACTTATTAAATAAGTAGAAAACTAGAATTTAGTTATTTACAAAACAAAAATTACACCCTCCCACTACCAACTTTTGGGAGGGGCCTCTGCTCAGTGTTGCTCTGGCCTCTGCGTCCTCGGCCACGAAAACCTCGTCCCCGCAAGAAGCGCCCAGGCACGCCAAACGTTTCCATGTTCAGCTTCTTCTCCTCAGCCCAAGTGGTTCTCCTGCAGAGTGACAGGATTTTATATAAAAGATTCACATTACAATAAATAAAACTCTGCACTTTACTTGGGCTTGAGATCTGAGGAAATGTTGTCAAAGAAGCACTTTGTCTTGTCATAGTATTTATCTCCCAAACCCTCTTTTTCTTGAATAGTTGGGCTGCTTTCAGACTCCGATTCCACCTTCTCGACTGCAGAGGACACAAAAGATTTAATGTAATAATTTCATAGAATCTTAAAAAGGCAAAGGACAGACTGGATACAAACCTTCACCCTCTTTAGTGAGATCGTCCTTAAACTGAGCATTTGCCGTTTCAAAATCAAAGTCAGACTCAAACTGTAAGGTTGTGGCCTTCGAGTTCTTCACCAAAAGTTGTCCTTTACTTCGGTTTCTGGACCTGCGATTGGCTAAGTTTTAAAAAAAATGTAATGAGTACAGAGATCTCCTCAGAAATAACTCATTGTATTCAAAGTAAATTAAAACCATTTAAATGTAATTTCTATCCGTCTAGACATGACAGACATGGACGGGGGGGATGCAGATTACCTTGTTTCTGGCGACGTTTCTGGCCATCTGCTTGAGTTTGAACTTTAGATGTACTTGGTTGAGATGAAGAACGATCTGACGAGGAGATAGGTCGTCATCTACAGCAGCCTATAACACGTAGACTAAAATGACAAAGTACTTACTGGATGGCACGTTTTCCTTCTGAGACTGGGAGCTGTCCTGGTTGGCACGCTGGACGGGACGGACCGGCTGTCTGCTCTGGGGTTGGGCTGGGGTCTTTCCTTTCTTCTGACCTGCAGTGGCCAGAGGGACCGTCTGCACAGCCTGTTCAACCATAGGTGCTCTTCTGGTCGGAAAACCATGAAGACCTCAGGAAAGTAAAGATGTACAAGATTGGGAAAGGAAGGAAACGCAATGCAAAATGGTAGCTCCAAACTATCTCCACAATAGAGCTTCATGTATACATAAGGCTGTTATATATCAAATGTATACTGTCAAAACCATGGACCACTTTGTCCGTGCGTTCGTCTCCAGTAGGTTAGACGACTACAACGTCCTGCTCACTGGGCTCTCCGGATGAACCTTAAGGCAGAACAGTACATCCAGAACTTCACACATGTGTCCTGTGCTCAGGTCTGTGGCTCAGAGACTTTAAAGCGGCTCAGTGTGAACAAGTCTCTCCATGAACCAAAGAACATCTCCCACATGATAGAGCCACATGAACCATCTCACACTCTGAGGACTGAACGTGGATCGAACCTGGACCATCAGTTTTGTGCAGCTAAAACCCAGAACATTCTTCCTGAAGATGTGAGACAGGCCTCGACTTTCACAATGTTTAAATCCAGGCTCAAAATGGTTCTTTTTAGTTGTGCATATGACTGAAAGGGTTTTATTCTGCACTCTTCTCTTTTAATGTTAATTTTATGATGATTGTGTGTAATCATTTTTGTTTCCATTTGTTCTATTGTGATTTTAATGTCTTTCTTATGCTGTCAAGCTCTTTGAATTACTTTGGGTACAAACTGTGCAGTAGAAATAAACTAGTCTGTGCAGTGAGTGAACTTACCTAGTCCCAGAGCTGCGTTGTACTGCTGGTTCAGTAAAGTGCTGGCAGCGAGCTGGTTGTAGCTGGGCATCATGTCCCTGTACGGGCTCCAGCGAGGGTGATATCCAGAGGAACTCCCAAGGGACGACTTAAAACACAAATTACAATCAAACAGCTGACAACCGTGTCCCAAAATACACAGTATTTTTGCCTTTTGTTACTGTAAAGACTGACAAGCAAATTGGCACACATGCTCAAGACTCATGTGCCAAAAATACATATTCAGAATACTCATTTTAAGAAACTAATCTGGTACAGTTACCATGTGATTTGGTGGTTTTCAAAAGTTACTTAAAATTAAAATACATAACAGTACTTCATGCAGTTTTGGCTTTGAACTGCGCAGTAAGAAAAACAAAAAACGCTTTTGCAATGTGTGCACATGCAGTTTCTCCTCTGGTTAGATATAAACTGATGCAGAACAAACTGTGCAACAAAAATAAAGCTGCACTTTTATGTCATGTCACTATAATATAAAGCAGCTCAGTGTAAAAGTTTCAGAAGTCTTCAGAATAGAGAACTCTGACTGGCCAGTGTAACAGATGAGGTCTCAGGTCATGTCACTGCAGGTGTGGAGTAAAGTGACTAAATCTCTTACCTGTACAATGGCCGGGTCACGTGGCAGGCCGTGGTGCTGTTTGGGAGGTTCAGACACGGTGATATCTTTAATGTCACTTCCTCTAAAGATGATAAACTCGTAGACCTCGTCTTTAGGAGGCACTGGTCTGTCCGTGTGTCGGTCTTCTGTCCCGTACGATTTTACTGCACAAGAAAACATTTGAGCCAAACACTTTATGGAAACGTGTAAAGTGAAAATACCTTTAGCCAGAGCCACCGTGGACCTGTCCGTGTCCACGGAGGACAGGATGCCCTCATAACGGATCTGCGCTTTGGAGATTAAACTTATTTTACTGCCGATGTACGGAGTTCCTCCGCCGCTCATGGCTGCGCTCAAACCGCAGCAGGTTGTGTTTGCTACAAACAAATAAAGATGCTAAGCTACGAGCAACGAGTGATCTGCAAAGACGAGCACAACGTGCGCAATTAACGCACACCTGCGCGATTTATCTCTGGCAGAAGTAATCAGACTCAGCTGCGCCGCGGCTGCGCAACGTGTCCATGGCAACAGAGCGCGCGCTTTACGCAACAGAATGCGCGCTTTACGTAACAGAATGCGCGTTTTACGTAACAGAATGCGGGCTTTACGCAACAGAGCGCGCACCTTAGGCAACAGACTGCGCACTTTAGGCAACAGAGTGCGCACTTTAGGAAACAGAGTGCACACTTTAGAAACAGAGTGTGCACTTTAGGAAACAGAGTGCGCACTTTAGGAAACAGAGTGCGCACTTTAGGAAACAGAGTGCGCACTTTAGGGAAACAGAGTGTGCACTTTAGGAAACAGAGTGCGCACTTTAGGAAACAGAGTGCGCACTTTAGGAAAACAGAGTGGGCACTTCAGGAAACAAAGTGCGCACTTTAGGAAACAGAGTGCACACTTTAGGAAACAGAGTGCACACTTTAGGAAACAGAGTGCACACTTTAGGAAACAGAGTGCGCACTTTAGGCTACAGAGTGCGCACTTTAGGAAACATGTGTATGTTTCTGTTTTGTAAAGTACAGTGCGTATGATACATTACAAACTGTCGAATGCTGCAAAATTCTCCAAAACTGTGTGACCCAGAACAATTCTATTATTATTATCTATTAGTATGAATGTAAATGAGGCTACACACTTATTACCAAGTAAATAATGCACAAAACTGTACAGCATCTTTGAGTAACTGGATAAGCGTTGGGCTGTATGTCTAATGCGTTATTATTTGCATTATTATTAGCTGATATCTGTGGTCTAGGCTGTTTTCTCTTAGGTTTTGTCACTGCATCATTTCCACAGATAATTCTTCTTGTATTCTGTGCTGCTGTTGTATTTTGTCCTTATATAATTGGTGAAATCATTGGTGGGACTTTATTCCGCTGAACATAAAGGCTGCTCTGGTCCCGGGCAGCAGAGTGCGCCTAATGGGCCTATCGCTGAGTAAACGGAGGGTGTGGCGCCCTCAATCGCCTCTTTACAACAACTTCAGTCGGCGGCCAAAACACTGCAGCCATCTTGCCCAGCTTAGAGACAGCAATTAAACTGGAAAATTTGGATCATTCGCTTGACGTAAACTAAGTTCTGACTCCCAAAAAATATTCGCGTATACATTTAAGAACTAATCGTCTCTTAATCGTGCATCAACTCGTCCGCAAGGCTGAGAACTTTGACGAAACAAGTTAATCTCCGCCACGATGTTGTTCGGTGTGAGGCGTCCCGTGGAATGACAGCTGGAGCCATTGGTACCGCCTTTTACAGCGCGGCTCAGCCAATCAGAGGCCGCGGAGCCGCTCGCGAGGAGGAGGCTGTCCGCTCTGCGCATGCGCACGTCAGTGGTAAGTGCCTCACTTCTCAAAGCTCGCAGAAGTGTGAAGATGGCGGTTGGCTGTAGCTGGATGGAAAAGCTTTTTTTACTTTCTGAGGTGAATAAAGATGTAGCGTATCATCAGCTGCAGTCTGTAGAGACACAAATGTTGTTCTTGTGCAATAGTAAGGCCTTGTTAAGGAGGCAGCCGGTTATTACAGAGTTATAGTTCCGGGAGCAAAGCTAATGTCCAGCTGAGACTTTGTGCTAAAGGTACGATCTGTAACTACTACTCATCATGTTTTCCTCTGCATTTTTCTCTCTTAAGTACGAACAACAAGCACCAGAATTGACAGAAAGTGTCGGCGGACTATTGCCTGTTCCACACGTCTCTTCTAGTGAACTTAAAAGTGCAGAGGAGCTGTTTATAACAGTCCAATGGTGAAACTATGGACGCAGCGAACAGCAGCTCGGACTCCTCTGGACACGACCCTGGCAGGACACTTGTTGTCAGTGGCGGTGTAACTTCTCTGTCCGCTCCTCAGGAGAAAATCGACACATTGTCAGTGCAGACTTTGAATGGGAGCCAAAGTATGAATTCTCACAGTTCAGGAAGCGCAGCCCCTGTGCAGGGGACAACAGGGACAAGTGTCCCTGGAGACAGCAGCACCAACACTACATCTGTCAACAGCGGGACAGTGTTGACTAAAGTGCTGCCTTCTTCCAACAGCGTCATTCAGACGTCTCCCTTGAACTCTCACAGCCAGGCTGGGGGCCAGACTGGGGGCCAGGCCGGGGGCCAGGCAGCAGGGGCCACTGTGACACTTGTTAGACCACCTATGCACATAGTAGCTCTCAATGGAAACAACAATGGAAGTCCTGCAGCTGTCACTTCAACAGGTATCAGCCTACAAACTCCTCCAGTAAACAACAGCCCGGATCCCAGCTCTGTGTCTGTCAGCACAGCCTCAAATGTTATCAAGCAGGAGCCCGCCACAACAATAATACAGTCCCCACCTCAGCAGGCAGTCAGTCCCCGGACCCCTGTGTCTCTTTCTGCCAGTTCAGGTGGAGTTCGAACTCTGACTCCCCAGATGTTAGCAGCAAGACTGCCCCAGCCCACGTCTGGACAGCCCAGCGTGCATAACATCCAACTCCCACCAGGTGAGGAAACGTTTCAGATTCATTCATGATACTGTAATGTGCATTTTATTAAGGCCCATGTGCTCTTTAAGGATCACTTGTCCCCCGTGTTGATAATTGATTAAAGTAAAATTAATGATTCACTTTATTAAATATGAGGTGGGATGGTACTGTTGTCATCACAGTTTATGCACTTGTTGGACACAGTGCCTCATTGTTCACCTTAGATGGAAACATGTGTATTCAATTTGTTATTGTCAGGTACTCTGTGTTATGCTTAAATTCACTTTTATTACAACACAAACCATTATATTATCACTCTATTTACATTGTTTTAATGATGTATCCACGTAGGAAATAAATGTCAGTATACTGACAGTTTATAATACAGTGTTTTATGGTTTTTGCAGATTATTAATTCATGCACATGTAACAAAGGCATTTCAGAAAGTTGTTGAATTGCAAAGAGAACAGTACATGGTGGCAGTCAATAACTAGTATTATTTTTCTGACTTCTTTACTTAAAAACAAAAAAAGACTTTGCCTCGACTAGTCCACAGAAATCTCCTTTGATCTGACCACGTGTTTAACAAAAAGTGCTCTCATAAGTCACAAGTTCTCTGGAGTCCACAGAACAATTATGTGGACAGAAAGTAATTACAAACTATGGATTTATTTATATGCTAAAGTTCACGTTCTTTTTTCTTTCTGTTGTTGTACATAAAACTTGTAATTTGGATATAATAATGAAAACACCAATAATAAAAAGCATCAGTGAATGAACTATGTAACCAGGGGTAGTATATAATCATTGTTTGGTTTTATTACCCATGTATGATAGAACCTACCTCTCTATAATTCAGTCAGTTTAGATTTGACTCATTAGTTATTCAAATATATTACCATAGAGATATAATAGTACAATACTGTAATGTATTTTAACAGTACTTTGTGTTTGACATGCTCCAGGGATGGTGCTTGTGCGCAGTGATAGTGGACAGCTGCTGATGATTCCTCAGCAGGCTCTTGCCCAGATGCAGGCCCAGGCTCAGGGAGGCTTGGCACCGCGGGCAGCTACTCCAACAAACATGCAAACTCCTGGACAGGTAAGACATCACCTGCGGAGAGTGACAACTGGCACCTATAGCATTATCAACACTTGCCTTTCTCACTGTCTCCTCCAATATTTACATCCATTTGTTTGCAGTGAAAACAAGCAGACCTGTATTGGAAACTATTGAAAAAAAATTGCTTCTTTGTGTTGTTTTTTTTACCAGGCAATTTAAGAACCAATTGATATGTACAATGTTTCTCCCAGACTTTCTTATTGTTTTAGATCAGCTGGTAAAGTCAGTTATTATACTCGTATGTTCATGTCTGTCTTCAAGAGGAAGTGTCTAATTACTGTCTATATTTTTACACAGACCCCAGGAAATGCTGTCATCAGTCGACCAGTGACCCCCAGCACTGTCATCAGACCAGGAGGCCCTGTGACAACCACGCTTCCAAAAACAACCACACTTCATAGACCCCCTATTCTTCAGGTAACAGGCACCATGTCCTGAAAGAGACTTACTACTACAGTTTGTTTGAGACTCAGTTGTTACTTCATGTCTCTATTTTTGCTAAATTTATGGATGCGTTCACTTTTTTACTTGTTAAGTCCTGGTTTCAGCCCATTCTAATATATACTCTGTGGTCCTGTTGTAGGCCTAGTTTAATTCTGGTCTAGTCCAGGTTTAGTTCTGGGTTTAGTCTCAATTTAAATGTGGTGTTTGTGCAAGTATGAATGCACCGTATGCAGGTTTTAGATTGCAGTTATGTGATGCATTGCGTTATGTTGTTATGCACTGTTCCTCTGAGGGCTGCTTTAAAAGATCACACCTGTTCCTCTTCTTTCCTGAAGAGTGCAGTTGGCTCCGCAGTGCCTGGAATGACCCCCAGACCAAGTGGTCCCACAGTTACCTCACTAACGTACAGCAAAGTGAGTTCCATAGTGTCTTTCAGAGTGTGTATACCAAAGGTAATGATCGACCAATCTTTATTTGTATTTGTTAATATTCTCATGCCAGGAGACGATGGAAAATGTGAACAAATGTAAGAACTTCTTGTCTACATTGATAAAACTGGCATCTACTGGGAAACAGTCGACTGAAACGGCAGCATGTGTCAGAGAACTCGTAAAGGATCTACTGGTGAGTGAATTCACAAAGAGGTTTACATAAAGAACTGTAAAGCTATATTGTTTTATATGTTATATGTTGTGATAATAAAAAATAACCTGCATCCTAGGAGGGCAGACTGGAAGCTGAGGAATTCACCAGCAGACTATATAAAGAGCTGAACTCATCACCACAACCTTACCTAGTGCCTTTCCTGAAGGTACAGTCTGTTGTATTTCATTACAAATCCAAATGTATGTCAGTTGTAAGAACTTCATTGATAAGTTTAATATAGAAAACTTGTGGATGTCATTTTGCTCAAATCTAATAGGCATGGGACTATATTGAAATATGGTGTTGCAAATATCATGGCTAAAATAATTGTGATTAATAATTATATCTGGATAACTATTAAAGTACTATTAAACTTAAATATAACTATTAAATTATAATTTTTTATATTATGACGAGGTTCCATATTTAAACAACTTGTACTTTGTTATAAGTGAAAACAACAGTGATCTAGAAGAAATTATCATGGAGAAGAAGCTTCTTGGTGATAAAATGGCGATTATCTTTGTTGTTGTCTTTCTTGCGATTTATATAAAATGTGATTATTGTCAACCCTTTTCATCATGATAGATCATATGGTTTATTATCCCGTCCCTATTCAAAAACAATGAAATGAAATGTCAAAAGAATTATTTAGGCCCTTGCTCTCTATAAAATATTCTGACGTTAGATTGTAGAATGTCCTGAGCACAACTTGTACAATGTGTATTTTTTGAGTTTGGGAGAAGATAATCGATCCAGTGCGTGCTTTGTGCTGTGTGCAGAGGAGTCTCCCCGCTTTGAGACAGCTCACTCCAGACTCTGCAGCCTTCATTCAGCAGGGCCAACTCCCTCAGTCCAGTTCAGGTCCAGTCTCCACCACCTCCACAGTGATCCTCAGCAGCCCTGGGCCTCGGGTCACCACATCCATCACCAGACCTCTACTCCAGCCAGGGGTCCCCAAACCAGGACAGTCCCCCTCTCTGGTAAAGGGCTATATTCATATAGTGCAGTCATTTAAAGAGACCACTGGGCATTGGACTTAATCCTAATTTCAACGGCCGCAGGTTCTCCAGACTCCCCAGCAGAGAGCCATGGTGAGACCTCAGGTAACCCTACCCACAGCCTCCATGGTAACGCTCAGGAATCATGCACCAAGCCGAATAATGCTGGGACAGCAGCAGGTCCAGCTTAAAGAGCTGCAGCCAGGTGAGAGGCTGGGGACTAATGTGACAATATAAACACTACTGGATACTGCACTTTGAGTATTGTTGTACACAGTTTACAGCATACCCCTATTAAGCTTAGAGAAGCATTCAACTGCTGTGTAATTAGAGCAATACATAATAACTGGGACTAAACTGGGACAGGATTGGTCGGATCATTTCTGTAGAGAAATGAGATGTAAGTGGACATTGTAGTGGAGATGTTAAAACATATTTCTCCTACAGCACTGACTCTGGCTCAAAGAAACAAGCTGAAAGAAGCTGGTGGCACATTCAAGTAAGTCCTTATTTTGCTTTTACATTTCTGAGATCTCACAAAGAAAACCAGAGATACATATCCCTATAAAAGTAGGATATGTAAAACTTACTGTACTTGTCCAACCTTTAAGACACAAGTCTAGACTGGTCCACCCCTTCAAGACCTTCTTAAAGGTGAATGACATGACTTTCTGTTTCTGCTTTCCAGAGATGATGATGACATCAATGATGTGGCTTCTATGGCTGGAGTAAACTTAACTGAAGAAAGTGCTAACATCCTGGCGACTAATTCAAGTCTGGTGGGGTCTGTGACACATTCTTGTGAAGATGAGGCGTTTCTCTCCTGTGCTTTACTACAGCGGAGGATGCTGGAGATTGGTGCGATTGAGTGACTCTTTTCACACTGTATAGTGCTTCCTGTTTCAGACTTAAGGACTGGGTTTTTCCTCTTTAGGGAGGAGACATGGGGTGACAGATTTTGGCACAGATGTGGTGAAGTTAGTGTCTCATGCCACTCAGCAACATCTCCAAAATTTGCTGGAAAAGGTTACACAAGTAGCCCAGCAGAAAAACATCAGCTTTAAGGTTAGTAGTGTTAATTAGATTAGATGATTAGCTATATTCACTTGCCCCTTATACAGTAATGTAACACCTCCCTCTGTTGGCAGGACAATGATAACTACGAGCAGGGCAGTGATGTTCGTGCCCAACTCAAGTTCTTTGAGCAGCTGGACCAGTTAGAAAAGCAACGGAAAGAGGAACAGGAGAGAGAGATACTCCTAAAGGCAGCTAAGGTAATGTTATGCAGACATTTTTATTGCCAAGTCATGTAAATTCTATGAATGCCTAACACATATTGATGAATGTAGAAATAACTTCTAAAGAACTAAAAACACCAGGTCCCCTCTGACCCAGAGCGTGTCTGAGATTCTGAATCTTTTTGCAAATAACTTGAGAACATAATCCGTCTAATCTAGCTTGTTATTTTGTGCTAATTAAATTTGACATTTGTACATGTGTCCTTCCATAATCATTTCTTTATTAGATTAATATATTCATTTTCATCAGATTTAAAATGCGCTCCCTACGATATCATTGTCTGTACATCACTCTGTGTCATGTTTGGCTTCTAGTCTCGAGCTCGGCAAGAAGATCCAGAGCAACTGCGACTGAAACAGAAATTTAAAGAGGTAAATTTAAGACTCTAGTATCTAATTATATTTTCCTGTAACTGTACAGCGTTATTTAAATGCATCTTCTTTTTGTTTAAATGGTCCAGATGCAGCAGCAAGAGCTTGCACAGATGAGACAGAGAGAGGCTAACCTGACAGCTCTGGCAGCCATCGGCCCCAGGAAGAAGAGGAAGATTGGGGACTTTTCTTCCTCCTCTTCTGTCCCTGAGGTAAGACGAGGGTCATCCAGACAGGTCTAGTGCATACTTTCATGTCCTTAGGCAAGACACTTACCTAGTATGAATGTGGAGTGTGTAGTGAGTTGTTGGAAGGAAGGATGGTGCAGATTGAGGCACCATCAGTCTACTCTAGAACAGCTCAGGCTAGAAGTAGTAGCTTATCACCATGAGTGTGGAATGAATTAATGCAATGTAAAGTGTTTTTGGTGCCTGAAAGTTGGCACAGTGGCTGATTGAATAGCTCTCACGCTTCACAGACTGGAATGTGCAATATTTTGGATGGTGCATTAATGGGAACTGTGCAAAAGTGGAATGTGCAATTTTTATTTTGGCCCTTTTGTGACCCCAGCCTTTGGGACCACGGATGAAAAAGACCCTTTGGCTATAAGTTACCTTAATCTCGGTTCAAGTGAAGGACAAAACCCCGAGCGTGAAGACTGCAGTGAGCATTACATTGGAGAAACAAAAAAGCCACTCAATAAAAGAATATACCAGCACCTCTACAAGAGCAGCTCAGGACCCCAGTCTGCTGTATATCACCATCTCAAAACCACTAACCACTCCTTTGAACATAGTGAGATACAAATCAAAGAGAACGAAACAGGAAATGGTTTGAGAAGGGAGGTAAAGAAGCAAACTTTGTGATTTTTAGCTGTTAATTTACTTACTGTTATTAATAAACTAAATATAGATTAGTTACCGCACTGCCAACTCTGCAGCTATTCCCTTTTGTCAGTACATTATCAATAAGCCAACTTCACAATTTTGGCATTTACTTTTCCTTATCAATAGGCTGGTAAATTTGTGCTGCTACTACTCAGAAGATAGCAATGAAATATTTGTATAAAACTGATGCATTGTGAAATTAAACATTTGGCAAGAATACCACAGCAGTTTGCATGTAGTGTCTCATAAATATTATTACCTGCTCTCACTTGTGGGCTGTCTTTCCCATAATGCATTGCAGGGCTCTGGAACAGCCTCATCTGTGTCTGGAGGGGCCTCTGCATCAGGCTCCAGACCCACACGGCAGCGCATCACACGCGTCAATCTCAGGGACCTGCTCTTCTGTTTGGAGAATGAGAGATCTACCAGTCGCTCCCATTTCCTCTACAAGGGCTTTCTCAAATAGACTTAATGTCAGACAGGACCCAGAGAGCGGGAAGTGAAGAGCACAAAGTGACTCTTAAAGTGACGAGGAGGAGCGTTCAGACCGTACTCAATAATCGGAGACACCCCCACCTCCCTCCTCGCGACGCAGACACTTCCCTTTATTTTCAGTGATTTGCATCTTGTTTCCAAGTGCTAAAATAGATTCTATGTTTTTATGAAAATTTGTATGAAGTGACTTATTGTATAATTATGCACTGTAACAACTACAGTTTATTTTCTGATCATTTTTATGCACAAGTTCAAGAAAATCAAGATATCTTTTAATGAAAAAAACCTATGACATTTTAAATTCTGTTAACATTTGTTGAATTAGACTGTGTAACCTACTGAGTTGCCTTCCTAACTATGAAGAAGCCATATAGCCGCCCTTAAGCAATTAACCTGCTGTAACTAAAACAGTAGCTTGTGCTTTGCTATGTCATCTCTGGTTACTTTACTTGATTGTTGTATTTATTTACTAAACATGGGCTTAAGTTAATGTTTAGTTATTTATTGACATGTGACAGTCACTGTTTCATCTGGTTTTAGGCTCACACTGAGGAAAAACAAGACATTGCAAGTATGGAGAGGCTTCATTTTTGATTGTTCCAATAATTAATAGTTCAGTTTCATTTTAAATTTAACAGTAAAACATAATTGAGATGTTATGCTGTGTTTTCATGACAAAGTCTAACTATTATGGCTACTTATGAATAATGTCTTGACGAAATACTGGTAATAATCTTGTGGTTTTCAGCTCAGTGTTGCTCTAATTCACTGCCCATTGTTTATTTTCTAATCATTTACATCTTTTGTATTGTGTTGTGGGTTTTCAGATGTTATAGCATAAAAGCTGTGTTTACTTTTCCTTTGCAGCAGTTAATTGTGTTTGTAAGAAAATGTAGTTTGACACAATTTATGTTGAAATATTTCGCCCTTTATTATTTATCACTTTACCAAAATCGAACTAAAACAATTCTATTTTTCTAGCTTGCCGCTCTCACATATTTTTACTTTTTAAATCATTTGTACATCCGATAACTTACTTGCTTCTGTTCTGGTGTGCTACTGAACTCCTACGATTTTTAGGTTTTGACTCGGAGTTTCTTGTACATTTGTAAATGTTACCTAAAGTTTTACACAAATTTGTATAGTATTGAGAATTTAACCCACAGGGAAAAATCATAGCATTTTCTCTATTATAACATTGAATAAATATTGATTTTTTTTTACAATAATTACATTTGACATTTAATTCATCTGACTCATTTTATTATTGAAAGTTATTTTCCTGGCTCAGATATTGGGGTTGTGACGATGATACTTTGATAGTCTTTATTTTTAATCTATAACTAATGAGAAAGTGTCCATCCTGGGACCTTTACTGGTGTTTATCATTGTTCCTTATCGGTTTCTTCTTATTTTTCCCCAAAAATAACAGCATTTTGACCCCCTGAACATCGATGAAATGCCTGACATGCAACTTTTGTGATATTCAGATCCATTGATGGCTCCATGGAAAAGTTGCAACTGATGAACAGTTTGTCGGCCATATTGGATCAGAAATCGCTCCATGAGACACCTTTATTTGAAATTTGTAACATAGAGTATGTCTATAAATTGGATTTAATACAGCCTGCTTTCACTTTTATTTAATTTGTACTTTATACAGTCTATAAATATACCATTTTATATGGTCCTGATCTATCTATTTATGGCATAAGAAGATGCAAAATACAGTCTATGATCAGTCTGTCTTTTTTTCTGGTTTTTTTTTTGCAGTTGTCCAGCAGAGGCGCAAAGACTCCTTAAAAACATGTCAAACATCTTACATTATTTACAATCATTAGTTATCAGTTTATTTTGGCTATTCATTATGGTTTTGAGTAATGAGCACATAACCAGTGGTGACTGTAGCGCCCCCTACAATACACATAAAACGTCCATAATGACCCAGTTATCACGAAACCTGGGAGATTCATTGTTTTCACTATATCATGCAAACAAGTCAATTAGACATTAACATAACATTATCTTCTTTATTGTTTCTGCTGTGTGAACATAAACCTCAGATATTTCAGATTGGACCAAATCTATGAACTGCACAGAGACAGAAACTACTGAAAGTTTCAAAGTGATTTTATTATTTAGGTCAGTCTGAAAAAGTCAATTACACTGTAGCTTTATGATGCGCAAGGCTGTTTGTTAAAGCCGTGGACGTCACCAGTTTAAGAGTTAAATGAGTTACAAATGTTCTATGAATCACAGAGGCAAAGAGCAAAGTGACAAAAAATTCACACAGACGTTATTTAGGTCAGTTGTTAATTTATTAAGTCAATTGGCAAATTTCACTATGGAAATGGAAGAGAGATTCAGAAGCAGTCGTGATTCAGGAGCTGTGGCGATTCAGATGCTGTCACGAGTCCACGGCGGCACAGGGGAGAGACGTGCACATGGTGGTGAGGGCCGTCATTGCCGCTTGCAGCTTTAATTGATATTAAAAATGCTGCATTTTCCACTTGTTGAGCTGGAGACTCCACACACAGGGTTAGTGAATATTTATGATGGAAGTGGGAACTTGAGGTTGTGCTACAGATGTTAACAAAATGTGTGTCCGGAAACATAAACTGTCCCTAAATAAATCACATTTTAATTGATTTGTTTCTATTGATCACACATTTAGGATGCAAATGTTACACCACTCCTCTCTTAAAGGACTGGATCGTTATATTTTTATGATGGCGACTCATTTCTTTCAGCCTGTTGCTTGTGTTTATAATGACACTGATTCTGCTGCTTATTAGTAATGCCATAATTAGATCTTTAAAGGGGTTCTGCTCATGTAAGTTTGTCATTGTAAAGTATCCACTGGGGGGCAGCATTGCATAGTTAGTGTCAAGGAAGACATTGTTAAAGTGCAAGTAGCAAAACAGATGAAGCTTCCTCAGAGTTGCAGGAAATCTTAAGTCTATTCCTCCATTTGTGCTGTGACAGAACAAATGAATCTTTGTTTAACATGTGAGTAAATGCACTGAGCACCGTGACTGTGTGGAGCAAATGCACCGAGCACAATGTGGAGCAGAAGCGGAGCAGCTCTAAATCCCTGCACCAGCCTCTTCCATAATCATAACAGCACATGGAGAATGGGTCACATCTGCTGCATCAGCTGTGAAGTCTCCCTGTCACTGCAGCTCTCTCAGGGCTTCAGGATGGGGCCTGATGCTGCCATGATTGGGAGCAGGTTTTATGTGCACAGCTAATTATTATTATTTCAGTTAGCAGCAGACAAAATAAGAGCCCCATTTTGCATTAGTGCGCAGCTTTCCTGAGAACCTCTAGGGGGCAGTATGTCATTTGAAACCTAAACGTTACAATAAGTAAAAGATGCACACATTTAAATTGCTTAAATAGTTTCATTTATTAAGTAAAGGCTCAGTGGGTGTTTTTTTATATGTGTTTTTAAAATATTGCAGCCTGTAATTTTGGATGGGCTACAACATTCGCTTTTGGTGTTTTTATGAAGATCAACACACAAAAAAAAAACTCTTTAAAGATGCACAGTGAGACTTTTCTGGAGAGTTGCCACCTGCCTGTCACTATGAACATGTTATTGCTCATGCTTTGTGTAGAAAGTTACACAGTATGGCATTAAACATATCTATGTCCACGTTGGAGATGAGCAGGCGATGCCACCAGGTCAAGGTACAGGTCAGATCTATGAAGAGGCGACTCTGCTGAGGGTAATGATGCATGTTTTTGGCAAGATATGTATTATTATTATTAGTAATAGTAGTAGTAATAGTATTTAGTAGTAAATGAAAAGATAATTATGAATATTAATAGTCATAGTAGGTCCTTTTGGGCTTGTGGAGCTGGTCAGACTCTGATGAAAACCATGTGACAAAGGAAATAAGAGATGATCATCGTAAAAGTTAATTCAGCCTGTTGCACATTGGACGTCTTAAGATCAAGAAGGGACAAGATTTTATCCCTGTTGATGAAAAGCTGTGCAGTTCTTACACAAACACTTCCTCCCTTTGGTCTGCATCAGAGCTATACGTAAAATATCAATGCAGTAATATATTATTACAAACTTCTTGGCAATAAGCGCATCACCACAGAGATGTGATACTTTTAGACAACATCATTTCACTATAAACTGTAGAGTTACACCCTTCTAATCTGTTGCACTTTAGTTGAATCTGCTGAAAATGTAACTTATTCAAAGGATAATTGTGTGTATATGTATTAAAGGCATTATGAACATGCAAGTCCAATGCATTTTTTTATTTTACACAATAAAAACATACATTTAATTCACTTTTAACACTAGTTTTAAGGGATATCCATGTGTCAGGACATGTTTAGTATCAGATTATCAGGACAAATGTCATTCTGTGGATTGTGTCGGGACAAATTCTGCGTCGTGAGGTACCCAGCCCTAGTGTCACTGTGGTGTGTGACTGAATGTACCACAGCTCAGGACATATTCTATTAGAGGCTTAATGATACTGTTGTTCACCTGCTCACGTTTCATGACTTTACCTAATGTCTTTCACCTGTCCTATGGCTCTTGTGGCTCTTGTGGCTCTTGTGGCTCTTGTGGCTCTTGTGGCTCTTGTGGCTCTTGTGGCTCTTGTGGCTCTTGTGGCTCTTGTGGCTCTTGTGGCTCTTGTGGCTCTTGTGGCTCTTGTGGCTCTTGTGGCTCTTGTGGCTCTTGTAGCTGCACAGTTCACTCGGTGATATTATCTGACTCATGTAAGCCTGCAGGAGTTACGGTTGATATAAACCACAGAATATCCAACATTTCCTGTCGGAGTATATGGATGCAGGTATGGCCTCACCTCCTCGTGCAGTTTCCAGATCCAATATTTTTGCTGGTAATCCCCCCTTCCACTCCTCAACACTGCTGCTCTTTCACCGTTAAGTCCACATAAGCTCCCACTTGAGTGCCAGCGGCGGAGCGACAACAACAGAAAGGGAGGGTCGGTGGAGCGGGTTGCCATGGCGACACCTCAGCTCGGCGCACCTGAGGGTTGATGGGTAAACACCACAATCCTGCCAGGGGGGAGCAGCATCACACTTTTGCACCATACTATTAAAGGAGAGCCTATTAATTTGTTACTTTGTCACTTGTGCCGGTGCCCTGAGGTGAGTTTACATAATGCGAGTGTTTCTCATTAATTTAAAAGATCACAGCAGCCATACAGGCTCATTTTGTCCTGCACAGGCAAGAAATGAACTACCTGCTCCCGCTGAACAGTTATGTAGTAGAAATATGGTTTAAATAATGTTGGATCATATGTATTATTGGCTTATGTAACAAAAACATGCATGTGGAATCAGAGGATGATGCAAATCACAAATCAAATGTCCTTATATTTTAGTATTTTACCTGTTTTTAGATCCTGTTTTTTCAAGCAGATAGGTCCATAAACAAAATATCTGCACTTTGACAGCTAAAGTGCAAATTCTTCTGCTGAATTCTCACCTTCCCCTCGGCTCGTTTTTAATCTGCAGAAACTCCAGATTGTTGTAATGTCATTCAGATCTAAGATTAAATTCCTTCGGCTACATGAAAAATGCCAAAATCAATTTTACAAGATGTGGGCAGCAAGTTGTTTCTATATCCTGCTCTTACAACATACTCTGAAATTGTTTATTGAACAAGACATGGATATCAATAGAGGAATATGAAAAATAAGTCTGATATTACTTCACAAAACTGGTAAAAACCCAGGCTCCTCATTCATAACCCGCCTCTTTTCCCACTGTGAGACAAATACTAAAAAGTCTGTTAATTAATTTTATCCCTTTCTACGCCTCTTTGCATATTGTTGATTAAGGCCCTGTGCTTCTGAACGAACGAGTCCTCAGAGGGATGAGACTGGGAGCGGGATTGGGACGTAGTGATGTGTGCACGCTGCGTTTCAGTCACTGCCTTTTACAACCCATTAAAATGCACCAGCTCACTTTTATGTTGAAACAAAAGACTGATTTGCTCCCATGTGACACTGCTTTATTAGTCCTCAACTTTTCACAGCTCCATTTGTGCAGCGTGTCCTTGTCCCAGCGGGGGTTAGTGCTGACAGTGGTAGGACCTGGCTGAGTGGAGGTATGTGGTGAGACAGAGGCTGAACTCAGGCCTGTGTGTTTGTCATAGCAGCAGAAATGGTGTTGTAAGCCTGGCTGAGCGGCCAAGGTATTGACACGGGGGTTAATAGTCTGTTGCCCTCTTTAATGGAGCCCAACTGAAGGCAATTTCAGAAGGCAGAACACCGCCAGCTACATTTGTAAATAGGTCTTGGATATAAAGACAGAGTAAAGACTAAACACACTGGAGCAACTTTAGGATATCCCAAAATAACATTGAAGTATAACAATCTCCCTTGAACAGAATAGCTCACCTCAGCCTGAATGATTATCCATGTCGAAACCTGCGCTTTTCCATGACTTTAATGCATTTCATGACAAAGCTAACATATCTCTGAGAATGTCTTAAAGAAAACAGAAGCATCGGGAGTAAGTGCGCTGCAGAGGGCGGGCGGAGGGTAGATGCAAATGGACATTTTCAGAGCACTCAAGCCTCAAATGCAGCTCTCATAAATCAATCAAAATACAATTCAGAGTCAGCTAATGATGAAGGAAACATGGTTAAAAGCTAAAGAGTTGCTTTTGCATCTATCTACAGATAAAGATGAGACGCCTCAAAGACACAGCTGGCTCTTCTCAACTTCCAGTCAACAAACCGCGCAGCAGACGCTCTTATTCCTATGACACACCTATTACTATTTTATTTCACTCTGTGCTGACTGTGTAATTATTTATACAAAACAAGCCTGATGCATAAACAGAGCTGCTGTGCTACTGCTGCTGCCTCGTCTGTAGGACACAGAGAGAGTTTAGGAGAGAAGGAAGCGTCTCAGAGCAAATTGTATCTCCTCATAGTGCTCGTGTCCTAGGTAAGGCTCTTCTTAGCGCTCGTGTCCTGGGAAAGGCTCCTCATAGTACTCGAGTTCTAGGTAAGGCTCCTCTAAGCGCTCGTGTCCTAGGTAAGGCTCCTCTAAGCGCTCGTGTCCTAGGTAAGGCTCCTCTAAGCGCTCGTGTCCTAGGGAAGGCTCCTCAAAGCTAATCGTGTCCTAGGTAAGGCTCCTCATGGCGCTCGTGTCCTAGGTAAGGCTCCTCATGGCGCTCGTGTTCTAGGTAAGGCTCCTCATAGCACTCGTGTCCTAGGGAAGGCTCCTCATAGCTCTCGTATCCTAGATAAGGCTCCTCATAGCTCTCGTGTCCTAGGTAAGGCTCCTCTTAGCACTCGTGTCCTAGGGAAGGCTCCTCTTAGCGCTCCTGTGTCCTAGTGTCCTAGGCTCCTCTTAGCACTCGTGTCCTAGGTAAGGCTCCTCTAAACGCTTGTGTCCTAAGGAAGGCTCCTCATTGTACTCGAGTCCTAGGGAAGGCTCCTCAAAGCTAATCGTGTCCTAGGGAAGGCTCCTCATAGCTCTCGTATCCTAGATAAGGCTCCTCTTAGCACTCGTGTCCTAGGGAAGGCTCCTCTTAGCGCTTGTGTCCTAGGTAAGGCTCCTCTTAGCACTCGTGTCCTAGGTAAGGCTCCTCTAAACGCTTGTGTCCTAAGGAAGGCTCCTCATTGCTCTCGAGTCCTAGGGAAGGCTCCTCAAGCTAATCGTGTCCTAGGGAAGGCTCCTCATAGCTCTCGTATCTTATAGCTCTCATGTCCTGGGGAAGGCTCCTCATGGCGCTCGTGTCCTAGGTAAGGCTCCTCATGGCGCTCGTGTCCTAGGTAAGGCTCCTCATGGTGCTTGTGTCCTAGGTAAGGCTCCTCTTAGCGCTCGTGTCCTAAGGCTCCTCATGGGGAAGGCTTAGGTGAGGAATTATACGCTGCTGATTAAACTTCGACGCTGCAGGGAGCAACTCGGATACCTTACTTGCTCTCGCATCATTTTAAGACCAGGAGAGCTAAAGAAGAAAAATAAAACACATTTATAAATACACTTTGGCAGGCAGCATGAAGAGTCACAGCCTCGTCAAAGAGCATGAAATGTTAAGGTGACACTGGTGACACGAAGTCGCATGTCAAAAAACAACAAGCCGCACGTTAAAGTGGCAGAATAAAGTGCATGTAAGTGCGATTAATAAGACTCCCCGCGTGGCCATTTGGAGCCTCATAAATTTCTGATGCTGCCTTTAAAGTGGCTCATGATAAACATTATGGCGACGTTTTGCTGTTATGAAGGAACATAAATGATTAAGTAAACACATAAAAAACACTTGAGAAGAACATACGATGTATTGTACGAGGCAGATGATTAAGTTACAGAAGGAGGCTGTATTTGGGCACATTTTTTCTTCTTTACAGCAGTTTGTCATCGGAGTGTGTGATAAGAATCCTGAACGCTGCACTATCGATCTTTTCTGTTTTCTGGTCTGCCCCATGTTCGCCTCCATGTGTTGCATTAATCTTCGCTTTCATTAACTCAATTACAGCTGATTCCATTGCTAAAAATGACTTGAAAAACACACATTACCGACCCTAACCCATGTCTTGGTTTGTTACCTGCGTCTCAGTGGAGATAGATACGCTTCATTAAATCATCCTGAGCCAACTTAAGAGTAAAGATAAAGTCAAATGGTTGTTTCTGTTCTGCAGGTGATGTAGATGATGCTGAAACAGTTAGACAGCTGCTTTATTACTGCAAGTTTGCACAAATTTCTGTTGACGGCCCCATAAACTGTATCACGGAGTGGATTAAGTGAATGTGACGTCACTCAAACGAAGCTCATCGAGGCAAATTTGGACTAATTTGCACATAGTATCATAGTGTAATCTGATGTATTTGACTTATATTATTTTATGTATTAACATTAATTTGTGTCATTTGTATTTTTGCATATTCATTTGCACTCATTTTATTAACACTTTAATTCTATTTGATTACATTACATTTACTTTCTTCATAATCATATTGGTTTGTCTTAATGTTGCAGTACAGAGCATTAGAGGAGCGCACTGATAAAGGTGAAAGTGTGAAGTTGTGGAATAAAGAGACGAACTGAAACTGTCCTGCCGTGTTGGCCTATTTAAGCCAGGGGAGTCCAACTTTTTCCACCGAGGGCCACATACTGAAACATATTTGAAGCGCAGGGCCACAAACCAGTGTGCATTTACAGGGAGTCAGAACCTTTACCTTAATAAGACTTGGAAGATCATTGTTAGGTCTGTGTCATGATGCAGTGTCATGTTATTCAGGTTATAGAGGGCAGAATTGCTTCAATTTGTCGTAAAAAAAATACTTCCTGATCAATTGGGCCAGTTTAGGAGGAGGCATGAGGGCCAACAAAAATTGATCTGAGGGCCACATTTGGTCCCTGGGCCGTAGTTTGGACAGTCCTGATTTAAGCAAAGAAGACAGCAAGAAACTGTAACCCGCCAAACCACAGCCTCAAAAAACTGTGTAAGAACAATATATTAGGGCTACAAGAGCAACGAAAGAGCCAATCCAGAGCGAGGATGATGAACGGTAACGCCTCCTCGCGCTCGTAACGCTGATTTTAGCCGCTTAGCAACGCTGTCAATCAAACCTGTTGTTAATGCTAAAGCGGGAGCGACCTCGGGGAAAGAAGACGCCTGATTTGTCTGTTATTAATGTTCACATCTTGATTTAAGGAGACAACAGCAAAATAAAAATCACAGGATCATATAGAGTGGGTCAGTTCAAATATTTTAACGAGTTACAGAGAGAGGGGAGAATGAATTAGAGCCAGAATCAACGGCAAATGTTCGGAACGTGGCGGCTAGCAGGTTAGCAATGTCCATTTATATATACAGTTTATGGACGATGATGTGCTGCAAATGCACATCTCTGGATCATATTCACCGGCCGAGTACTGGCTTTGACCCTCTGTTTGTGCATTGTGTAACAGTGAAAAAACAACCACACCAAACGTATTCAAATATAGAGTATATTGCTTTAGTGAGTGATGCAGTGAGGGCGCCGCCGTCTCCCTCCTGACTGCATTGACTGCTCAGTGCTGATGAATCCTGTGTCATGGTAATTGCACAGCTCCTTCTATAGGCCACTCATCCATATCACAAATGGCTGGTCGTTAAACAGTGCATCCTCTCTCCCCAGAGTGCTGCCGGGGACATTTATTTACCCCGCTGGCTTTGTTCTCATTTTTCGACAGCTCCTGAAATAGCATAGAATAGACTCCGAGTGGTGTCAGCACAAAAGCGGTATAGTCCAGGCTCAGAAAGCAAACCCTAATACTAAACCATCTGATCACGCAGTGGGCATCACAACCAGTGTATTTCACTTTAGAGTCTCAGCGTGGGCCTGGCTGGACTCGCTATAAAGATACAGAGAGGAAATGAAAATACACACAGCAGCAACACACCCCGAGTCCAAATGTCGTTTATCAAAGATGGAGACTGGGGTTTGCTTTGTTGTCTCACTGTGTCGATCTGTTGAGGAGAGCAGCACCAGTAGAAGCTGTGATGAAGGAGGGAGAATCATTTAATCACTATCATCCAGTGAAATGTACACTGACTTTCTCACCTTAAACCCCTTTTAATGAGGCTAGTTAACATCAGGGGGTGTTCATCACTTCACAAGAACAAAAAAACAAATCTGATTACTCAAAAGAAAATGCTTTTTAACGTGTTCAGTATTCACTATTTTACATTTTCTTCATTGTAAACAGCGAAATACTTTAAACCGCAGAGCTGATATGCCCCGTCTCTTCATACTCAAAGCTAAAGATGGTCATTTACGTGTTTTTATTGCTGAAAAATGGCCAGGCAACATATTTGAACCCGAGCGACACGACCCAGAGTCTGAATCAAACTTGCAGCTCAATACAATAATGATAAACACAGTGAATGATTCTCACGGGGCCAGGACCCCTCTGCAAACCTGTGAGCGGCTCCTGCAGACGTGTCGTTGCAGAGCAGATTATACTGTTCAGACATACACTTCTTTCATTTTTATTCTATTTCTCGTAGTTCTCCAAGTGCAAAGTGCGAGCCTGGTGCAGACGGATCCTCTACGCTGGATATGAAACTTTTAGTGAAGTTTAGAAAAGTGAAGAATGAACCACTGAGGATTACTGCTCTTGATAGGCCTCTCACCCTAATTACTACTGTGAATTTCGGACTATTGAGCGCCGCTGAATATAAGCCACATGTTACAAATATGTAGAAACATGAGATATTTACACAGAACGACGGTACACGGAGGGTTTTTCAGTTTAGAAAATAAAACGGCACCAACACAAACCATCTGCTTTTATTTCCTCTGATAGTTTTCGTCGTTTTACATCGTCTAAGTTCTTCCCGCTGCCGCCTCCAACGTCGCACCATCGACTCACTGATGATCAAACTTATGTGCAGTAGCTCCGTTTCCTTCTTTGACGACAGATCCATTGCCTTTAACTTAAAGCTGATACATGGAGGCTGTGGCATGATGCGCAAAATGACAGTTCAAAATCAAAACTGGAGTATTCTTCAGCGCATAATCTTTGTCTCACTTTTGCGTGTACAGCTAGAGAGCGCCCCCCGGTGGTCATTAGCCCGTAAAAATCCATAAATTAGCCGTAGCGTTGTACAAGCTGCAGGGCTCAAAGCGTGGGGAAAAAGTAGTGCCTTATAGTCTGAAATTTACAAAATATAGACTTATCTTTCATACAGAGATGGAACAATGCATTTTGGGAGTCAGTATTTATCGTGGGGCCTTTTTCTTTGTAAAAGTAGTGGACTTTTTGGTGTTTTCCTCTTCTATGATAACATTTGCTAAATTTCATTATTAATTTTCTACTATTAATGTATTGCAGCTCATGTTTGTAGAATGTTTTTTTTGATATAATCCTGCTTTAGGATGATTGTGTCAGGGGCATAAATGAGTTTCAATATTATCGCTTTGCCTTTTGTGAGTTTACATGTATAATCTGGTTAGAATATACATGCCTCTTCTGTGATGGCCCCGATTGGAGAGAATAGTTGTCTTTATAATCTAAACTTTCCATCTGTGTGAGCTCAGCGCCTTTAAATCCTCGCTGCGCCGGATCCGGTGAGGCACATGGTTATTCAGACGACTCCACCCTCAACCCCCTGTGACAAGAAGCACAATGACATTAATGAATAAATATCAACAATAAAAATAGCAACGCTGCTGTTAACAACATATTGTGCTCAGCTCACTGCGCTGCTAACTGGGCCCACTCCAATTAGTGCCAAAGTGTTCCTCCATGAAGCTAATGTGCTTATGTGCAGCCTGGCTCTGACCACGATGACTTTTCACCACGCACATGATTATTTCAGCTGTGGAGCCTGGTGCTGCTGATGACTTCCTTTATTAACACGGCTCTACGGCGGTGCCAAGTCCACACCGGAGCTCATTACCGGACTAAAGGTTAACTAAGGTTTAATGGTGGGTATTCTCATTACGATGGGACATTCCTGTGTTGATTAACGACAAAATCACATCAGCTTTTATTAACTATTGTCCTGGGTCTGTAGGAAATCTTGCTGGTGCTAAGTTCTGCTGGCTTCTTTAAAGATAACCCTCGGAGATCATGTTCTACCGTTATATTGTGGCTATGATCAACCATTGCCACATTTTTCTTGCCATCGCCTGCTCTCAGGGCGTCTCATTAAAGGCCAGATTACGCCACAGGGATTAATGGTGTGGCTAATTGATAGACACACAGGCAAAGTGGATTAAGTCCCTATTCAGTCCCCAGTGGCTCTTCTGGCTCTTCAGCTGACTAATTGAAATCACAGGAAGAGACTCCGCATTGCTACGCGACCCAGCCACATCCTCCATTTCAAGAAGAAAATGAAGTGATATGCAAACAATAAGGTCAAAGATTAACTGCTTCAATCCCAGAAGAGACTTACACACACAGAAGTCTGATTAGGGTGCTGAAGAGGAGGAAAGGCAATTATTCAGATTAAGAACACCAAGCACTGCGCAGGATGAGGAGAAACATGAGCAGAAAGCAGCACTGACAACACTTTTCTCTGAAGTCTGGAGCAACTTAGTTTGAGGAATCATCACGAGTCGACCTGTCACCAGCCAGAGAAACGAAGAGCAGAAATAAAGCAGGACGTGCCAAAAAATCTCATAAATGTCTGTACATACGACTGTACGAGAAACGAGAAGGACATAAGCAAAAACTGCTGCCAAGTTGTTTTGTTTCTTTCAGAATAACTTGAGATGTGGTTGGTTTGAATGTGATTGTTTTACCACAGTGAGTTTTTACAGCTGCTCAGACGTTTTAGGATAAACACAAAGTTTAAAGATGTCGGGCAGAAGCAACGTTTTTTTTGTGAGTAATACACGTCGTTTTCATACAGGCAGATTATTGGTAATCCACCGTTTCACCAGGACTAAAGCAGGACTAAAGCAGGACTAAACCAGGACTAAACCAGGACTAAAGCAGGACTAAACCAGGACTAAAGCAGGACTAAATCAGGACAAAACCAGGACTAAACCAGGACTAAACCAGGACTAAAGCTGGACTAAAGCAGGACTAAACCAGGACTAAACCAGGACTAAAGCTGGACTAAAGCAGGACTAAACCAGGACTAAAGCTGAACTAAACCAGGACTAAACCAGGACTAAAGTAGGATGAAAAGAGGACTTAAGCAGGACTAAATCGGGACTAAACCGGGACTAAACCGGGACTAAACCAGGACTAAAGCAGGACTAAAGCAGGACTAAAGCAGGACTAAACCAGGACTGAATCAGGACTAAACCAGGACTAAACCAGGACTAAACCAGGACTGAACCAGGACTAAACCAGGACTGAATCAGGACTAAACCAGGACTGAACCAGGACTAAAGCAGGACTAAATCAGGACTAAACCAGGACTAAACGTAGGGAATCAGTGTTTCAGTTTTGTGCAGATAAAACCTGGAAAATTCTTCCTGAAGATGTGACACGGGCCTCAACTTGATTGTGTTTAAATCCAGGCTCAAACGCTTCTGTTTCGCTGCATGTGACTGAAAGGATTTTTATTTTGCCCTTTTCTTTTTTAATGTTAATTTTATGATTATTTATGTTTTAATTTGTGTGATTTTAATGTGTTTCTAATTCTGTAAAGCACTTTGAATTACTTTGTGCTGTATAAATAAACTTGCCTTGTCTCCTGTAAAGTCTGTGTAATCCCTCCGTCTTCAGGTAATGTCACACTTTGTCCATGTTTTATCGCTCCACAGCTGAGTTTGTCTCTCCATATTCCATAACTGTGCTTATATTATTAAAAATGTTTCATGAAACCCAAACATGCAAATAGGATTATGGATTTAATGAACTTATCGGCTCATTCTCTCTGATGCTCGTCGTATCCTGTTACTTAAAAACAGAAAGGGCAGAACTGAATATACGTTTAAGTACAATAAAGACAAATAAATGCTTCAGTTTAGAGATTTGTAGTAGAAACACATGATTATACGATGGGCCTGCAGTTAACACTTCCTTATCCTTTTGAGTATGCTAATTTTGGTGTTAAGCTTGTGAGAAAGTTCAGAAAATACTTATTATTACCTATTCTGTCCACATATATACTGTAACAGAAGCAAATATAAGACTTATATAAGACGATAGAAACCCACAAACAGCAATGCCCTTGTGTCACTTTTCCAGAATAAAAAAATGCATGAGATCAGACTGGTCTTGTTTATTTTTTAAGCCGCACATCCAGTTTCTAGATGAATGAATCAAATGGTTCTTTACACTAATAACAAAGTATAAGAGTACTGTTAGCAGGCAGTACAAACTCACTCTCCATGACGCATGAAAGTAAGAACGAGAGAAGAAAAACTAACCAAAAAAGAACAAAAAACTATAAAATGTAATAAGTTAAAGTAATCCTGTGGGAATGAAGTGGTGAAATCCATTGTCAGAAAAAAGAGCAGCAGTGTTCATGTTCATCAATACTTCAAAAAATAGGTATCTTACAGTATTTTTATTTACCCAGTGTCTTTGTACAGATTATATTCATATGGTTCCCGCTGACTAGTTTCACATTCTCACCACATAGTAACAAGTGTTAAAACAGTTTGAGGAAAAACAAAATCATGCACCTTTTTAATAGTTTTGTGGCCGATTATAAAAAATGGGAATGTTCAATTAAAGGCGTCCGAGATTTCAGATTCCCCCTACGTCTTCTTCTCTCTGGCTATAGTCAGATCATGCCTACATAACACACAGAGATAAATGTTCAGGCAAGTCTCTTCATGATGGCTTCAAAAAGTCCATATAGGAAACGCCATTCTCCATAAAATTAGAAAAAAGAAACCACTTGAATGTTATAAAAATGTAGCCAAGTGTTGCATGTTTAAAGTCATGATGGAGCAGGTCCATAAAAGAGGCTTGTTGCCCCGATCAACACGTGCTGGCGTCTACTGGGCCAGATGTAAATTTGACCCCAGGTTTTGTCCGTACCCACTTGTGATAAGCACCTGGGGGTTAGCACAAGTCCGAGCAGAGCAACAGGGGCTAAGACATGGTAACCGATCCTGAGAAGAGCAGGATACAAAAAACACACCACAAAAGGCACTTTATAAAACGACAGTGCTTCTGTTTGTAAGGAAATTCAAGTCGACATAGTGAAAGAGATCGAGGAGTCCATTTGAAAACATTCTCTTCTGTTTGAGACTAAAGCAGAAAATGGTCTGCACAATCAATAACAACACTGCAAGAACGTCTGCGATGGTTGAAATTGCTTAAATTCAGAAATGGTCGATAAAGTCCCTCATTCATCCAAGTATCCCTCATATATTTGTGTGGTTCTTAATGACAGTTTTTCAAAGGCAGCCATCTGAACAAGGTTGGGACACTTCTGACTCCCATCTAGATCCTTTTTTTTAATTTTGGGAGCTGAGTAAACACAATTAAGAAGTGTTTTAAACTATTTTATCTCATCCAAAGAGAAGGATATATCGAAACAAAGCAAAATGTAGGTCTATCATGTAAATAAACCTATTTCCCTTTTTTTTTAAATTCAATTTCCAATCACACAGTGGTTTATTTCATGTGGTAAAGTGTCTTGCGTGGAACAAAACCACAACCACAGACATTCAAACCAAACCCAAGAAAAAAATAAAACATAGTTGAACCAGTTACGTAAAGATTCATGTTCAAAATTTAAGCAACATCAGCCACTGTCGACTCTTCTATCTGCAGTGAAAGTGGATATTTCACTACCAGTGTCTCCTGTGACCGCATCGATTCATCCCCAGAGGGTCCAGCGCGGCGGGACGAAAAAAAACAAAACAAAAACACTACAAATTTGCCACTAAGAAATGTATAAAGCCAGAATACAATTGCAGCAGAATTCCTACACACACAGGCTGGAAAAGGCGAGCCCCGTGACAGCCCAAGTGAAGGGTCCATTCCTGGGTCATCGTGGTCCCAGGTGTGAAGTGTAGTCCTTGGCTGCCCCTCCTCAGCCTGTCCCAGCACTGCTCTCAGTCCTCCTGTCCTCCTCCGTACAGGTCGGCCAGCTTCTTGAAGCGGGGGCCCCAGTCATTGAGGTAGTCGTAGTCCTGGTCACCTGAGCTGCTGGAGTTGAGCGAGCTGACCGAGCCTGCCGTGGAGCCGCTGCCCTCGTAGTCGAACACCAGCAGGGAGTCGTAGGGCGGGGCCGTGGGGTCGTTGTCCGCCGCCCGCAGACCCTGCACAGACAAAGCACGACGTCAGGTCAAACAGGAGGGCGTGTCACTACTGGAACTATTCTCTATTGGACAAATGTTACTGATGGCGTTCTGTGTGTTGTAACTGTATCAGGCGTCGAAAGAGAGATGGCTTTTTTCAGATAGTAAAACAAAACAGAAGACCACAGGAACGAATGGAAAGAGACACACGTAGAAATCAGAAATGCTCATGTTTCCACTGAGCACAGTTCCCATTAAACTAGTTTAACTCTTTTTAAAAACGGCCTGTGAAATGTGGTCTAACCGCTGTAACTTGCCTCGCCAGAAAGAGGAATTCTCATGATTTTTGTGAGTTCACAAACTCTTGAGAATCTGTCACCACCAGCTGTGCAGAAACTGACCAATCACAGGACAGCGCTGTGGTTTGTGCTGAAGCTCTGAACAAACCAACCGGGCGACGTCCACAGACGAACTTCATCCTGTTTAAGCGGAAATATGGACTATTTTGTTTTTGAAAAACATGTATAGGGAAGTACTTTGTGCATTTGTGCCTGTGCTTTTCTCTCAACTGGATTTAAATAAAGTTTGATTTCAGCTTATTCTGCTGTTGTGGTGCTTCGACCAATCAATGAGAAGTATTTGTCTGAACGCTCCGATGGTTCAAGACGCTTTAAGCAAGAGCCATCTCAGACTGATGTGTACAGCTCTATTCAAAGGGCTTCACATATCAACCTGCCAAAAGCCAAGTTACACTGTACCCCGAGTACTTTAAATGGGATTTAAATTTGAAATAAACACAATATCTACTGATGGTTCTGCCCAGTGAACTGTCTTGACATGTAAACATTATTCTTCTGCAGATCTGCATAAAATTGGCCTATGGACCAGTGCAGTATTAATACGGCCTTTACTCAGTCCAGTTTCTGCCCGTTTTTATACTTTCTGTTACAAATTTGCTCTTATGTTTGATGCAATTGCCGTGGCAACAGTATCCACGGTTCCTCCAGCTTTATTTAAAACTCTCTTTATTTAAACCTTTTTTCTGCTGATTGTTGTTGTTCATTTAAACCCAAACAAATCAAAACATATTTTGAAGTTCAAATTAACTGTTGGAGCAGAACTGAAGACACCAGCAGAAAAACTGATGGGAAACATGGTAAGAACGATTTTTGCTTTCTACAAAACTGAAACTGGGTCAGGAAAATATCAAACAAGAGTTGTGTAAACATACATTTAAAGTGTTGCTATTGGCTGCTGACATTTTTGATAAACCTGGAGCATGTAACATGAAACTGGAGTCGGCTGAGCTGATTTTCAGAACGTGGAAGGTGGAAGTACTTAGACATTATGAACAAGTCACACGCTGCTCTTTTGTTTACATTTTGATATAGTTTATGCTAATCCTAAAGTAAACTTTTGATTTGTGCATTTGATGCTGCAGGAAATGCAGCCGAGTGACAGAGCGACTGAACCTGAGGAGAAATCTGAGGAGAAACCTGAGGAGAAACCTGAGGAGAACCTGAGGAGGAACCTGAGGAGCAGGTTTTAAGTACGACTGATGAGGGAGATGACGGAGACGCAGACCTGCAGGATTACAGTGACGACAGCTGGTCTCTTTCTGATGAGAATGAACAGGAGGATGTGCAGCTCGCACAGGTACAAGCTCCTGCTCTGGAGTTCTCTTGTTGCCTTTCTCGTGCTGAAATGTTCAAACACCTCCTAATCAACTGACCAAATCAATATTCCAGTTGTTTAACTAACTTTGTGAGTGTTGGACTCTGACTAAAGCCCATCTAACCCTGGTAGATATAATGTAAAACATAATAATAACATAATGCAGTTACAGCTGCAGTCAGTGAAAAACTCACTGAAGAAATCATTTGCATGTCGTCACAAAGCCTCATTTTAATCAAGGTGCGAGTCCAGAGTTGGTTAATCCACCTGTCGATCACAGCCATGTGAACTCGGGGAGATTCAGCTCTGACCAGACTCACATCTTTGTAAAGTTTTGGTGAACTGCGGCTCTAGATCCCACCTCCCACGTCCCGTGTTAAATACACTCGTCTTGTAGAGATTGGGATGATCACAACACATAGAATTCTCAGTTATTCTTGAACCAAAGGAGATTTGAGGATACTCACTACTTGAGTGGCTTAACACAAAAGTATTCTGACACTAGTGTGATAAATGTATTTCTAAAATAAAATATAACATGATTACTTCTTACAGCAGACGGCTGATTTCCCTGTCCTCTGTGGTTGATATGACGGTGACTATTGACATTTTTATTTATCGCTAAGGATCATAGCGACATGACAGCCCTGACGAGGAGTTTAACGAAGAGCCTCCTAGAACATCACGTGTACTTGAACCGTCAGGTTCAAAGACACGAGATTCTGCTCTTTGACGTGAACAACAGGTGAGAGAAATCTGTTCTATTATTATTTGATTATTCTTTGAAAAAGACCACACAATGGGAACTTTCAAACTCGGATTTACAGGATTTTATACCACTATTAGCCTGCTATTTTATTTATGAATCATTTCCCCAATAGTTAGTATCCATTGCTTTCAGTGCTGAAAAATTAGGCGGTTGACAAAGTGATAAACGATTATGCAAATATGAAAATATTCAACATGACTTTATGTGTTTTATGTTATTTTCAGACTTGAGCAGCTACGGCAGATGAAAGATTCAACCCCAACAAGAACGTTGAGCGCGGTAAGAGCTGGACTTTCATTTCTGTGGGTTATTGTCCCACATTGAGCCTCATGTAGCGGCTTTTTAAAACCTCAGATACAAAATGCTGCTCGAAGTTTTATTTGCCACAGCTTTGAGTGTTTTTATTTGTTCCTTTGATGCTGTAGGAGATGAAGTCTGGTGACACACCAACTGACCCCACAGTGTCTCCACAAACTGAGGAGAAACCTGAGGACTGGTGCTCTTCTATCACTGTGGACAGCCAGGTGGGGGCGCTGTCCTGTGACACACAGGGACAAGCTGCAGAGGCTGTGGTTTTAGATCAAGTTCTGGGCAACATAGAAGACACAAGCCCCCTTCAGGATGAAAGTGGAACAAGAGACTTTGAGGAGCTTTCTGAGGAGCAGGAAGAGGATGAACCTGAGGTGAGGTGTATTTCATAGAGGAATATATATATTTGATTTATTTTGAATACATTTAATTACTTGATCAATAGTTCAACTAAACCAAACGTGAACTTGTTGTATGTTTTGTTTCTTCCTAAATTAAAAATGTTATATAATTTTGTACATATGGATTTTTGTGTTTTACAAATGACAAAAATAAGCTTTAAGTAATATTAGTCTTAGTTTGGAGCCTGATTTTCTGTTTTGCTCATGTCCCAGGTGCAGAGTTTTGATGACCACAGATTACATCTGATGAGCATGCTCAGTTTATTTGATGAAATTGAACTGCTGAAAACACAAGTGACTTTGCAGAATGAGCGAATGGAAAAGATCCAGTGGGAAGTAAATTCTCTACTATCCTGGGTTTATTGTCAAAATATCAGTAAAACTAGTGTTTAAATATGTCCTGTGTGAAATGCTTTGCTGTTTATTATCTGTAATAAATTGATGCTTCTTTCCTCATTTGTAGCATGTTATTCTCTGTTTTTCATGTCTGTGTCTCTCAGCTGCCGAGGCTGTGCTGGGTAATCACCTTGTACTGCTCCGCCCACTTTTACAATTAGAGAAATGTCTCGTTGATTTGTGTAAAATGTTGATGTGCAGCCTCTTTCTGAAAACACGGCATAAAACTTATTCAAGATGAGCAGATCAATACAAAATCATACAACCTCAGTAATATCGGCGGTGCCTGTAGTAACTTTCACAGTAAAGTTGGGTAATGTGGCTTCAAAATGTAAGTGCTGTTTGACTGGCAGATGAGGAGTGGCCAGAGTCAGTGTTCAAGTGAACTTACGTCGTTAATAAAGTCCCCGATGTCTCCAGGGTGGGGCAGGCTGGGGCGCACAGGGTACTGGGACTCGGCTGTGATCACCGGCCTCTCGTCCACCCGCCGCACCCCCGCAGGTTTATTCATGATGTGCTCCAGTGACTCGGGCTGCTGCAGCTGGCTCAGGTCGTAGTCCTGGAAGGAACCACATTGGGCTTTAATGATCAGTGTCACAGAAAACCTCTTCTTCACTACACACTTCAGCTCAACTTTCTCTGACTAAAGACAAACTTTCTGGTCAAGTCTAACTCTGGTATGAAGTAAATCTGACACCAGGGTTTTGTCGTGGGTCCTGCTCCAGACAAATATTTACCGTTCACTAAGGTATAAGATTAACAAGAAAAGGAAAGTTATTTTGTAAAAAAAAAACCCCTTTGACACAATAGAGAGTCAACATAATTATTAAGGTAATTCATATATTTTAGATTTGAACTAAAATGACAAAAACGCAGTATCTCTTTATTGCTCTATTGAGATATTGGTAAGACACAAAAAGAGAATAAAAAATTGCATGTTGCAGCCAATGAACCCAATGAACCCAATTAAAGTAAATTCAAAATGGGTTTTTAATAAAATGTTTAAAGTGAATTTATATATCTTATGTTTATTTTTTGAGACACTTCACACGTGGTGATACAGAAGAAACTGAAGACTGTCATTCATAAAGGTCTTAGGTCCAGGCTGTGACGTACCTGGTCCTCCTCCCCTCCTCCCTCTTCATCATATTTCAGAATATTGTCTCGAACATCATCCTCGGGATCAATGAGCAGAGGTTTGGCCTGTCGCTCCTTCTCCCTGCGCTTCATCCACACCACGAAGAGCAGCACCATGCCTGGGACACAGGGACACACGCGTGAACATGGAGGATATACACAGACAGACAGAGGCAATTATTTAGGTTCAACAATTACTACAAGATTCAAGATACTACTCACATGTTGTCTCTCTTATGTTCTATTACATCAATCAATTTGGGGTCACAACATTTTACAGCGTGAGTTGAGTGGACTCTAAAGTCAGTGGGCCGTTGGTGAGTTGTGTGTGTGTGACTCACTGAGAAGGATGATGATGCAGATTAGGATGGCGATGATGGCCCCGGTGCCCAGTCCCGCTGCTGCCACGGCTCCGGTGGCACTGCAGTCGCCGCTGTCGTCACACGGACACACTTTGACCCGGAGCATGGAGCGGTTGGACAGAGGAGGGTTCCCCGAGTCCGAGACGATTACAGGAATCTCATAGACACCAGCCTCCAGGTACGGGATCTTCAGCTTCAACTGAGCATAGTCCCCTGGAAATAAACACACCAGCTATTTCAATATTCAGATTCTACTTCATTCAAAACGTTTAATACTAATGTTTAAGCCCACGCAGCATTTTGAACCACTGGACTGGAACCAGCTGAAAACACTTTTTGCTCCTCTTTTAAATTCGAAAGGTCTTGATTCAGCTCCAGTTCTGTAAGTTTGGGTGGCACAACAAAGAAATCCAACTGCTACATTTTGCATTACAGGTTGCTGCAATTACTGTATATAAACGTGTATTTCCATACTTTGTGTTTTTAAAAGATCATTGTCTGCCAGAAATAGTAAGAAATCCTTGAAGTAGCAATCGTCCTGACACATATGTACTAGTGTAGGCGTTTAAGATAAAAACAACAACAAATATAACCTTCTCCATCAATCATTTAGTCAAGCCTGAACAAGAGGCTCGGTGGGAGTAGGATCAAGGTATGGCATCAGATTTGTCCTCAAGAAGAAAACTGCTGCGAAGCATCCATCTGGGCTGGATCAGGTGACAGAGCGGCTGCCGGGGGGAGTGCAGATGAATGGGTTTCATTTGTCACGAGTCGTAGATGGTGCGTCTACACCGGGATAGGGGCTGTGTCTCTCACCGTGGGCTCTGTCAGGCGTTTTGTTCGACTTTGCTCACAGCTCGCAGCCGTCCCAGCAGTTGTTCAAAGACAGGGGTCTCCCATCTGTGAACACGCTTTCTCTCAGTTGGGAATGGCTCCTCCCTCCAAAGGCATTTTTCTTTACATGAACGTAATTGGATTTCTGAATCAAAAGTTAGAGTCGAACTTTTCAAAGCATTTTTTTCGTGAGTGTTGTGTCCCCAAAGCTTTTTCCATTTTTTCCCATTAGAGTCAGGTCAAACTGTGTCCAATATAGCACCATGATAAACACAGTCGACAACCGCAGTGTGCACATAATACTCATGTTCTGTGACATTTTCAACTGCATTTTCAGCTCTTGAGCAGGATAGCGCCTCTGCCAGGGCCGTCGACAGAAATTTCAAGGCATGGGACAAGAAGCCGCACATGGGCCCCCCCTCTAATATAAACTGATACGATGAAGGTCCAATTCTGGGCCCCTAAGACCCTGGGGCCCGGGACAAAAAAAACACTTTGTTCCCCTTGTTGTTGGTAGAGTGTTTGTTCACTGATCTGAAGATTGCTGATTTGAATCCCGCTTTTTGACATTGGTTGAGTGATCAGATCCACTGACCCACATGTTGACGGTGCGATTCTAGCTGATGAAAGCTGTTGTTGTGTTTCTTTATATAAAAGCGCTTTGAGGTGGAAAAGAGCTCTATAAAAATGTGACCATTTACCCATTTACTGTCACATAACAGCTGTATCAGTTGGTATCAAATTGATTAAAAAAATAGGACAATTGCCACAATAACAAATGGTCAAAAGTCCTCAAAATGGCATCTTTAAGAGGAAACTGAAACCTATGAATATCCAGAATAATTCAAAGTATAGGATCTTTAAGCTTTTCCAGTGTCAAATGTTTTTCTTTCTGGCCTCGCCCATGAGCAGGTTATTCCTTCATATCAGATGGACTCGGTCTGGGACTCACCGCTGAGTCTTGAAATGGTCCAGTTGCGGCGGACGACGGCTGGGAAGGTGGGCAGTTCGAACACAAAGGGTCCCACGTTGGGGTCGGCGTCCGCGTCCGAGGCCGTGATGTTGATCTTGGAGTTGGGCCGGCCGTGCTCACAGATCTGCGCCTCTGGAGGGATCAGCACTGGAGGGTTGTCGTTCACGTCTATCAAGTAGATCTGAAGAGTTCCTGTACCGCTCGCCTGAGGAGAACCTGAGGACAGAGGGACAATCAGTGCTCTGCTTCTGTGTCATTAAAGCTGATGTAAAAATGACACACAGAGAGAACAAACTGTGTAATATATTTAGAATCAGGGGTGTTGGATTGGGTCTTACTGAGTCAACTCAAAACATAACTTTAAGGTGGTGAACCCTTGACAAACTGTGTAGAGAAAACTATTTTTAGGCAAGGCAAGTTTATCTGTAAAGCACAGTTCGTACACAGAGTAATTCAAAGTGCTTTTACAGAATAAGAAAGACAATAAAATCACAATGCAACAAATCAAACATCATAAAATTAACATTAAAGGAGAAAAGTGCAGAATAAAAACTGTAAGAACCGTTTTGAGCCTGAATTTAAACATTATCAAAGTAGAGACCTGTGTCATATCTTCAAGAAGAATGTTTACTGCAACTGCAGAAAACTGAAACACTGATTCCCCATGTTCAGTCCTGGTTTAGTCCTGGTTCAGTCCTGGTTTAGTCCTGGTCTAGTCCTGGTTCAGTTTCCTGGTTTTCAGTCCTAGTTTAGTCCTGCTTCCTGCTTTAGTCCTGCTTTAGTCCTGGTTCAGTCCTGGTTCAGTCCTGCTTTAGTTCCTGGTTTAGTCCTGGTTTAGTCCTGGTTTAGTCCTGGTTCAGTCCTGTTTTTAGTCCTGGTTCAGTCTGCTTTAGTGGTTCAGTCCTTTAGTCCCGGTCAGTCCTGGTCTAGTCCTGGTCTGGTTTAGTCCTGGTTTAGTCCCCCGGTTTAGTCCTGGTTCAGTAGTCCTTCTTTAGTCCTGCTTTAGTCCTCACTAAGTGTGAGATGGTTCATGTGGCTCTCACATGTGGGAGATGTTCTTTGGTTCATGGAGAGACTTGTTCACACTGAGCTGCTTTAAAGTCTCTGAGCCACAGGAGCCACAGACCTGAGCACAGACACATGTGTGAAGTACCTTTTTAGGGCACAACCCCACTGCACTTTTGCAAACTGAGCTCAAAAATCTTGTGCCAAAACAGAACAGACACTTTCAAAACCACTGGGGTCAAACGCTCTTCGATTGAAGCCTGTAATTTGAGTGAATGTGGTACAGACGATTATTCCAGCTGCTTACGCTCTGAGGCTGCGGAGATGATAGCTCTTTCTAACTTTTGCACTTGGACTGGACAAATTATTATTTACTATATTTTATCTTATTAAACACATAAAAACTAATAAGAGAGACTTAGGATCAGAGCCATTTAACACAAAAATAGGTCAAATTTCTTCCTCAAAAGTCCAAAACAACATGCTTTTACCAATGTGGGATTGACTCTGAACCTCTTAAAAAGATCCAGCCATAGAATCTGTTTAATTGCACAGCCCTAATTTGCACTCAGCACTTTCAGACAGATGCCCACGAGGACAAAAGACAAAAAGCGACCCTCATCTGCCAACACGCCCACCTTAAGCTTGTATGTGAGATGTTGGATGTTTAATGCAGTATTATTTAACCGCTAATGTTCTGTGATTATGCGACACTTTGCAACACAACTGCATTTTAAACAGTTTGTTCCCCGTCACTTCCTAGTTTATTGTTTCCTAAGTGCCTCTGCATCTTTAAACAACAGCCACTTTTGTTGTCTCAAGTAGCAGCAACAAAATGCAATTAACGGCATTGAGCTCTGGGCTGCACTGAAAAATATGGGTATATCATAACAGGAGACATTGAAATGAAAGCTTTAGGCAAGTCATTTTTACAGTGTAGGTGTCTGGTTTTGTATGCGCTGTTCAGAAGAGCAATAGCACACTTGTATGGTCATCATTCAGACTAGAACTAGTAAATATTTGTAGTATCTGTTTTGTAAAATTAGATTGGACCCTTACTGTTTTGAATTTGGAAAGTATTTTACGTTTTACTGCCAAAAAAATGATTTGAACATGCGTTGGTATTCATATATCGTGACATTTTCCTTGTAAATTATAAATAAATCACACTCTGAATGCAGAATAAACTTGTAAATAGAAGCATAAGAGCAGCTTTTCATTTCCAGGTGACACTATGATCAAAACATAAATAATAAATGTCTTCACTCGGCCTTGTTTCTATTGATCCTCCCTTAAGTGCACATAAGAGAAATGATTTATCCTAATTACTCTTGAGGATCAACACATTCCCTTTACACACACCTGGTTCGATGTCTTTAAAGGTAAACTAATTATTCTCGGTTAAATGTAGCTTTAAACTAATGTTGAGGAAGATTAAAACAACCAGAAAATGAAAATTAAAGCCAAATGAATCCTTGAATTCATTGTTTTTAGCTTATTGTAAAACAGATAATGTTTGAACAAAGCAAAGGCACAGGACAGAACAGAAATACTTTTGGAGCTAATTAACAGCATAAGTTCTAGACTAAGGTTAAATAAACAGAAATCATTTTAATTGCTGCTTACACCGACTCAAAATACAGACTGGATGTTGGCAGGAGTTTGGAGAGTGACGGTGCTCGTTTTTTCTGGTCTATGTGGATATAAAATAGATTTATTACTATTTATTATTATTTGTTTGGTGTCTAGAACCGACTGTGGGCTCAGATGATATTCAAAATTCTCATTATTTAACTGTGTCATGCTTGCACTTGTCCAGCCTTTGTTCTCCCAAACCTCCTGCAGATGAACGACACGAGGAATTCCTTTGGTTGTTAAATGGACGTAATGGACGTGTTGTTACATGGACAGAGCTTCCTGCTTCTGAAGAGTGCACATGTTATCCTCGCTTGCTCCTGCTGCTTCCTTCTTTACTTTGCTTTTTAATCATTTTACCTCTTCCAGTGCTGGAAAATCTGTCTAGTTATGGTTTTCTTTAAGTAAACCAAGACTTTTAGATCATTTTTACATTTTTCAACAACTTATCTGATGAGCGAGCGATATATTTGAGGAAAAACCAAAGGAATTATTTGTGTGCATGCTATCAGAGCTATCTACAACAAATTAATGAGCAACAAGCGCAGATATTTGCTTTGTAATCTGAAAAATGACTCCACCGAATGTTTCCGGTTACTTCCAGAGGTAAGCAGCCCAGTTAATTCCAGAGAAAAGGGAAAAAAAAACCTGCACGATACTTTTCCAAAACTTTGTAAAGACCAAAATGCCAAGTCAATACAGCAAATAATAAAGACAATGCTAATACTGATACATGACCCAAAATACAGCTTACAAACAGAATTTTACCACTGATGCTAAAGTACAAACAGAAAGTGTATTTTCTTTACAAAACAAGAGCAATGAAGTTGGCAAAAAAAACTCTGGCAAACAGGTGATCTGTGCCAAACGCCAAGGTCAGAGATACGCTGCTGCTCCGAGACGGTGCCACAGAGGAATCCAAACATACTGCTATCCCACTTAACCACTAAACCGAGACTAAACCGGGACTAAACCTGGACTAAACCGGGACTAAACCGGGACTAAACCGGGACTAAACCTGGACTAAACATGCTGAATCAGTGTTTCAGTTTTGTGCCGTTTAAACCTGGAACATTCTTCCTAAAGTTGTGAGACAGGCCTTACTTTGACAATGTTTCTGTCCACGAGTATCATAGAATCAAAAGAGCCAATCGGGAGCGACGCTGTTGATGGTAACGCCTCTTTCTACCCACACCTCTATGTGGGCAGTTAGCAACAATGTCACTCAAACCTGTTGCTAACACTAGTGTGAGCGACCGCGGGGAAAAACACGCCTGATTCGTCTGTTATTAATGCTCATATCTTGATTTACAGACAAAAAACACCAGGTTCATGCAGAGCGGGTTAATAAGAACATTTAAGAGCAAGATGACGAGTCTGACAGCAGCAGTTACAGAGAGAGGGGCACAGCTTTTCAATACAAAGTGAACTGGAGCCAGAATCTATGAAGCTAGAACCACACCCATGCTCACTTCCTATGTGGAGCGCAGCGGCCCCCAGGTTAGCTATGTCCACTTATATATACAGTCTATGGGTTCTCCCTGTGCTGTGGTTCGCCCCTAAATACTAAATAAAACATGCAAAATCGTCTAATCCTTGAGGTAGGAACAAGAAACAAAGAACCTGGCTCACAGAGGACCAGTATAGACCGGGTGTTTGCCGCAGTGATGTATGGCGGCCTTGATATTCAGCTGACACTCTGAGCTCGCTGTCAGTCAGTAGGATAAACTAAATTATTGGCTCAGTACAGTGGAGATAGACTTCACCCTGCCTCTATACACCTGAACTGTTTTTCCCATCTCCCACTAACTTCCACACACAAACACACTCACGGCTCCGCTAACCCCGCATCCCAAGGCCCATCGACTGTCTTGTCGGTTATGATAGTGCCGGGTGCTTTGTTGCCTTTCGTTTACGCTCGGCTTGAGTAGAATAAGTAAAGAGAATTTCAATCCAGTTCTCGTGTTGACAGTGGGCTTTGCAATCAATATGTAGTCAACACTCGCCTCATTTCTCAGCGGCTAAAGACACCTGGGTCCTGTCAACTTATACAAGAGTGTAAGCGCCTCCATTTGTGCACTTTACTTCTTTAGCCCTGTACATGATTGGAGCGGCTGAGGTTAATGTGCCTCTGACAGACGCACAGGCACATTATTGAGGAAAAAGGACCTTGAGGTGTAATTGCTAATGCTCACTTTACAATCATTGATTAAACAGTTAATAATACTATTGAGTAACAGCATTAAATAGGTGTTACTTAATGTTTGTAAGCCGCCATGTTTGTTTGATTATAACACCCGTCACTGCATTTAGCATGAGAGTAATTGGCTATATTACATAACACAAGCTAACATGACATACTTCGTGGCTTTTTCCCAGCATCTAAAGATAATGGCAGGTTATTTGATGTTTTGTAACTGTATATACTGTTCTACGGGGAACAACAACAAAGACTACTGGCTTCCCAGATGTACAAAGAGTTTATGCAGTGTAACATAAACCCCATACACTCAGATGATTGTCTAGAGTTACAATTGCATAAGTATTGACACATATCGGAGGGCAAAGAAAAGCTGAGAAAGCTGAAAGGGCTGAGAAAACAGGGCCTATGTCAGAGGAAACGCCAGAACATCAGCAGAACTACTGACTTACCAGACTTACCATTGTCGAACGCCAAAAAAGTAGCTTCGTACACGTTGTTCTTCACATACATAGACTCTCGGTCCAGCATGGCCATCGTGGTGATCTGACCGTTGGTGCGATTGATTCGTAGCCAGTTAGCGGGGTCAGACAGCTTGGAATATCTGCAAAATATAAGTCCATGCATCAGCTTTTTCTTTATGGTCAGAAGCTAGATGGTAAACTACTGTTTCCATGTAATATTTGTAGCTTTTAAATGTAATTCTAAAAGCCATATTCATAAATGAAATGTATTTACTGCTTAAAAAATGTAAAAAAAAGTCCTCTACAATCACAAAAACCCAGGAAAAAAGTGTCTAAATCCAGTAGAACCCGGGTTTAGTGTAAACCTGTAAATATAGGTGGCCCAAAAGTCACTGACAGTAAAAAAAAAAAAATTCATCATAACTCTTTTGTTTTAAATATTTTTCTTATTTTTTCAGAGCATTTAGAACGACCCTTCCGACACATTAACATGAGCAAATACAGCACCGTGGAACGAACCCTCATTGTACAGTGGTACTTTGAGTCACTTGGTCAAATTCAGTGTTAATTCAGACAATACCAGAGAAGCCCCGAGTGTAAATGCCATTAAGGAATAATAAGTGTTTTTTCAAGACAGGGGGCAGTATGTGATCTCCACAGACCTGACTAGTTCCGATTTCTTCCTGTGGGTCTATCTTAAAGAAAAGGAGTTTGTGAATAAACCTCAGACAATAAACGACCTAAAACGTAATATCGAGGATCAAATAAGAGCCATAAGCCTGGAAATAGTTTCAAATGTTATGCAAAGTGTGTTGGATCAGGCTGTTCAGTTCAAGTATAAGTGAACAATTATAACCGTATATATTGCCAAAAATCTCTGAAGGTTCAGTTTAACTACTGCTAAAATATGGTGAGTATAACTTAGGAATTACAGGAGCTACTGAAGATTTAAAAGTGTCACTGACTTTTGGGCCACGCTGTAGTAAATACCTCACGTGAAAGCTCAGAACCTCCAGAATTCACTCAGCACTAGCTCTGTTTAATGACTGGCTGAAGATGCTGGGATTAAAGTCATGAGGATTCACATCGTTTTAGTTTTAAAGCGACTAGATTTCGGCCTTGAACTCTGACAACCCAAATGAGAGCTGGTTTTCCTTTCTGATTGGAATCGAAACACTGAATTGTAACATAAATGAAGTGAGCATCATGTCGCATAATCAGTGTTAAAATCATTATCTGGAAAAGCTACATTTGATGTGACCTTCTGGGGACATGGACAGGACACATTTTGGAAAATTTAAATCTTACACATAGTTCCTTTAAGGGTATCCAAGGACTCTACATATATTTTGCTGAGAAATGTATGCCATCTGAGCTACTTTGGCAGTTTATCATTTAGTGACAGTGAACAGATTGGCCAGCCAGTCCCTGTTACTGCGGTATCAAATTCCTGCAGCACTCTGCCTGACCTCGCATATGCACATCGCCATCATGCGTTCCACTGAAAACTGTTTGCTACTTCAGCCTACGAAAAGTTCACAGAGTTTATTACCAGCAATATCTGCCATAGACTGAACCTTTCCTTAATATATTTGGGCTTCTAATTTACATAAAGATATCAAAGTGGTATCATTTTACACTCCCAGATTCTCACTTTTATGTACTGCTTAGGTCTTAGCAAAAACGAAGGCTACGAGACATGACCCGACATCACAGAACTGTTTTGAATTCTCCAAACACTTCCATAAATTCACAGCTTTAATCCCATCTAATAGTAAAGTCGGCTGTCGAACAGACTACCCCTCAGATCTGCCTCTCTCTCCTCTTCCTCCAGAGACAGCAAAAATAAATTAAAAATTTAGAGAAATGAGAGGAAACATTGCTGGCTGCCTTCCCGCTGCTGCTGCTGCGTGTGTCTAAGCGTACGCAGAGTTCAGGTGGGGTCACCAAAGCAGGCACGGAGCTGTCTGAAAGGCTCTGTGCTAAGATCAATAACACAGACTTACTCAAAAACCTGAAGAAAGTGACGATGTTTGAGAGAACGAGGCGTGGCACTTCGCTCACGGACATGGGGACACACTGCACAGAATCATGTTTGATTTTGCTGGATATTTTTATGGAAGGATTATGTCACGTCAGGATAAAAATGAAGATCAGAGAGAAGATTATAAATGATCCATCCAGAGCACTGCAGCCGCTCATCACTCCAACTAGTGGTGCTGCAAGGAATAGCACCCTACTCTTCTGCTGACATTTACTTGAAATATGCACATTCACAGTGCCCCAAAGCTGCTATCCTGGGGTTTTAGAAGTAGGACAGTGACGTGCAGTCAGGGGAGGAATAATTTGTACTATAAAGTTATTTTCTATTACCTTTGCAATTATTTTATTTTTTTTTTTATTTTTTTAACTTTTACTGTTCAAATACTGAAGAGACGCACGGTGAGGCACCGGTCTTTCGTGCCTCACATGGACTGACTGTGCTGTAGCTCAGCAGTGACGCTGGTGCTTTAAAGCTGTGAAAATGCGCCGGGTGAGGCACGTAGTTACCTGGCCTGGACAAAAGACTCGCTCTTTTCAGACAGAGTGGTTCACACGAAAAGGCTGCAAAACACAACCCGCTTTTTATTTCATACTATTAGAGCTAATTCATACGGACTTCGGAACTTTTATTTTACTTTTTTTTTTCATTCTGGCCCCAAGTCATTTACTGGGAGAGAAACCTCACGTCACTGAATTAGGACCATCACCATAGCGATTAACCATTTAAAACAATGTGTTATATCTTTTGAACAGGAAATAGTCCTCAAAATGTTGAATATAACAGGAAGCTGAAAACAATGAACTGAACAAAACTCAGGATCCTTAACTAAACCAGGAACAAGTCACTTCAAAAAAATCTAAAAAATCTTAAAAATCAGCCATTACAGCTTAACAGGAGTGAAGTACTTCTAAACCGAACATGTGCTACAAGCTAAACCTGTTCATTTTTCTGCAAGCAATCACCAAACATGTATATGGTGAAGGCATCAGCGGAAAGTGTATGAGAGTCATTTTTGAACATTCTGGACATTTTTGCTTCCAAATTGCTCAGTGACCTCCAAAAATCTTTAGCGACCCAAACACTGCTTTGGGAGATGAGACCTCAGCTAAAGCTATCGCTCACCCCGCAGTAGACTATACAAGTCCACCTTTAACACACTATCAATTCACTAACATTTCCAGTGGCATCCTCAGTCGGTGACATTAAGGAAAATCAATATGGCTGGGTTGGTAGAGGGACGAGGCTGCCGGACCATGGAGGGCACGTGGGAGTCTCTGTCGCGCTTGAGGTCAACTTCTGCCTGGCATCGTGCGTTCGACTCATTACAGGGACGTGTGGCTCGCACTGGTTGTTGCCAGGCAGTGTGGGCGAAGGGTCACTGCAGAACGGCATGCATTTGGCAGAGACGCTGATTAATACTGAGGACATATATATATATATATATATATATATATATATATATATATATATATATATATATATATATATATATATATATATATATATATATATATATATACTCTAGAGGGGCATATAAAACAGGGCTGCAAGATCGAAATCACACTTTGAATGCATGCACAAATCACAAGAATTTCTTCCACAAACCTTAAAATATCCTGTTTTTTAGCAGTTCATAGGCCTATTTCTGTCTTTTTTGTTATTTTTAAATATGTTTTCTATGCCTTTCACAAAGCTCAAATTGCCAAAACTGATTGAAACGCCGCCATTAATGATTGTTTTCTTTAGAGTTTTTTACATCAGCAGCTAGAACCACATGGGTAAATAAGAGAGGCAGAAGTAGAAGAACAGGGAGTTCAAGCACAAAAAAGTAAGAAATATTTAAAAAAATATGATCTATCACCTGCCTTTGTCGTCCAATCACAGGCTGCGACCTTTGCCCCTCACCCAATCCTCTATCATTACTCCTCCTGACATCTACAAAACATTTCTGACATCTTTACCAAATCTGTCCCCCCTCTACTACTTTTCAAAACAAGAATACTGCACATCGACCTAATCCTAAAGTGCATTACCTGACAATCTGGTGGACAAAGTGGTCCGGGTCCTGTGCAGAGAACACAGTGAGGGTGGTCCCCGCAGGTACTCCCTCCTCAAAGCGGATCATCTTGGGGTTGACGGGGAACACAGGAGGCTCGTTCACGTCCTGGACTGAGATGGTCACTCCTGCGGTGGACTGCAACGACGACTGGATCCCACTGGCCAAATGCGCTTGGTTGGACACTACCACGGTCAGCATGAAGGCACGGTTCATCTCGAAGTCCACGGGCTGAAGAAGGTCAGGCAAAGTTAGAGTTATCAACAAACTGCCATGATTTAACTGTACTTTGTTTGGATGAGCAAATTATATTAAATGCAATGTAAAGAGACAGTTTAATCAAAGAGTTCTTCAAATGTTTTGCCAACACTCGTTCTTTTAATTCTCTATAACAGGTTTGAAGCAGCGATAAATGAATATGATGTTTTCACCGTTCATGGGTTTCAACTTCCTTTTGTGTCCAACATTTTCAGGACTTTTCCCATCAAACAATATGTATTTTTGTCTTAATTGCTATGGCAACTGTCCTAATCTTTTATCACTCTGAAACCCCTGGATACGGCGTGTCATTTCAGCTTCGTTGGTACATCTACTTGATGCTGTGACTTACTTTTACCACAGTGAGCATCCCCTCGTTGGTGACAGGGTTGGTGCGGATGGTGAAGTGTCCGGACGGGTCTCCACTCACGATGCGATAAACGGCGTTCCAGTTTGGGCTGTGGGGCTGATCCCGATCCAACACAGTCAGATTGGTCACGACCACGTTCACCCTGTTCTCCGGCACTTCACCTGAAAACTGCAATAAGAAAAGAAACATGGCGTGGTGAGCACTGGCCGGTGATAATGGTGCAGTAATGTGACTGGCCTAATCGCCTCAGATAAAATGATTTATGGAGATGTTGAACCTTAATCGATAATTTGGCATTTTCCATAATTGTCTGTATTAAAACAAACTGCACTGAGGTTGCACTTATTACATTAAATGGAAAGGGAGTCACAGAAAGATGTATTTTGTAAATTAGAGAATTGCATCTTCCATTATGTTAATGTGGTCCCTAGTGCATGCCTGTTCATACCAAACTCAACTAATGGATTTGTTCAATTAAGTGTTTACCCATTTAATTTGAATTCTGTTCATTCCTCAAATCTGGGATTTAATATGCAATTAGATAAGTACTGTTAATTAAGGCAGCATTAGCAACAATCTTTGCCTAATGAGCTTCATTAAGTTGCGGCTGAAATGAAACTGTATGTAAATGTAACTGTATTTCTCATCCTGATCTCATGGCACCTGTCTGTCTGTCACTCTGGACCCGTCACTGCACATGCCACGTCTGGTCTTTCAGATCCATGTCACAGCTCTGTCCAGTCTCCTCTCCAGCAATAGAACCATCAACCTGACCCATAAATGCATCACTGCTCAGACCCCACTGTATCTGCAAGACCTGATCACTTTGCAATCTTCAAACCCTCAGATCTTCAGGTCCCCCCCACGAGGCTCCGTACGATAGGGGACTGAGGTTCTGTTCAGCTGCACCACGACCAGAGAGCAGCACAGAGAGCCGCACGGAGAGCCGCACGGAGAGCCGCACGGAGAGCCGCACGGAGAGCCGCTCGGAGAGCCGCACGGAGAGCCGCTCGGAGAGCCGCTCGGAGAGCCGCACGGAGAGCCGCACGGAGAGCCGCACGGAGAGCCGCACAGAGAGCCGCACAGAGAGCCGCACAGAGAGCCGCACAGAGAGCCGCCTGGACTTTTTTAAAGATAATCTAAAGAGCTTTTTAGAGCCACAGGCTTAGTGTTGATGTTTTTAGCATTTAGCAATTTAGTATCAGCTTAAAGTTCTTATTTTATTGTAGCACTCTGAGATTCTCTGGAATGAAGAGTGCATTATAAATAAAATGTATTATTATTATTATCATTATTATTTATTTTTATTGTATTATTATTAATAACCTCCTCTGTATTTCATTCTCTTCACCACCAGCTCACGAGTCCATAGAGAGACTCGTTCTTTAATCTGCCTCAGTTGCGCTGACGTCCCAACCTGCCAGGGTGTAATTTGAAAACATAATTTGCCATTTTTCCAGATTAGCTCTGCTGCTGTAACTACTGCATTTGACTTTCCTGCATAAAGCCACGGAAGGACGGAAGTAGCATGCTAACTTAAAGTATAATTATGGTAATCACAGGATGATTACTTAAGGAATCTTTTCTTTTGTAGTAATATAATTTAGTCTAACTTTAACCCAGTATGAAAGACTCATTATCCGTGTTACGCTATTCCCAGGTTATTACTGTGCGATCGGAGTCAAGTGAGACCAAACCATTCACTGCAGTTCACCATTTGTGTTTATTGTGAGTCTCTCTGGGTTGACAAACAGGTTTGGTTTTGCAGGATGTGTCGAGCTGCGTGCAGACTGACCACTCAGAGGTGCACACAGGCCTGAGAGATGATAATCCGGTTTATGAGGCATGCTCCTGGCAGCTGCAGCTTTCTTTAATGGCTTCATCATGGCTGGATTGAAGCGGGATCCAAAGCCCAGCCCATCCCGTCCCTCTTTTCATCCCCCAGCCGTACAAGCAGGCCCGATAAGCACAGAACAAATTAAATATGCACTCTCTCCCATAGTCTCTGGTGTGTGGGCTGCTCGATTTCATTTGCAAACCCCAAAGCTTCCACCACAAACCTTCCATGTTTGTTGGCCACGCTGTCAGACGGCACACTGGGATCCGCTCGTCTCCGGGGGCGTAGACAATGGCCACGGATGTAAGGGGAGGGTGAATGGACAGCCTCTCGAAAATGCAATGTGGACGATGTGATAAGCCTCAAGAGACTCACTTTACAAAGCAGTTAGGAGTTATAAAGTACACAAGGAGGAGTTAGTTTTGCCAAATGGATAAACACAAACCAACGAGCGAAACTGGACGGGCCACAAATGCAGTTTAATAATCTGGTAACAAATATTTATACTCACACCTGCTCCTGTTTTTAATGTTTTAAATGGATTTATCTACTTTTGTTTATTTTTATTTGTATTTTTAACAGGGAAAAATGAGTCTGAGTGTTCTTATTCCCTGTATAAATAAAGATAAATGAAAATGAAAGGTAAGTTATCATACAGACACATGGCAGCCTTAACGTATAAGGCACATATCTGTAAACTTTACATGAATATATAGCCTTGTGTGCACTTTAAATGAGAGGTCTGTTTCTGAATCAGTTTAGAAATCTTACTTTCTGTCAATCATATCATATTTTCATTTAAAGCTTTGAGACATTACTATAGAAATGCAAATAACCTCAAATAAACCATCGAGGAGCGTGGAGGAGGCAGCAGATTATATTATACGCATGAATGCAGCTTATTTCACCATTCAAATGTGATAAATAAAATATAAAGTCATTAAACTAAAATAATGCCTCCATTCTACCATCGAGAGGGAGCTGGTGAACTTCTGTTTGCTGTGGCCTTCTCTGAAGAGACTGTTATTCACCGTGGAAAATATCAGTGTTAGCACTTGATTAAATTACATATGCCATACATGCTTAAAAGCAAAACCCGGCGTCGCTGCGACCTGAGCAGAGAGTTACATTAGGCCACTGTTTGTTCAAGCCCGTATAGTGTTAGCGCTCATCAGTCCAGATCCATTGTGCTAAAGTGGTTACGTGGATACACTGAGGACCACAGCAGGGGAAATGTGCACAAACACCTTGTTACTGAAGGCAAATGAGAACATTGTGCAGCTCAGTGGAACTAAATTAGATTCATAGACACAACAGCAGATTCTGACGGCAGCATTTTGGGCAGGATACGTCCCTAAACAGAGCGAGGATGCGGCGGCGCTAACATCAGTCCACTTATCACTGCTCTTATGTCTTCTCTATGATGCAATAAAGTTATAGCCATCGGCAGCAGGCGCTCGTTCCCAGGCTCATGTTTTATACTTCAAAGCCGAGCTGCTCCTCTGCTGTTTTCTTAGTAAACCTTCCTAAAGGCAATTCACAAATATCAGTTTTTTTTTTCTTTCAAAAGTTCTGAACTAAAAATATTAGCGCTGTCAGTCGCTGGAAAATTGTAATTATGATTAAGCATTAAGCATTAATTATGATTGTCCTGAGTTAACTCGTGATTAATCACATTTAATTTGACTATTTTTTGAAAGTACAATGTTTTAATAACACATTTTTGCACTTTTCTCTTTTTCTTATTGCTTATTTTACTAATGCCTTCATTTGGAAGTTTAAATACTATGGAGAAATCATTCACCTCATATAGGAGAGCCACATTAGTGTTTGATGACGTATCATTCTTCGTCTTTTGCCGTGGATCAGACCTGGACGACTGAGGGTTTCCACAGACGTGTCATAATGTCACTGCTCCACATTATTACAGTGTGACTCTCACAATGAGACGCCTCCTACAGTGGGAATACTTCAAGTGTGTGAGAGCAATTAAGGAAGCATTAGTTTTACTAGTGCAGCCTTCACGTCTTTAACAGTGGAACTTCTGGAAGTGACTTTTGGAAACCTGTTGTTTTTGATATTTTCAAACATGAGAGAAACAGCAAACGAGCTCCAGGATTTAACACGAGACATGACACAGGAAGCACGGCTCAGATCCCCCTCTGCTGCTGGTGTGAGCCACGAGGTGAACTCACACAAACACACACACACATATACACACACACACACACACAGACACATACAAACACACACACACAGACACAGATACTCAGACACGATCAACACGTGAACATGATGATAACGCAATAAAATGATAAAATATACAAGCTCTTTGTAATGACACTAAACTATTGATCCAAAAGTCAACATGAAACATAACAGTGATTATATATGTTACTGAAAATGTTCCTTCATGTCAGAATAACTCCAGGGTGATATTAGATCTGTATTAAGTGCTTTAGCTGAAGCAACAGGTGGCACAAGTCAAATTAAGTATAAAGCTTCTTATAATCCCACACTGCAATAATTTATGTGTTTACGCATGAATAAGACATGGAGGCAGTTTGTGGGGTAACAGTATTTTTCTGTGAGCGCCACCGACTGAAGCATTGAAAACAACCTGCCCCGTGAAGATAAGAGCAGGTCTGATGAAGACGCAAGACCTGTGGCAGCACGACTCAGCTGCTTCTATAAATCAACAGAGAGGTAAAAGGATCTAAAGTGATTGATGTGCTGGAGATAATCTCATGTTCGGGAGGCTTTTTAGAAGCTCCACAGGTAAGAGCAGAGGGCTGTACTCAAGCCTGTATTTGAGCTGGAACTCTGTTTTCTGAACGACAAATCACTGAAAAGGCTCCGACGCGGCTGAGGCTGAGGCTGAGGCTGAGGCTCTTGTCGAGTTAGACCGCATCCTGTCTCCTTCTGTTTATCACGTAAGCACAAACACTGCGCTAACATTACTTGTTAGGGCCCATGTGGGGGGATGAATAAAACATGCAGCTCCTTTTTTCAAATTAGCAGCAGTATATCAGCTTGGTTGACGCCCCCGCAAGCAATTTCACTTAATTAACGCGCTTATGTTTTCTGAATGCCTCCCGTAGAGAGCATCCCCGTGTCTGTCATACACAAATAATTACCGAAGCGCTCAGAGACGACTTGCTTGTGTGGGAAGTGAAAACAAAAATCGAGGAGATTGACAAACAGCAAAGCCTTGTCTGTGCATTTTTTTAACATGGATGTTGCAGGAAAACTAAGATATGATTCTTTTGGATGTGTTTTGCCTCATATTATAGTGAACTGCTAAATTAGGAGAGAGAGAGAGTTCTGCTGCCGTACTTTTTCAGAACTATATTAGGTTTCTGGCAAGGGAGCTCTGCAAAAATGTTCTACATAAAAAATATATGATAGACCACTTTAACCAAAGTTTAGTTTTCCCAGTCGAGTTCTGTGGGTAACCAGAGACTACGAGTGTGAGCGTGAACTAAAACATTTCTGTACAGTGTAGAATCTCTTATCTGGCACAGAGGACTACGGCAGGCGGCCAGGTCCAATCAGAGGATGGTCGCTTCAGCATTTCCAGCGTAATGTCATGTCTTGTGTTTTTTTACGAGTTGTGCTAAAAAAATCAATAAATCCTGACAGATCAAGCGGTGGACAGAGAGACAGAGAGATGGAGAGACAGAGAGACAGAGAGACAGTGGACAGAGAGACAGAGGGGCAGTGAACAGAGAGACACAGAGACAGTGGACAGAGAGACGGAGAGACAGAGAGACAGAGAGACAGTGGACAGAGAGACAGAGAGACAGAGAAACAGAGGGGCAGTGAACAGAGAGACACAGAGACGGTGGACAGAGAGACGGAGAGACAGAGAAACAGTGGACAGAGAGACAGAGGGGCAGTGAACAGAGAGACACAGAGACGGTGGACAGAGAGACAGTGGACAGAGAGACGGAGAGACAGAGAGACGGAGAGACAGAGAGACAGTGGACAGAGAGACGGAGAGACAGAGAGACAGAGAGACAGAGAGACAGTGGCCAGAGAGACAGTGGACAGAGAGACAGATGGAGAGACAGAGAGACAGAGAGGCAGAGAGGCAGAGAGACAGTGGACAGAGAGACAGTGGACAGAGAGACAGTGGACAGAGAGACAGTGGACAGAGAGACAGAGAGACAGTGGACAGAGAGACAGAGAGACAGATGGAGAGACAGAGAGACAGAGAGGCAGAGGACAGAGAGCTGCAGAAGGAAGTCACTGACGACGAGTTAAAGATTTTACAAACATACAGCACACACACAGACACACACACACAGACACACACACACACAGAACACACAGAACACACATACAGAACACAAACACAGAGCACACACACACACACACACAGACACAGACACTCAGACACGATGAACACGTGAACAAGATGATAACGTGATAAAATGATAACTTCTACAAAAGTATCAAAAACACTTTCTCTCTGGGTAAAAACAGATGTTTCTACACATTCAGATATTTCTTTTCTTTTCTTTACTCTTTTAGAGCCCAAACCCTTGTCAGAAATATTTAGCACAATTCCACTTTTTGGACCAGTTTCATTGATGTGAATTTACCTGGTTTCAGCTGAATTTGTTTATACTTATCATGCCCTTCGCCGTTTTGCCATTTCATTTGACTCGGTTTCTCAGGTGAAAAGGACAGTAAGAGCACAAGGACAGAGCACAGACACATTCATCAAACGAGGCTCAAACTCACACTACTTTTCCGAGCTGCATGTGCCTTTTACACCACCAGGGCACGAGTCGTTCAGATCATTTGCCCTTAACAAACTTGTTTTCCACTACATCCATTACAATTAATAAGCTACTTCCTAAAACGCAGCTTGACGTCTCAAAGGTGAGTCTATTTTCTGAAATGTGTCACATGTTTAATCAACACATCAGCAAGTGCAAAGTGTGGGGCTTATCTCACATTAAAGTAAAAAGCGTATTTACAGTAGCATGCTCTAAACACTCTCAGCTAAGTTTGTTAAAAGTTATTTTCTGCATTGTCTCACTGTGAACACTGTGTCTACTCCAAACGTCGAGCCTTTGCCTGTTTTTCAGCTGTGGTCTTACTGTACTCGGTCTGGAGAAAGACGACATTGCTGCCCATCAAATTACATCACACGGACCGCTCGCTACTCCACTCCAGGACATAAAGGAGAGGTCGCCTTTCAAAGCGGTTCCCAATAACATTCCACATAAAAGACTGCACTTTGAGAGTCCACACGCACATGCAGCGCTGCGGAAAGTGGGCCAGCTGCACCCTGCCGGACCCCTACAGAGCCACACACCGTCCCAAACATCTCCACACGCTCATCCCAACACTCACCTTTATTTTCTCACTTATCTACACACGTACACTTCAGGTTTCTTCTCACCAATCACTTTTTTCGCTCGCTATTGTCGTCTTTAACAGCTCGTCTTACATTATCTGAAAACCATCGCTCAAACACGCTGCACAGACCAAGGAACGCAACACGAAAAGACTTGGAGTGCGGAGTATTGGGAGCGCCGCAGCCAAGTTAAGGTAAGATAAGGTCGCTTTGCTGCCATGGTAACAGACAAAATTAAAAATACAAAATTTCAGGAGCGGAAACTAACCATTTACAGAGCACCTGTACTTGCCAGGTGATTGTAATTGTCAAGCTGAAGATTGTGGTTTTGAACTTAATTTAAAAAGCTACTAGTAACTTCAGTAGTATTTTTCATGCACTCTTTTCCTTAATCTACAATCTGGCAGCAGTACTTGTTCTTGTCATTACTGAACCGGACTGTAAGTGTCACTTTTTTCATAGTTTGTCCAGGGGTGCGACTTATATGTGAAATTATTCAAATATATAACGTCACATCTTGGTTACAGTGACAGTTGTGCGAGGCTCTAGACTTGTACTAGTATCTACTCCTCCTGAACCACTCAACACTTAAAATTTTAACATTACGGTATTTTAAAAGACGTCTGAGAAACACGGAGCAAAAACGCCCCTAAAGGAAAATAGTATTCTGCTTCATCTTCCTCTGGAGCTGGTGGAGTTGTTCAGGAGCGACACCGAGGATGAAGAATTCAGTGGATTTAGTGATTTGGAGTCAGATCCAGAGTAAACTTGTTGCTTGTTTTTTCTGCTTTAGTTCTGTGATTAACTGTTAATATCTGACATTAACAAACCAGACACGTGTTCACTTCTGTCTGTGCTTCATGAAGTTGAATAAATATAAATGTGTTATGTTAGCGTGATGTACTGATATTCAGCCTGTTGTTCTCAATTTTATTCTTATTATTATAACTTGCCTTTAAAGATAAAATGTCTGTACTTATCCATGTAACTCTTTTAACTCTTTTCAAATACTCAAAACTATTTCCACCACCATCTCTTGTTAGTGCCATCGTCTTTTGGATTGTCCCACACCAGCTGTTATACTGATATATTTTCTGCACAATATTATAACATGAGTAAAGAGTTGAGGACAGAACACTCACAGTTCTGAAGGTCAGCTCTGGGGGGTTATCGTTGATGTCAGTGATGGAGATGAGGGCCGTCGCCGTGTTGGACAAACCAAAGTTCAGGTTGCCCTCCATGTCTGTGGCCTGGACGATGATGGTGTACTGCGACACTTTCTGCAAGAGATACACAGAATAAACGGTGAGGCAGTATAAAAATGCGTTAAAATTATAAAACAGCAAAGACTTGGATTTATTCCCAGCGGAAACTGTAATAAAACTTGCAAACAGTGAGTACACAAAGATGGAAAATGGCAGTGAGAAGAAATGTTTTTATAAAAGAGCCATTCATAATGCTGTGTCAAGTGCTATTCAACATACTGCCCTGTTTCGTCCAAGTCACCTCAGAAATAGATGCCACGGAGCTTTAATCTGTTTCTACGACAGCAGATGGAGGAAGTGAGCCTGAATTCACATGAAGATTGTGTCTCTTACTCTGTTGACACTTGGATAATAATAGACAGTGGGCAGTAGCAATTTCTGGAGGGAATAGTAGATACACCAAACAACAGCGCACATATATAGTGCAGGGAGAGCGTTACCATCAAGGCAAATATTAAAATGTTCAAAAAAGTACGCTGTGTCATAGATGTGGGCACCCGGAGCCTGACAACTGCACCAAAGTACGTTCCCATGTAGAGAATACTGTATTTCATATGTAAAACGCTGACTCTTTCTCCTTAGATATAACTTTTCTAATGGCAGATCCACCTCCGCCATAAACCATCAGGCTCGGGTTCACAGAGGTGCAAAAGCTGCATTGAAACCTCAGTTAAAAAAAGCCAAAGTTAAATCTGTAACTGGACAAAAAGTTGTAGGAGTGAAGACGTTTCGCTGCTCGTCCAAGCCACTTCTTCAGTTCTGGTTGGATTACTGCTGGACTCTGCATTACTTCTATCTCCGGCTCCTAAAATAATGAAACTTAATGGAAGCGTATTATGTTTGCACCGTTTGACACACTCTGGTCTGCACCCGGGCCTGTGATGCATCTCCATGGAGACGAGCAGGTGATGATGCAGGTGACGTTTCATGTTTTCTGAGCCATATAAACACCTGTAAATGAATAAATGTGAAAGATATGTTTTTAATATCACGCTGTGGAACATTTCAGGCAAAGCAGTAATATTTCCATGCAAGCAGGTGGCACAGTCTCCACCAGAAGTTACACATGCAGTTGTCCCTCACCATATCGAGGTTCACCTTTCTCTGCCCTTTCTCTGCCATTTTTACGTCCATTGTGTTTGCTGACGCTCTGTGACCATCGTGTGCATTGGCTGACTGTAGACCATCGTGTTCTGCGCCTGATTGGCTTGGAGACTGAGACCACTGTAGACCATTGTGTTCTGTGTCCTGATTGGCTGAGGGACCGTAGACATTCTGTGTCCATTGTGTTCTGTGTCCTGATTGGCTGTACAGTACAGAATGTGTCAGACAAATTTACATAAATGTTCGAGCGAGAGACAGAAGAACTGTGAAATACACGTCAGTGACTATTAATAATGTCTTATGTGTCCAACCTTGTAGGATCATTGAAATTAATTTTGTTACAGTATTTCTAAAAGCTATCACTTGTATTTACAGTATAGGAAAAAGTTTATATTTTTATTTCTCAAACAAATGTTAGGGCCTGAAAACAGGTCTTGCTCTTTGGTTTCGTTCTATAATACTGCACTTATTTTTTAAGATCTACGAAGGTTTGAACTTTGAGAGTGTTTAAACAAGAGAGAAATGTGAGAAAATGTTAATTTCTGTCTGAGAAAAGTGTATAAAGTGTGTGGTGAGGAACATATAGAATAACTGTAAAAAATGAAGCTGATACTTTTCGGATTTCGCCTATTGCGGGTTATTTTTAGAAAGTAACCTCCGAGATAAACGAGGGACTGCTGTAAATCCTTTTTTCTCAGGGGATTGTCTAAATAACTCAAGACAGTTTTCTCCAAACATTTCACCCAGAATTCCCCAAAAGAGTTAGACACGTTATGTTGGCGTAATACAGCAGGAAAACTATTTAGTCCTTGCTACTTGCCTATAATAAAAACTTGTACATTAACTTCTACAACTCCCACGCAGTTTTGTCACGATGGCTGGATAACGATGATGTCCTTGATTTTGTTTTTATCTTGTGGCTTTTATCCAGACACTTTGGACAGAGCCTAATCCAGTGCAACAGTAGTGTGTCTATGTGTTCATTCATGCTAACAATGTAAGCCTCTCACTGGCTTCTAATCCACTTGTCTCATTATGGCCGTGTTTAGGGAGGCACAGAAACGGGGAGCGGGTGTCAAGGACGGGCCGACGTTCAGTGCATTCAGTCATTTACACAGAACACACCATGTCTTTTTACCGTTTACACAAAGGAGGCACCTGTGACCCAATGCACAGTGCAATATAATTACAATACGCATGATGTGAATATGGCCTGTCGTTGCAAAGAAACACCGACGCTGAATCAAGTGGCTGAGGGACAAGCTGAAGGTTGTTCAGTGTCATGTTCTTGGCATTTCATCAATGTATGTGTCATTTTGTAGGTTTGAATGTGGTTATGTGAATGATTAATACACCTAGAAAGGCAAAATGAATGAATAGAGCTCAGGTGTTACTTTTCTCTGCTTACATTCATGTGTATCTTCTTGTTTTAGCAGAAATGTTCCCCAGTATGACTTTAAATGAGCTTTATGGAGACACGGGCGGCACCGGGAAGGGGAAAAGTTACATTACCCAACTTTCTCTTTTCGTGAATGAGTATTTTGTCAGTTCTTTTACTGCAAAAGGACTCACTAAAAATCATGTAACACATAGCTGTTAATTAGCCAATACCTCATCAAACATGCCAGTTAAATCAATAGTATACAGCGAGTAAAAAGAACCCATTTTATCATTGAAATTGAATAGTGAGTGTAACCTCCTCATGCAACTGTGAGCTTGCTACCTACTAACTCTCTCCACTCGTCAGCGCAGTCAATAGACACCAAGGACAACTGCGACAGAAATCTTTCAGGTAGAGAGGCTCTTATTGCTTCCTGTGCTTCCTGTGCTTTTGCTTTTTGATTGGTTTCAGCTGTTGCTTTAGCACCTCTCTCTCCTCTCTCCAGGCAGCTCATTGTGCCCTCGCCCACTGAGCCTCTTTTGATCTGCTTCTATCTCGCTCATAATATCTGCTTTCACTGTCTACCACTGTGTACATCGCTCTGTCTGCAGGACTTTTCTGTCTCTCCGGCTCTCGAGGCAGAGGCACGCTGTTCAAAGAGCCCGCAGCATGGAGGCCGTTTACAACACACCCGCGGAGCCATTGTGGAGCGCTGAGACAAGTTAATCTGCACCTCAAATGTTTATTAATGAAAAGTCAATATAGGCTGGCCCTTAATCGACTTATAAAGATATCACTCAAACAACACCTTACTAAATAGATCCTCCATTGAATGCCTCTCCCTGCAGTCTCATTTATACTGCAAAAAAGCAGTAGATAGAGAGACTCGTTGAGGGTAAACCAGGACAGTGTGCGGACAGCTGACAGAAGGAGTTTGCAGGAGTGGATATTACTGCTCATTGGGCTATGTTTTCCAAGTTTTGTTTTTTTTTAACTGCAGACATTTCAGTCTTTTATTAAGCAAAGGAAATGACAGCAGGTTTCGGTCATTATGTAATCTTCAACATGGCATATGAATTAACACAGAAATTAGCAACAGAAATGAACAGCTTAACCGGAATGTGCCTTAGAATGTGTCTGTGTGAGATCTATACCATATGCCAACGCCGAGAGGTCATCTGCACGACGAGGTTCATAGTTTACAACAGGCTGACAGATATCCGACGGGGCAAGCAGTTAGAGCTCTGGAGATGGTCTAAATATGCCAGTGTTTTATTGCTTTGCTTTGTTGATTTTGCAGAAATTTGTGCTGTTTCTGTATTCTCTATTTTTTTTCTTTTTTACTCATAAGCAGCCATGTTTGTTTTGACACAAATGTACCACTGACCATTTGAATTCAGAGAGACAGGACATCAAACTCAAATGTCTTTGTCAAATATTGTACGTGTGAGGTCTTAGTTGGCCAGGAATGACTTAGATATCTATCCATCTATCCATCCATCCATCCATCCATCTTCTTCTGCTTTATCCGGGTCGCGGAGGCAGTAGTTTCAGCAGGGAGGCCCAGACTTCGCTCTCCACACACACTTTTTCCAGCTCTTCTGGCAGGATCCTGAGGCGTTCCCTGGCCACCCAAGAGACATAGTCCCTCCAGCGTGTCCTGGGTTTTTCCTGGGGCCTCCCCCAGGTGGGACGTGCCTGGAACACCTCTCTAGGGAGGCGCGAGACACCAGAGCTGGCTCCTCTCGACATGGAGGAGCAGTGGCTCTACTTCGAGCTCCGCCCGTGTGACTGAGCTCCTCACCCTGTCTCTAAGGGTGCGCCCAGCCACCCTGCGGAGGAAACACGTATCGCACACTTGTATCCGTGATCTTGTCCTTTTGGTCATTACCCAGAGCTCATGACCACAGGGGAAGGTAGGAGCGTAGACTGAGGTAAATCGAGAGCTTTGCCTTTGGACTCAGCTCCTTCTTTACCACAACTGACCGATACAGCGACCGCATCACTGCAGACACCGATCCACCTGTCAATCTCACGCTCCATCCTTCCCTCACTCATGAACAAGACCCAGAGAAGACTTACATACTACTGTGATAATGAAATGTAAGAAATATTTAAAATTTTTGATGTCGTCTTGAACTAATTCAGATATACCATAGATCATGAAATGTCTGATTTTATCCTGTTTTTTGACACCCCTAGAAGCAGCCATCCCTAACAGCACAAACAAGCACAGTATAATTACCATTAAAAGTCATGTTGTTATTAGACTCCCAAACTGGCAAGAAACAGAGATTCTCCAGTCCAACTGCACTCGCAGAGCCAGATGTGATCTAAAACACCCTGCCTGCTAACACCTGTACCGCAACTCCAGCCAATGCCAGTTTTCTCTCTCAAAATTAGGTGCTTCACGATCCAAGAGTCTAGCAGGGAAAACAGCTGGGGGCTATCCAGTTTTTTTTTGCACGAGAACAAGTCACAAGACAAGTACAATAGGCCTCAGCGCAGCCAGCGATTCTTAAGCAATGGATGTTTGCTCCACCGAGAGTAAAAAGTAGCAGGAATAAGTGGTAAGGACATGTCAAACAAGTCAATGAAGTCATGTAGTGAATTAATCCTGGCCGGGCTGACTGGCCTTGTCGACACCGTTGGCTAAAATGGGCTGTAGCACTCGCTTGTGTACGGCAAAGTGTCCTGGCAGGGTCCGAGCAGCCACAGTCATTAGCTTGTCACTTACAATCTGTCTGCTCTAATGTGCTCCTTACTGCAGCTCCCTGACCGCCTTTCCCTTTAGTTTTCCTCAGTGCCCACAGCGTTGAATGGATGTTGTTTTTTTTCTTTTTTCCAGCGCTCAATGGCTAATTTCACAGAGGCTGGTTAAAATATTGTGCTTATCTTTGAGAGTCTGATATAGTAAAGGGGCCAATCCTTTTATGCAGAACATATTTGGAGTATGTGTTCATAACTCAGTGAAGCTCCTCTCACTTTCTCGCCAAGGCAATGTTGAGTTTGTGAGGTTTGAGGGGAATGCAAAACGTTGTAATGTTGTTCCCTCTTTAAAAACACAGCGATTTAGTAAAAAAAAAATCTGTATTCTCTGGCGCGTTCTGTAATCGCACAGCGCTCCATTCTGCTGCGGGAAGCACTGATCAATCAACAACCCTCCACACCAGTCTGCTCTAATTCATTTCAAAGCAGGAAAACACTGCAACATATTTTCTTTTCCTGTAATGTATAATTGACAATATTAACCCACATAACAGCAGAACTAGCGGCTTGTGTATTCAGTAACAGGAATGGGACAATAAACATTATACCACCAGACACGTGCAGAAAAAAGAAACAAATCTGTGATGTTCTCTTCTAGACAATAACTGTTTTCACAACTTGCTTTGCCGTTTGTGGCATCATTATAGTATTAATCAGAAGGTCAAGGTGTAGGAAAACACTGCGTTCTCTCGTAAGAATTTGTGTAAGAAAGAAAAATACAGTTGTCCCTCACTGTATCGCGGTTCATCTTTTACAGTCTCTCTGTTGCACGGATTAGTGCAATTTTTCATTTTTCATGCTCATGCAGAGTATGAACGTGCATTGTGTTCTGCGTCCTGATTGGCTGAGGGACTGTAGACCATTGTGTTCTGTGTCCTGATTGGCTGAGGGACTGTAGACCATTGTCCATCCAGTCTCCTCCGTGTCTCCTGTACAGTACAGAATGTGTCAGACAAATTTACAAATTTACATAAATGTTGGATCAGTGTGACTCTGAAGTGCTGTATGTTTGCAAGTTTTCTCCCACGACAAAACCCACAATGTCGATGAAACGTTCTGCACCGACAAAAGGCACCGACGAAGGTTTGAACTTTGTTTTAAACAGAGAGAGAAATGTGAGAAAATGTAATGCCTGTGGGAGAAAAGTATATAAAGTGTGTGGTGAGGGGTTTTAACAGCCAAGAAACATAAAGAAGAATTGTAAAAAATAAAGCTCATTACTCCGTGGATTTTGCCTTTTGTGGGTTATTTTTAGAACGTGACCCCGAGATAAACCAGGGACCACGGTGTTACATATTGCCCTTGGACCAAAGTGAAACTGCAGCACACATCATGAAAAAGCATCTACATCTACATTGGCACTATGTAAATTACCAACGTTCTTACATAACTTTCAATATATAAACGATCACCTTTCCCCTTTTCTCTAGTCAAACGTCAATGCTCAAACAGAACCGGTAGAAGAGGCAGTTTTTGCAGTGTTCTTTTAAAAACAGACAAACTAAACACAGTCATTAAACGTTCTTCTGCAGCTCTGCCGTGTCCTGCTGAATAAAGCGGCTGAGTCACAGATGCGCTGCCTCCATCCCTGCTGACGTGCTGCAGAGCGGTGCCTGTGGTCTGGAGCACACGGACAAGGTGACATAGAAAAAAATCACTCTGCTAAAGACTAAAACTAAGGCCTCTATAACTCACACTCACTCATATAACACGATTACTTGTACAGTAATTCTGAGTACACAGCTCTGGTAATACGCTGGCTGGGAGCTATTTCCAATGTTCATGTTCTGTTCATCAATTACAACGGCAATTAACAGTCGCTGCTTTGGAGACTTGAAGCAAAAGTGCTCTACTGTGACGCAATTCAACGTTCTTGAGTGAGTGCGAGAGTGTGTGATTAATGGAAACTGCAGAATGAACATAAACTGAGCGTCTTAAGCTTTGGCACAACGACAACAACAACTAATTCACATTAAGGAACCATGGAAAATCTTGGGAATAATATTGTTTACTGGAAATGTAACTTCCACTTGTGATCCAGGGTATTGCCTCGCACCATTTCAGTTTTATTATAAGTTTAGGTGACATGAATTCAGCTGCAGCACAAATCTGAAATCTCAACGTTGATTAAAGTGTCGATACAGGAGACAATGAGACTCACTCAAAGGTCAGACTTGTCGGCACCTTCCTTCAAAATGTAACATCTTTGAAAACAGTATTTTCAAGAAACAATAAAGACCCAAACACCTACTCCATCTTAGATAAACACTAAGTGGATAAATGTGTCTTTTGCTGTTTAAAAGCAGTTTACTTCCATCCACAGTTTCGTCGATAAACCTCATTCAGACTCTCGAAACCCCTCCACACTTTGAGCTAATACAACTCTGGCCCTATTCAGGATTCTGCTGCCCTTCTTTATCCCATGTCCTTGAGACAGCCCGGGCAGCTCGTCCTAATCGATGGCTCGCCCAGTACAATGCCAAGTTGGCCGGAGTCTTGGCCTGTACCCACTGGAGCGTTCCAGAGCAGTGCCTCATGGGAGATGGACACAGCCTGGGGTAATGAAAGACAAGAGTGCTGCCTGCCAGACTCTCAGGGAGCAGGGACAGAGGGGGACGGGCACGCCGGCCAAGCCCACGGACGACTGTGAGACTCCGGCCGCTCCGACGATACTGACGTGTGTTTGATGCACTTTATCAGGGCAAAGGTCAAATTAAACTGACGCCTCACTGATGAGTGGATGCAAACGTTCAAGAAGCAGCAAATAACAGGAAGCACAAAATGACCCAAGAAATGGCTGTACAAAAAAATGTGTGAAGGTAACTGACCTAAAATCTGATTTGCAACTTGAAATCAATGCACTTTGAAGGACAAAATAAATTAAATATGTGCATTATTTAATTTATTTTGTCCTTCAATCTGATATTTTCAAAAGAGACAAAGACAAATTAAAGCCGCAAGCGGCATCGAACGGCCCTCGCGGGCCGCGCTTCGCACTCGGCCGACCGGGCACTCCCTGTAGGTGGCGCTGATTCATCACTTGCCTCTGTTTTATTGTGGCTTTGAGCTGCATTTGTAGCCAAACCAAGCCAAAAGACACTGGGAGCACTGATGCACAAAATGCACCAACATGGGTTTTTCCAGGCATCGCCATGGCAACACCGTGCAAAATACAAAGTTGGCACCTCAGACTTTTTTGACGGGAAAGATGTAAAGAATCAGCGTGCCAAATTTCACATACTTGAATGAAGGTATGAAGCCGTTATAAGACTTTGAAATGTCCGAAAATGTGTAAATTTTCCCATTAGGATAACATGGGGTTTTTCACGCATCGCCATGGCAACAGAGTGAAAAATATGACATGGGTGTGATTGACTTTTTTGATCAGGATGACATGATGAGTGATTCTGCCAAATTTCACTTAATTCCATGAAACTAATGTTTTTTCTCATGAATGGGGAAATTTTCTGACCTTTCCCATTAGGATAACATGGGCATTTTGGCGCATCGTCATGGCAACACGGTGCAAGATGCGACCTGGGTCTGATTGACTTTATTGATCGGGATGACCCACTGGAATTTTGTGTGAAATTTCGTAACATTTGGGAAAACTAACATTTGGGCCCTCCATGCAAATGTATTTGTTATTCTGTAGGGGGCGCTATTGCACCAAATAGTTTTCTTTCATAATTAGTAGGTCTAGGCCAGAAAGTTTTATAACTGATTCGAATTTGAGCTCAATCGGACTTTGTATGTGCAAACGGGAGCAAATTTTGACATGTGAAAATTGCAAAAATTCTGATGGACTTTTGCGGCTTCGCCGCACGGAAACCGTTATACGTATCAATGTAAATTGGATAACTTTTGATGCCCCACTTGTCTAGATGATGTCCAGTGATTTTCAGCCCTGCAGGTGAAGCGCCTTCAGAGGAGTTGATGAAAATGCGACGTCAACAAAAATGCTGACTCGGCATTTCGGAATTTTCAATCCAAGATGGCCGACTTCCGGTTTGTCTGGGGGCGTGGCCATAATAATATTTTGTGTTTGGCATCACTTGAAGAATGTGTGTACCGAATTTGGTGGCTCTATGACAAAGTTGACGTCGGGGTGTCTCCCATTGACGCAATGTATTTTGACTTTTGTAGGTGGCGCTGTCGCGCCATTTTTTTATGCCCAATGATGCACCATATAAAAAAAATAATTTTTCGCCACTTCTGAATTTTGGGCAAAATTTGGTGAGTTTTTGAATATGTTCAGGGGGTCAAATTCCTGTTCAAAGAGCAGAAGAAGAAATAAAAATAATTAAAGCCGCAAGCGGCATCGAACGGCCCTCGCGGGCCGCGCTACGCACTCGGCCGACCGGGCACTCCCTGCAGGTGGCGCTGATCCGCCACTTGCCTCTGTTTTATTGTGGCTTTGGGCTGCACTTGTCACCAAACAAAGTCAAAAGACATTGGGAGCACTGATGCACAACATGCATCAACATGGGGTTTTCCAGGCATCGCCATGGCAACACCGTGCAAAATATAAAGTTGGCACCTCGGACTTTTTTGATGGGGACGATGTAAAGAATCAACGTGCCAAATGTCACATTCTTCATTGAAGGTTTGAAGCCGTTATAAGACTTTGAAATGTCCAAAAATGTGTAAATTTTCCCATTAGGATAACATGGGGTATTTCACGCATCGCCATGGCAACAGAGTGAAAAATATGGCATGGGTGTGATTGACTTTTTGGATCAGGATGATATGATGAGTCATTCTGGCAAATTTCACTTAATTCCATGAAACTAATGTTTTTCTCATGAATGGGAAATTTTCGGAGCATTCCCATTAAGATAACATGGGCACTTTGGCGCATCGTCATGGCAACACGGTACAAAAAACGACATGGATCTCATTGACTTTATTGATTGGGATGACCCACTGGAATTTTGTGTGAAATTTTGTAACATTTGGGAAAAGTAAATTTTCAGACCTCCATACAAATTAATTTGTTATTCTGTAGGGGGCGCTATTGCACCAATTTTGGTTCTTTCACAATGAGTAGGTCTAGGCCAGAAAGTTGTACAACTGATTCGAATTTGAGTGAAATCGGACTTAGTATGCGCAAATGGGAGCAAATTTTGAAATTTGAAAATTGCAAAAATTCCGATGGAATTTTGCGGCTTCGCCGCACGGAAACCGTTATACGTATCAATGTAAATTGGATAACTTTTGATGCCCCACTTGTCTAGATGATGTCCAGTGATTTTCAGCCCTGCAGGTGAAGCGCCTTCAGAGGAGTTGACGAAAATGCCACGTCAACGAAAATGCTGACTCGGCATTTCGGAATTTTCAATCCAAGATGGCCGACTTCCGGTTTGTCAGGGGGCGTGGCCATAATAATATTTTTAGTTTGGCATCACTCGATGAACGTGTGTACCGAATTTGGTGGCTCTACGACAAAGTTGACGTCGGGGCGTCTCCCATTGACGCAATGTATTTTGACTTTTGTAGGTGGCGCTGTCGCGCCATTTTTTTATGCCCAATGATGCACCATATAAAAAAATAAATTTTTCGCCACTTCTGAATTTTGGGCAAAATTTGGTGAGTTTTCAAATATGTTCAGGGGGTCAAATTCCTGTTCAAAAAGCAGAAGAAAGAAGAAATAAAAAAAAAAAAAAAAAATAATAATAATATTTTTAGCAAAAACAATATATCCGAAAACATTAGAATGACATATTATACGTTTTTTGAAAGCTCTTGACTTTCCCCACGTCACCGTGGGGTCAATGGCGAATGACGGGCGCTGACGCGCCCGTCATTCGCCATGACGTCGGGGTCCGCCATTGACCTCCCATTGACTTCCATTCATTTTAGCAGTAATAAAGATGGCCCATGCCTACGGCATGGGTTGCTGGGATAGTGGAATCAGGGCAAGGTCGCGACCTCAGCCGAACTTGTGCGCTGCGCGCACAAGTTCGGCAAGACAGTTAGCAACGATGAGTGCCTGGGCTTCGCCCAGGCACTCATCGTTGCGGAAGCAATAGGCCCTACGCCCTGTAGGGGCTCGGGCCTAAAAATGAATAACTAAATCAATCTTAAGTATTATACATAACGTTTCTGTCACTTATAGACCTATTTTAAAGTATAAAGAGTAACTACAACTTTTAATCAAGTAAAAGTACTGGAGCACTGTAAAATATGTAGTATATTACATTATATTATATTCATTATTATAGGAGAAGACGCTTGTGGCCTGGAAACAACAAAACAACAGAAGTTACACAAGCAAATGAGTAAATGTCATTGAGAACTGCCCACCTCTGTCATTTTCAGATTATACCGACTCCTATCAATCACAATCCAACTCTATGTCTTTGCAATATTTATAAATATTTAAACAACTCATCAGTTTAAAAAGTACATTTCCTGTACTTGATGCCTCTTAAAGTTTGTATAGTAAACAAAATGGACTCTTCAAGCCATGTTCTAATGTTTCCTCCTCAAAAACAGACCTGGAGTTGTGTTTTGTTTCATTAAAACATGCTTGAGTAACACTATATTATTAGTCTGTTACATCTCCAAAGCTCAAAATGCTCTGTTCCACCTTGTGATGTCATGAAGTGTTCAGTTTTCAAGTTAACAGCTCTCTTTTGTGCGGGCGCTCATCTCTTTGGACGGTGTTCGTCTCTTCGATTGGCAAATCCAGGTGAAATGATCCAAATGATTGTCTAAATTGGTGTTTGTGTGTTAAACATGTGTGAAAGGCGCTCACAACTCCAGGTCTGTGTGTGATGAGGAAACATGACACAGATCAGAGAATAGTGTAATATGAGCCGTAATATGAGCCGTAATATGAGCCGCAATATGAGCGGGTAATCATGCCTCGGTTGTGATGTAGGAGCCAGACTTAAGCCCTAAAAATCCTGATGTTTGTGTGCGGGTGTTCGTCTCTTCGTTTTGTGTGCGGGCGTTCATCTCTTCGGTTGGTGTTCGTCTCTTCGTTTTTTTGTGCGGGTGTTCGTCTCTTCGGTTGGAGTTCGTCTCTTCGTTTTTTTGTGCGGGTGTTCGTCTCTTCGGTTGGCGTTCGTCTCTTCGTTCGTTTTTTGTGCGGGCGCTCATCTCTTCGGTTGGCGTTCGTCTCTTCGTTTTTTGTGCGGGCGCTCATCTCTTCGGTTGGCGTTCGTCTCTTCGGGCTGGGGGCGTGTGAGGTGAAGCAGGGACAAGCTCGGCAGACTGTGGGTAAAAAGTCTAATTGGTATTCAGACGTGTCACAGGCAAATGCAGCCGCTCTAACCTCTGGTCTCCTCCACACCACAGGTCCGTCTCACCTCTTAATTAGTGCATGAATATTGTAATTGCAGTGAGACGAGCTACAAGAGGAGAGAAAAACGGCGAGGAATCATTCTAAGGCGAGATTTCTGCCTTGGTTGTAGGATTACAGTTTGAAGAGCCAGTTTCAAGTGTTATTCTGTCTTAACATACAGTCTAATCATTACAAGACAAGAAATCACAAAAAATAGCAGTAACTAGAATAGAAATGTACAAATGCATACTCTGGACATCACAGCCTTGGTATTTCATGTATTACTGCTTAAAATAATGCATAGGGAGGAGCTGCATGCTGCTATATGGCATTTAAACCAGCATCTGCTAATGTCTTGAAACAGGAAGAGAATGAGTTGATTAATGGAGGTAATTTGAGCTCTGAAATGATCATAACAACTCTACTGAAGATGTATAGCCAATATAAAGACGAAAACGCTGGATAAGGACATGCTAACTGTAGGATTATTCACACGCAAATGCAGCAAAACACAACCACAGGAGGTTTAGGACGAGGAAACATTCTGACGTGGTTAAAGGCGATGGTTATTTTACTAGATTGGTGCACTTTTGTGCTTTAGTCCTGGTTTAGTCCTGGTTTAGTCCTGGTTTAGTCCTGGTTTAGTCCTGGTTCAGTCCTGGTTTAGTCCTGCTTTAGTCCTGCTTTAGTCCTGCTTTAGTCCTGCTTTAGTCCTGGTTCAGTCCTGCTTTAGTCCTGGTTCAGTCCTGCTTTAGTCCTGGTTCAGTCCTGTTTAGTCCTGGTTCAGTCCTGGTTTAGTCCTGGTTCAGTCCTGGGTTCAGTCCTGGTTAGTAGTCCTGTCCTGGTTTAGTCCTGGTTTAGTCCTGGTTCAGTCCTGGTTTAGTCCTGGTTGTCCTGGTTCAGTCCTGGTTTAGTCCTGGTTCAGTCCTGGTTCAGTCCTGGTTCAGTCCTGGTTCAGTCCTGGTTTAGTCCTGGTTTAGTCCTGCTTTAGTCCTGGTTCAGTCCTGGTTTAGTCCTGTTTAGTCCTGCTTTAGTCCTGCTTTAGTCCAGCTTTAGTCCTGCTTTAGTCCTGGCTTTAGTCCTGGTTCCTGCTTTAGTCCTGGTTTAGTCCTGCTTTAGTCCTGGTTCAGTCCTGCTTTAGTCCTGGTTTAGTCCTGGTTTAGTCCTGGTTTAGTCCTGGTTCAGTCCTGGTTTAGTCCTGGTTCAGTCCTGCTTTAGTCCTGCTTTAGTCCTGCTTTAGTCCTGCTTTAGTCCTGGTTCAGTCCTGCTTTAGTCCTGACTGTATGCAGTCCACGTGCAGCACTATTATCACATTATAAGGTTTGTGTAAACAGCTGTAAATACATAGACAGGCCTCTCTTCGACAGCGTTGTGGTGCATGAGGTAAATTTACATGTGTGTTCGGGGGTGTGTGTGTGTGTGTGTTCAGGTGTGTGTGTGTTCGGGTGTGTGTGGTTCTCTGTGCAGCTGCAGGTGGCTGAACTCCCAGGTGTGCCCCAGTTTTAGGGGCACGATCAGAGGCAGGTGGGACGGGGCTGGCTCTGTCCTCCAGATTAATGAGCTGTTCCCTGCTCTCTTCAGCGGCTGCTATGGGACCAGGCCTATACCCAGCGCACTTACAATACACGGGCTCCTCTCCAGAGCTGTGTGAATACAAAAGCACGGCGTGGTTATACGGCGGTGGTGTGTGTGCGATAGTGACTGATATGTGGATAGTGTACTTAAGTGAAGTGTGAATTTGCTCCCGCTTCAGTTACATATTCAAAGGAGCTGCTGAAGTCCATGTTTAGTCAGTGCCGGTCCAACAAAATTTGCCTTGAGAGTCTTTGCCACTTTAGTGATTCACATCCAGCAGCATTGCACGCAGCAGTGGGCACATCCATTAAATATGTTCACTGTGGTACCAACATAAATATATTAAAGACTAAGGTGAAAAAAAAAAGGCATTTCAAGGCCTAAGAACAGCAGCAGCCACAAGAGCAGCATAACCGGACTGGACGGGGAGTTTATAATTAAAGTTATAAATAAAGTTATGATTGTGGTTCAGGTCAGGTATTATGTATATATTGTTTTAGATTTAGGTAAAGCTGCTGTATGACCAGCTCGTCTTTATGGGTTTAGTCAAAGTTTATTTGTATACTACGATTTGTATTTGTCATTCAAAGTGCTTTACAGAACAAGAAAAACATTAAAATCACACTACAACGAGTCAAAACATAAATAATCATCATAAAATTAACATTAAAAGAGAAAAGTGCAGAATAAAAACTTTTCAGCCATATGCAGCTAAACAGAAGCATTTGAGCCTGGATTTAAACAAGGTCAAAGTCGAGGGCCGTCTCACATCTTCAGGAAGAATGTTCTAGGTTTAAGTTGCACAAAACGCAAAAACCGAGTCATCTAGTTTAGTCCTGGTTTAGTCCTGGTTTAGTCCTGGTTTAGTCCTAGTTTAGACCTGGTTTAGTCCTAGTTTAGACCTGGTTTAGTCCTGGTTTAGTCCTGCTTTAATCCTGGTTCAGTCCTGGTTTAGCCTTGGTTTAGTCCTGGTTTAGTCCTGGTTTAGTCCTGGTTTAGCCTTGGTTTAGTCCTAGTTTAGACCTGGTTTAGTCCTAGTTTAGACCTGGTTTAGTCCTGGTTAGACCTGGTTTAGTCTAGTTTAGACCTGGTTCAGTCCTGCTTTATCCTGGTTTGGTTTAGTTAGTCCTGGTTCAGCCCTGGTTTAGCCCTGTTCAGTTTAGCCCTGGTTTAGCCCTGGTTTTGGTTTAGTCCTGGTTTCAGCCTGGTTTTAGCCCTGGTTTAGTCCTGGTTTAGTCCTGGTTCAGTCCTGGTTTAGCCTTGGTTTAGTTGTGGTTCAGTCCTGGTTTAGCCCTGATTTAGCCCTGGTTAAGCATTGGTTTAGTCCTGGTTTAGTCCTGGTTCAGCCCTGGTTCAGCCTTGGTTTAGCCTTGGTGTAGCCTGGGTTTAGTCCCGGTTTAGTGCTGGTTCAGTCCTGGTTCAGCTGGTTTAGTCCTGGTTTAGTCCTGTTTTAGTCCTCAGTCTAAGATGGTTCTTTTGGCTCTAACCTGTTGGAGATGAGATGAGTCCTAGTTTTACACAGACCTCGAACCCGGTTATTTTAATCCTTTTCTACATGGAAATAAAAAATAAAACATAAAAATAAATCAGGTGCTAATTAGTTTGAGGATCCCAGAAATGAAACACATCAAAATTAATGTATGTGATGTATTAATTACTTGGGCGAGCTGTGAAATGTAACTCACCACAGAAGCGTCCAGTGAGGAGCTCGTGTGCATTTCTTTTCCGTTTCTCTCCCTGCAGCAGATGTGTTTCTGTGTTTATTCTGAATGGAGATGGGCCGATGTGCAGCTATAACACATTACAGCCCACAGTCACCTGACGCAGCTGGGATTCAGCAAACGCCGACCCCACATGACCTCGCTTATTAGCCGAATATACAATCTGGAAAATCCTCACTCCACATATGCAGCGTGTGGGACGGCAGCCAGCCCACAACACGCTCTTACAAACAGCACCGTGAACAGAGGTGGAGGAGTAAACATATTTAGCACTTAGAGTGGACTTATTTCAAAATAACAGTCCGGCAGAAGTAGAATATTGTTACAACTACTACAAACTAATTAAAAATACAATAATACAATAAAGTTATATGAAAACAAAATTATACACAACAAAAAGACTCTCCAGAAACACTTTAAGAATGATCCCAGTTTAACTCAGTAAATAAAAACTCTCCAAACCCTAAGAATTTAATGAAGGAGTCACTGCCTTTGATTATTTTTTCATTGTGAAGTAAGCCTTGTGTTTTTAAATCTGTCACTGGACAAAGAGTTACAGGGGTGAGGACGTTTGGCGGCTCGTCCAGGTCACTTCAGATCCCTGCAGGACACTGGACTTATGTCTGTCTGCGTCTCACTGCACTGAAGCTCACACACCTGTTTACAGTTTGTTCGCTCGAGCTAATGAGCTACACTAAGTTTGCACTGTGTCTGAGTCTGACTGAGGCATATATGTTCAGACTAATACATGTGTCGTTATTAAAGGGCCTATGTTATGCTATTTTCTATGTTCTAATGTTGTTTCGTCGTCACAAACAGACCTGGAGTTGTGTTTGTTTCATTCACACATGTTTAACACACAAACCTGCAGATTCAGGTTCTCTCAAGCTGAAAACACTCACTCGGCAGAATCAACTGGATCATTTCAGGCCTGGAATTGCCTGAACTAAAAGTAAAAGGAGCTGTGAACTTGAAAACCACCACTACATGACATTGTGATGGACATTAACGCGTCTGTGTCCATCCTCCAGGAAAGCTTTTGTTGTCTTATCTGTCCTGAGGTGTAAAAGTTCATTATCTCATAGGTGTGAAAGAAAAGTCACTGCTTTAAAATGTATGTAACTGAGAAGTGAGATGCTCGGGGAGGATGGGAGACGAAGCACCAGGGGGAGAGATGCTCCAGGAGAGACTCGGGAGGCTGAGAGTCTGTGTCCAGGGCAGCTGGGCCCTGTTCTGTCTATCTAAACCTTTTTTGTATTTCAAAACTCAGCGGGCTTCACAAATGGATTACTTTTCATCTAGAATTGTAATTTTTCCACAACAACATCACAAAGGGGAGTTTTGAGCTTTGGAGATGTTACAGACTAATAATAAAGTGTTACTCAAACATGTGGCACAAACACAACTCCAGTGTGTTTTGGAGGCAGGAAACAACATCATAACACGACTTAAACCTCACAAGAGTCACTTTTGTGTCATATAGGACCTGTAACGTGATGCAGGAAAATAAGTGAGGGATAATATCTAAAATCTCAAAGCCTCCTTTCGTAAAACAAACAGTAAAATGCACAGATGGTAAAGTGGGTTTAAATCCTCACAGACTGTTATAAACTCCACACAGAGTTTAGCTGCTCTGAAAAAGCAGCGTTCAGGAGGTAGTTTAGATAAATCATCACATCCTCACAGTTTTCACATTTCGCTCCACGTCTGCTGTCGTTCAAATAATAAACACTTGTTATTGAGCATGGATTGTCAGGCTTTACTCGATTAGACAGAGGCTTATTTGTGGACTAATTAATTTGCTGGCTCTTGAGGAAACTGTTGGAACAAACTGACTGTGAAAGCAAAAAAAAAGACGTCTTGTTATAACTCACAACAAAAATATCCTGTTAATTATGTTTTGTAGGGTGAATATGAAAGCATGTCAAGAACAAAATGATCAAGTGTGACGGCAAAACACTGTAAATGAACCGAAATAAGTCAAGTCAGTCACAGGAACTAATCACAGTGGAGCCAAGATGGAAAAATTAGTGATGGTCTGGTGTGTTTTGGGATTTTTTCCACATTTTCTTTGTCGATCAGGGTCTGGATTAGAAACACATTCACATCAGGCAAAATCATCATTAACCACTTTGTTTTATTTTATTTACTTTATTTTTCTTTTTTCTTTCTTATTAGTTGATATATTTATGTGTGTGTTTCTATTTGTTTTTACAAAATTATCTTCTTTCATAAAATAGCAGTCAAACTCAAACGGCAAAAGAAATAAAGGAAATAATTAAGAAAAACAAAAAGTGTGTCTAGCATGTGTGAGGCCTGTGTGTGTATGTGCCTTATACGGGGTGGCCCAAAAGTCACTGACAGTTGAAAAATAGTCATAACTCTTTTGTTTCTGAATATTTTTTCAGAGCATTTAGAACGACCCTTCCGACGTTAAAATAAGCAAATATAGCACCGAGGAACAAACCCTCATTGTACAGTGGTACTTTGAGTCACATGGGTCAAATTCACAAACCCAGCGGTGTTACTGTCGACATTTTAATACCAGAGATGCCCCGAGTGTAAATGCCATTAAAGGAATAATAAGTGTTTTTCACAGACAGGGGGCAGTATGTGATCTCCACAGACCTGACTAGTCCCGATTTCTTCCTTCAAACTTAATACTTCAAACGTAATATCGAGGATCAAATAAGAGCCATAAGCCCGGAAATGCTTTAAATGTTATAAAAGTGTGTTGGATCAGGCTGTTCAGTGATGAGTTGAAGTGTAAGTGAACAATTATAACTGTATATATGGCCAAAAATCTGGGAAGGTTCAGTTTATCTACTGCTAAAATTTGCTGAGTATAACTTAAGAATTATAGGAGCTACTGAAGATTTAAAAGTGTCAGTGACTTTTGGGCCACTCTGTGAAAAATGAACTGAATTCTACTTTTGGCAAATAGCAGTAATCTTTTCATTCTAATGGTTAAGAAAATCTAATTGTAAGTTTCTGTGTTTTTCTTTTCTAAATAAATCTCATGTCCTTGACTGTGTGTGACCCGCTGACGCAGACTGACCTCTCTGTCCAGCCCGGCTGCCACTGTGACGATGTCTCCGGTCTCACTGTTGATGGTGAACATGTTTGGGATGGGGCTGTGGGGGCTCTGGGACAGGATGCGGTAGCGGACCATGCCGTTGGCCGTGGTGGAGTCGTCGGCGTCAGTGGCCGTCACCTGCATCACGGAGGAGCCTGTGGACGGAGCACAGAGCGGGTCAGCGGGCGACGAGTTCACTTCAACAGGAAATACACAATTAGACACTTTTTTTTGTAACATTCCATAATTATCAAAAGTGAGTGTTGTGATAAATGACCTGAAAACATCCAGAGCTTTCTCTTCACACCTGACTTTCTCTGGTGCTTTGTGATCACAGTGGTTAAGAGTTTGACCATTTATGAACAAAATCGATGGCACACATCAAGGCGCCTCTTTATAGACGACAGAGCAGCTGTTTGGCATAAACCACAGTCCTCACAACGTCACACGTGGCTCAAACCAAACCACAAAGTCCAAAAGTTCAGATCTCAAGTGAAACCCTCAAACATAAACACTCCACATAAAATATACCCCTGTTCTCCCACTCAAACAATTCAAACCAGTTTCAACAAAGGTTTGGCCAATGACCCTTTTCTTTCAATCAAACACCACAGTGACATGTCTTTGATTTAAAGTTTCAAACTTTACTTTCAAAGTTGTAAATTCTGAGATGGCCTCAGACTTTTCACATATCTTTTCTGCTGTTCAGAGAAACGAATTTCTGAGTTTTTCCAGTGGCAGAGTCCATTTGGTAATGAGCTGTCCTCTGCCATTTCCAGCAGCCATTATTTCAGCCTTCAGTGCACCGTGGATGCCCTTAATGCTCCTGTGCGCTCTCCTATTTGTCTTAAAATCACAGATAAACACTGGCCTTTAAGGCAGACGGCTCAGAGGTTCAGAGAGAGCACGAGGGGCATGGATCCACATACAGATGTGCACTTTGAATCAAGAGGTTTAGGTCCAATACTGTGGTTCACTGCAATAAAATAATGACAAGGATTAATACTGATAATGATAATAATAATCATAATAATAATAATGTATTTAGTTAAAATTTGTTTGAATATTTGCAAAACGAGTAGTCTTACTCGTTTAGTAAGACTAGATGTCATCAATATCATTTATACGACAGGACTGGTTTCCCATTAACAATCCGGTGTTATTTTTACCAGTAATAATAATCTAAATAAAGACTCTTTCCTCCGCTGTAACGGCGTTGTAGTTACTGTCAGTGTAACGAGGCTCATTATTTTACTGTGAAGCAGGTAACAAATCAGCCTCAGCTCTCGTCTCATTCAGAGAAGTTGAAGTTTCTTTGTTTTGGGAAGTAAATAAGCCTGAAAAGAGGGATTAAAGACATTGTTAAAAACAGTGAGTGGCTACAAAAAACACAGACTGTGACGGGGACCAATCAGAAGCAGCTCGAGACAAACGTTGAGACTTTCCAGACGTTTCATTGGTTCATCTCTGACAGGAGAGCGGATACTTCCTGTTTTCAACACAGCAGATTCTTGAGGAGTTTATGGATTTACATCATTATTTGTGGAGTCTCTGTGATGGAAATAAAACACTACAGCGGGAGTGACACTGCTGCTGATCTAATGTCTCTGGTTTCATAAACGCTATCATGAGGCATGTTCATGTTTGTAATGTTCTGATAACTGTACATTTGATAAAAGCTGTGTAAAAAGTGCAGTATTTTCTCTGCGCTGTGACTGTGGTGAGTCTGTGTCTGTGCTTTGAGCTCTGTGGAGAAGAACAGCCTTTAACACTGGCTCTGGGTGCATTTGGTGATTTGCAGGACAAATAAGTCTCATTATGGCTGGTTTTACATGAAAAGCGGCTGGGGTGTATTTTTGAGGATCTTTTTTTGTAATTTAATAGTTATTTTATCTGGTAATAAGTTACTTTCATCACCCAATGACACAGTTACTTTGGGAGAACTAAAACTAAATGCTATTTTGAAGGTTCTGGCCCAACTCTGAATATGACAGAACAAATAAAAGTCTGTGTGATGCAGATATGTGAGAAATACAGCTGAATATACAAGGAGTACATTATATCTGATACAGTTTATGGTAGAGCAAAATACCAAGACATGGTAGATTTAGCCAAACTGAGTGTCTGATTTCATAATAATGCTCTGGTATCTCTTATTACCTTTTTCAGGCCTATATATTGCTGAACAAGAACAATGTCCTCTTGCTCCAGTGTCGGCAGCAGTATTGATTTGCAGAGTTTGTCAGCGGGGCTCACTAATGCGTGTGGGCAATTAGGAGCACTTTGTATTGGAAAGAGGAGAGATCGGCCCCCAGTCTCCGAGGGCTGTGTGAAAATGTCACTCTCCATCAGGCAGCCATTTACAGAGCACTGCTGAGGCCATGTGAATATGTCAGCTCCCCGCACAGAACAGACAAACTCTCTGCAACGAGGAGCAGCCGGGAGAGCAGCGACAGACGCATGTGACATGGAAAAAGATCTTGTACTAATAGCTGCCTGTCACAGTCAAGAGTTTTGTAATATAAAAAAGAATAAAAGTGTATAGATGATGTAATGTATTGAGCACTTCTTCAATTCTTTACAAAAAAATGTGAGTTTGGTCAATGGTGAATCTCTCTGTTTTCAAATGGGCGTGATTGACAGGTGGATAAGCCAATCAGGGGCATGCATGGTCCGTCCGTGTTGGAAAAAAGAAAGGAAAAAGCGAATGTGGGGAACAGACTGATGTGAATCTGTACAAAAAACACAGAGACATCATTCTGCATTTGTCAGGCAAGGAAATGTTTCATATTTCCTGCTTCTGATAAATGTATAGACCCAAAATCGTGTTACTTAGTGCCGTATTGACACCTCATTTAAACAAATACACATATGTTATAACAATGTATAATATATATAAAGAACTGCATTACTTGTGGCATGTTCTGAAAGTTTTCTCTTTATACCAACCACTGCACTAATAGTCACAGTAACAGGATTAATACTACTTCTATTTACAAGTTTGTTTGTTTCTCTGGAAGTTACATAATTACAAGATTTTTAGACTAAATTAGACTGTTGGCTGTTTAAAATGAGCGTGAATAGGACTGTTTCATGGTACATTTGCTTAGTCAGCACGCACGCACTAGGAGACAGATCATTTTCATTAGACGGAGGATGACTTATGATCATTGCTTTCCACATAAGAACACAATTGCCCATTCCTCAGGTATAGTAGCAGTAGGATTTAGCGCTTCCTCATGAACTGTCACAGCCATGGGTGTCTCTATTGCCGTAATGAGGTCTTGCTGGCTCCATCCACCCTTAGAGCTTGAATGGGATAATAGTAGTCTCCTATTCTATTTCAAACCACTCAAACACTGGCAATAAAAAGAAACAAGAAAACGCAAATTACAAAGAAACAATCAGTGACATTGCAGAAGGCGATGAGTAATTCTGGATCCATGATTAGATAATAGGCAGGAGAGAAAGAGTTAATCTCAAAGCCTTTTTAATACGCCTCTAATTTCATCACTAATTCCAAATCCTAATTGCTTTTCCACCAAAACCGCTGGAGCTGAAAATGCGGCTGGGACGGCAGAGAGGGAGAGGCTCCTATGGCTGCGTCTGACTGGTGGGAGCTGTCGCCGATCCAAATGTTACCTTGCTACAGTCAACAAATGATTTCCAATTAGATCATAGATGCACCGGTACACACGGGGAAATGCTAGAAATGGTGAAATTTACTGCAAAAAAGAGCTTAAACATGAACGCCTGTACAGTTTAACAGGATAGTCTGAGCATTTATCTCTTTATTGTTCATCAACACAGTGACCAAACACATCAGGTTTTATGGAAGTAACAGGGAATTTACACCTGACATGTAACATAGGCAGATCTGCACGCACATTAGGGATGGGACGATAGACGATAATATCATTAATCACGATGAAAAAGCTCCGCAATTAATAGTTCGTGGCATTTTTTAATAATCAGGATCATCGCCTTTACAGCACCAGAGTGCCGCATGTTTCCAGTTTCAATACAACGTTTAGATGTAGTTCTGGTGTTTGTCCACAAGGGGGCCCTGTATCATAGCAATGACACTTGTTGCTTCTGTGTTTTTTTCTGATTTGGGGATGGTTCTTCGCCTCAGTCACGTCATGGCTCGTGAACAGCGGATTTGGAGCCCAGTGACACATTTATATCGTCCACTCAAGAAGGTGAAGTGGAATTATTATGGATTTAAAAAACAAGACCAACAAGATGAACCACTGATCTGCAGAGTCTGACGTAAAAAGATACGAGGACAGTCACGAGTAACTTACTGCACATCTACGACACAAACATCCTGCATCGACTGACAAACTTGAGCTGAAAATATCCATCGTAAGTAACAAACCGTGTGAAATAAACTATTGAATGTAGTTTGTGTTAGTTTGGATTTGCACAGCACATTTTGGGTTGTCTCGGGCCACAATAACATTTTTTTTCTCTACAAGGTCCTGATTTCCACATATGAGGACGTTATACTGCCTTGGTTTAATAATTACTGCGATAATATTGTTAATTGCGAGTCTAATTGGATTGATTGAATTTTAAGATTACAAATAGCAAATAACAAGCCATAGCAACCGCGCTCACATTAAATAGGCTACTTAGGTATTTTCCGGACTATAACTCGCACTTTTTTTCATAGTTTGGCCGGGGGTGCGACTTATACTCAGATTTATATGTGAAATACAGTGGTCCCTGGTTTATCTCGGGGATTACGTTCTAAAAATAACCCGCAACAGGCGAAATCCACTTTATTTTTTACAGTTATTCTATATGTTTCCTGGCTGTAAAACCCCTCACCACACACTTTATACACTTTTCTCACACAGGCATTAACATTTTCTCACATTTCTCTCTTGTTTAAACTCTCTCAAAGTTCAAACCTTCGTCGGTGCCTTTGTCGGTGCAGAACGTTTCATCGACATTGTGGGTTTTGTCGGGGAGAAAACTTGCAAACATACAGCACTTCAGAGTCACACTGCGATCTAACATTTATGTAAATTTGTCTGACACATTCTGTACTGTACAGGAGACACAGAGGAGACTGATGGACAATGGTCTACAGTCCCTCAGCCAATCAGGACGCAGAGCACAATGGTCTACAGTCCCTCAGCCAATCAGGACGCAGAACACAATGGTCTACAGTCCCTTAGCCAATCAGGACGCAGAACACAATGCACATTCATACTCTATAAAAAGCATGAAAAATCGCACTAAAAAAACTGCAAAATATTAAGGCCGAGAAAGATGAACCGTGTTATAATGAAGGACAACTGTATATTTTTTTTTTTCTTCATTATTATGCATTTTTTGGCTGATACGACTTATGCTCCAGAGCGACTTATACTCTGGAAAATACGGTAAGTTTGGACTCTTGCCATGCACATTTTCTTTTCTTAAGTCTCAGGCATTGTAAACTCTGGATGTTTTCAGTGTTTTCAGAGATCACACAGGCGACATCGCTGCTGTAGGTCGTTCCATCAGTTCGTAATAAAACAATAAATAACTAAAACGATGTGTTTGCTGCTCTGCCTCACTGTAAATTGAGGGTAAGTGTCTGAAGTCAGAATGCCAGAATTAGCATTGTTCGCTTATTTATCCGTCTGATTATACACAAGTACTACAAAAACTAAACTCCAGCGATTGATTTTTGCATGAATCAATTTTCAACATCTACTTCAGTTCATCAAGTCATTTTTAAATACTGTATTTTTGTTGTTGCCTTCGGGCTGTCACTGAGTAAAATATCACTGTGATGGACAACTCTTTTAAACAGGGTTCTCCGTTTGCATAAATACTACTGTTATTCGCTTTCTGCATTTAAATTATGTGTAAAGAAAGTACATTTGTAGTCTTTTACTGGGTTGTATTTATGAATCTCAAAGCTCCTCTTTGCTTAGAATTTCTGCTTGATGAATGTTGCCTTTTTACTGCTCAAACAAATTGCCCTTGGAGGTATTAAATCATTTGAATCTGGATCTTTCTTCATTTTTTTCCAGTCAATTCCTTCAAAGTTATAATATGTGAGACTCTCTTGAGATACACTCGCTGTATTTTTCCCTTTGCAGAATTCGTTGATGGTATGAAGGCGTTTCACAAAGGTTAACAGGTGACGTCTGGGTGTCTGAAGGTTCAAACCAGGTCAGGGACATGATGTTTTTATTCTTTTGGACCATTTCTGTGGGACACATCCCGTAATGAGGCGCCGCAGAGTGGCAGCCCCCTCACTGGGATCTAAAGGGCATGTCAGGTATACTGTGTGTCATTATGAACACAACATCCATCACATTACGCCGTTTAAACAGGCCAAAGATGAGCGGAATAGACACAAGTGTTAAAGTAAGAAAAATACTACTCGAGTAACAGTAAAACAAAGCTACATATATATTATAAAGACATGCAGTTATTTGAAAATGTGAAACAATAACTCAAACAAACGCTCCACATCCTCTGTTCTGATCCTGCCCAAAAAGACCTACTGTTTTTTCCAGACTATAAGTGTCACTTTTTTTCATAGTTTGTCCGGGGGTGTGACTTATATGTTAAATTATTCAAATATATTTCACGTGAGGGCACTCTAGACTTGTACCAGTATGACAGCCACACAGAAGAGAAGAGGCCTCATCTACCTCCGGAGCAGGAACTGAGGATGAAGAAGTCAGTGGATTTAGTGATTTGGATCCAGAGTAAACTTGTTAGCTTGTTTTTTATGCTTTAGTTCTGTGATTAACTGTTGATATCTGTCATGATCCCAGTCTGTCCTGCCTTTTGCACTGTTTTCCTCCTTCCTTCTGTATCTGAGCCTGGAGCTGGGTGGAGTTTTGGGCTCCTCCCGTTCACACCTCCATCTAATCTGCAATCAGCTGCACCTGGGGAGGACAAAAGGACCCAGGACCTGACACTCAGCCCCAGATCGTCCTCGTATCCACAGTGGTACAGCTCTACTCGGCTCAGTTCATGTTTTTGCTCTTTATGACTCTTTCTAAGTTGGATGTTTTTGCTCCTCGTCAGATCCTGCTCCCTGGACCCGCTCAGCTCCTCTGTCTCCGACCCTGCTCTCCACGACCGGTACGAGTCTCACCTCTTCTGACCCAGCTCTGACCTCTTCTACCTCGTCTCAGACCCCGCTGCTCACGCTCTGCTCCAGGACCACGGCAAACACCCCGCTCTCAACTCCCTGGTCCATCGACCTTCATTTGCACATTTAAAAACTTAATAAACATTGTTAAACTTTTCCCCGAGTCCTGTCTCTTTGGTCAGTCGTTATGACAGTATCTTATGTTAAAAAAAACACATGTTCAGTTCTGTCGATGCTTCATGCAGCTGAATAAATATAAATGTGTTACGTTAGCATGATGTACTGATATTCAGCCTGTTCTTCGACATTTTATTATTATAACTTGCCTTTAAAGATAAAACGTCTGTTCTTGGTCTCGGATTTTGTACAATAAACTTTCCCAAAAATGCGACTTATGCGTTTTTGTTTTTTTTTTTCATTTTTATGCATTTTTTGGCTGGTGCGACTTATACTCCAGAGCATTACTTCAAAATAAGACGTGATAACACTAGTGGAAAATGTATAATTAGTTTGAAAAGTACAAGTCGGGTGTGTTTAGGGCTGTGGGCCTTTTTTATTAGTCAACTAAAATTAAGATTACGAGGATTTACATGGGACAACAGCAGAAAGGAGAAGTTTGAGAGTGACTTAGCTGAAGATATGGTAAATTTTAGTATTTCTATGTAAAAAGGACAGATTAAACTCAATTCACAAGCTTAATCTGTTTGCACTGTTTCCTAGTACTTTCTAAAATACTGTAAAAATACTTGTACTTTTTGCATAAACCTCTGTGCAGGTGATATTCTTGTGTATAGAGTAGTCATAGTTAATATAAATGGACATAGCTAACACAACGTCACACTCAGTCCACGTCTTTATACAGTCTGTGGTCAGATACACAGAGATACATGATAGTTTTGAGCGCTTTATCATCGCTTTTTAGTCGACGAATTGATTTGCTATTGATTACAGCCCTGTATATTATCGCTGTAGTTAACTGTAATAAGTCAAGAGTATTGATACTGTCATACTAATTACTCCACATCCAAGAAAGGGCTAACACATCATTATATATGGACGTTACATAATTACATCCTAACATTTTGAACTAGTCCATGTCCGGAAGGAGACAATCACTTACTCAAGCTCATGGAAGTCACTATTCCCCACCTCTGACACCTCTTGGACATGGCTTTACTTCAGTTACCTTTAATCTGAGTAGATCCTTTAGATAATCCTGAACCGACGCCAACGATCTGGCCCTGCTGTCTGCTCCTTTGTGTACATCCCTTTGTGAATTATTGTGTCTATTATCTTTATTGTGTGGTTAAAGTTTTATTCCAGAGGGCTTGTTTGTAGCATGGCGCATACGAAATCCCATTGAACTACAGACAATAGTTGAACAAAAGCAGAGTGTAACAAGCATTGGAGACTAACAAAGCGTGTGTTTACATTGTGAGGAAGGAGCAGGAGTAATTATGTTTAGGAACAATAACTTTTTCTCCATGTTTCTACGTTTATAAGACAGTACATTTATCTCCTAAAGCAAACAAAGCCTTGTGGATTGTTTGAGCATGGCTGTGGTGCACTAGCAAGGACAGATTACACATTTCGTGGACCAATCAGGCATATAAAATAAAATGAATGGTGATGAAAATGTGTGATGAATGAAAATGAGAAATGAAAATGACCACAGGAGCTACACATCTGAATCAAGCCAAAGCAAAATAATCTGGGTGAAAAATGACATTTCTCTTGCACAAAATGTGGCTCAGCTACTGTATTAAATCTAAAATGGCTACAGTGCACGGCTGTACTTGACTCGGACACCTCCCATGATCTTAACTCGAACTTTTAATGCCGTCCACATGAGCAAAATTGAAAAAAAAAACTTTACGGCTATTGATAAACTTCAGCCTCATAAAGATGGAGAAATAGAGTCATGGCAGAATGTTTTTCATGATTATGTGGAGGGTGGAATAAAAGTAATTAAGAGTTTTGCTTATGTGTGTCTTAATATCCTGTTTTCCCAGTTTTACTTCAAGTTATTCCTATTTTTTTCTGTATATTTTGTTAGTTCAAGTTAGTTAGTCGTTTTTTATTGTTTTTCCTCCTGGTCGTTTTTGTTTCGCCCCGGGGCCTTTAAACAGCGTGAGCCCGGCGTGCTCGCTCTCTCCTGGTGAGTCCGGACGTCCTGTTTTCGTTCTTTATTTTGTGTAGGGGAAGTTTATGGGTCGTGTTTTTTTTCGTTAGCGTCGGGACAGCGGCGCCTACAGCTCTGTACAGGGTTGTCCTGCCCAGTCCACTGTCCTTATTTTACATTGGCCGGCTCACCGTGGTCTTTTTCCTTTGTTAATTTGCTGTTTTTTTTTGGGCACAGGGTTTAATAAGGGTTTTTTTTCAACAGCTTCAAAAACTTAAGAAGAACCGGGAGTTACGGAAATAATAAACAGCTCTTGAACTCTTACCTTTGCTCTCCTGAGTCCTTCTTAAATAAATGTTTTGATCCATCCTTGAGCCGTAACAGTGGTACTTGAGATGCTATTTCAGTCACTCAGGTCAGATCTAACCCATTTTTAAAATGTGCATTATGTAACTTTCTGCTGGAGAATCTGGCACTTGCTTGTCACCGTGGGTATGATGCTGCTTTACCTCAAATCTCACACAGCAGGACATCTCCACTGGGCCAGATCACATGTTAGATCTGTGGAGAGGTGACCGTGCTCACAATAAGAAGTGATTCAAGGTATTTTTTAGCAATAAAATACAAGAGAGATACATTAAATGCCACACTGTGGAACATTTCTGACAAACCAACACAATGAAAACTTACCTAGTGCCTTTAACGTCTCATTGCAGCGAGACCCTGAAGTTCACTGCCTCATAAACGTCTCCATTAGGCTGTGAGGCACATACTTAAATACTCTGTATTTCTGCTCTGTATTTCTACCTGACAACAATGACAGAGCCATAAGCTGGTGGAGCTGGTGGGGAAAGGTTTGATGCGTGATAAGAAGTCTCCCTGTAGGCGTGTTTGATGCTGTTCACAGCGTTACACAGTCCTGTGCTGTACGACTTCACAGCCTCTTTGATATGTGGATCTGAAACCTGTGATATACTGACAAGTCTGATCAGTGTGGGACGAGCACCGACTGTCACGAGGTGATGGAGATCAGGAGAGCCAGGGTCACGTCCTGTCAGTGCGCCGGCTGGAATGAGGTGGCTGGACATGAGTTTTTCCATGTAGATAAGCTAAATTTGCATTGCCTGATATATTGAAAAAAATTAAATAAAATAATAAAATTACAGTTGTCCCTCGTTTATCGCAGGAGTTTATGTTCTAAAAATAACCCACAACAGGCGAAATCTGTTAAGTAATCAGGTTTATTTTTAACAACTATTACACACTGATAAGCCAAAAAAAACAAAGGTCACACTCTAATATTTGGTTGTTCCACCTTGAGCTTTGATTATGGCACATTCGCTGTGGCATTGTTTCAATTTCGTTTCTGCAAAAGAAGATAGATATATTTCCATCCAGTGTTGCATTAATGTGTCACCAGGATGATGCACTGATGATGGTCGAGTCTGACGCTGCACAAAGTCTTCTCACTTTTTTTTTTTTTAGCGAGGTAGTTTATGAGCCTTTTAATGTGCATATATATACACACACACACATACACATGCACACACACACACACACACATACATACACATGCACACACACACACACACACACATACACATATATATGTGATATAAAGATAGATATAGATATATAGAAGTAGATTGATAAACTATGCAAATGAGCGATGATGTCATCTTTAGAACCCTAAAACACGAGGTCGTCGTGGAGATGTGTGATGACATCATCACTGTGATGATGTCAGACTTTAGAATCAGAGGTTTTGTTATAAAGTCGCTCACAGATTCAGCTCATTACTTCTCTGACACCGATGGAAACACACGCACAAAACAATCGCTCTACAACTTTCACTATGAAGCCTTGGTACCTGTACACGTCTGAGGACGACGTCCACCTCTACGACCAGGACTTCAGCCTGGAGGCTCTGCTCTGTCCAACACCATCAGGACACGAGCAACCCCTGGACGAGGTACCCCTGAACGAGGTACTCCTGGACGAAGTACAGTCTCTGCTCTGTCCAACACCATCAGGACACGAGCAAGAGCCAGAGGAGACCCACCTGGAGTCTGCCACCATCCAGGACTCCTCGACCCCCGAGGAGAGAGGTCCGGCCCAGGCACCCCTGGACGAGGTACCCCTGCATGAGGTACCCCTGGTCGAGGTACCCCTGAACGAGGTACGCCTGAACGAGGTACCCCTGAACGAGGTACCCCTGAACGAGGTACCCCTGAATGAGGTACCCTGGACGAGGTACAAGGTACTCAGGACGAGATACCCCTGGACGAGGGTACTGAAAGGTACTCAGGACGAACGAGGTAGCCCTGACGAGGTACCTCGAACGAGGCACCCCTGAACGAGGTACCCCTGAACGAGGTACCCCTGGAGGAGAGCGCTCTGGTGAAGGTGCTACGCCAAGAGTTAGAGCGAACGAGGGCCGAGCTCACACATCAGGTCCAAATAAACCAGTCCCTGGACCTCAGGCTCAAGGCTCAGGAGAGAATCAACCAACAGCAAGACCTGGAAATCCAAACTCTCACTGAGGCCGTCCAAAACAAGGACCACGAACTGCAACATGAGAAAGAGGAACATCGGCAGAGAAGAATCAAGCATCTCCAGTCACTGCAGGAGATGATGGGGGTGAAAAAGGAGCTCCACAAAATCAAAAACGGCACAGTAAGAACAAACGTGGCAGACGTGGAGTTTCGAAAAGTCAAGGCTTTGCTCCAGGAGAAAGAAAAGGAGATGGTGGCCCACATCAGTGCCCACAAACAGATAAGGAACCTGTACATCAGCGCAGGACACGAAAACAAGCAGCTGAAACAGGAGCTCCACAACACCCAAAACCTGACAGCAAAAATGCAGCTGGAGCTGCATAAAGTCAAAGACATGCTCCAGGAGAAACAAGAAGAGCTGGAGAGTGTCACCAGTTTCCACAACAAATCAGATTTTCTCATTTCCACAGTGCACTGAGGCACAAAACTCAGCTCACTCAAGAACTGGCCTCTGCTCAAACAAACATGGAAGAGATGAGCAGGACACTTGAAAAACAGGACTTGGAGATCCAAAATCTCACTGAGGCCGTCCAAAAGAAGGACCTAGAACTGGAACATGAGAAAGAGGAGCATCGGCAGAGACGAATCAAGCATCTCACGTCACTGCAGGAGATGATGGAGGTGAAAAAGGAGCTCCACAAAATCAAAAATGGCACAATAAAAATAAATGTGGCTCACAACAACATGAGTCAGCGAGGAGCAGAGAAGGGGCCCCGGCGTTACCACCGCTAAGCTCCAGACACGACCTTTGACCTGTTAACACAAAATAAAACTCCATAAAAAATTTAAATATTTGTTATTCGTGTTTTATGTTTTGGCCAAACCTGACTCACCTGCAGCACAACTGTCACATTATGAAATATGGTGAAATCTGAAGTAAAAGTACAAATACACAAAAAAGTAAAAGTATTAAAGTACCTGTTTAAAAGCTGACTTAAAATGAAAAAGTCAAAGGTTTAGCCTTTTTCAGATTTTTGACAAGTAAAGCTTCAGATTTAGTGATTTTCATCAAGATACAGCTGCCTTTTGTTCAACAAAAAAACTGAATCCACGTTTGGATTTCTACTAAATCTGTAGGTTTTGTTTGCTCCATTATGGACGTGTAAAAATAAAACCTCAGACTTTTCAGCTGGTCTCAATAGAAAAAATACTTCCAGTTCAAAAATGTAGTTGAGTAGAAAGTACAGACACCTGAACACCACTTTTACTTGGGATTTCTGCTCTTTAAATCATCAAGGTTCCTTGGTAGATACAATAAAAAACAACTGGACAGTGCAGGATTCCTGGCCAAAAAAAAAAAAAGTCACCACCTGATTTAACTAAACAAATAGGTCCCTCAGCCGTTTTTACGAGTCAGGTCTAGGTTCAGCAACAGTCTGTGCTAAAGAATGAGGTCAGCTGACACCTGAATATACTGAATGACCAGGTTATTCCATCAGTGGATTTGTTCTTCCCTGATGACACAGGCATATTCCAAGATGACAGTGCAGGATTCATTGGGGTCAAACAGTTAACAGAGGTTCAGGAGACTCATTTTTCACACATGGAGCCACCACAGAGTCCAGACCTTAACGAAACTGAGAATCTTTGTGCTGGAGAAACTTTGTGCAGCGTCAACTCAACCATCATCAATGCCACATCTTGGTGTAAAATTAATGCAACACTTTTTGGAAATAAATCTTGTGATGTTGCAGGGGCAGTGTATGTTTTAAGGCTGTAAAACCTCTCACCACACACTTTATACACTTTTCTTATAGTGAGGGACCACTGTAGACTGCGGTGTGCTGTCTGCATCTACTTATGAAGAGGTTCAGATCTTAGTCAGAGAAAAGAAATGGTTTGACAGAGGAGTTAAAGATGCTATTTTTGTTAAGAAAGACAAACCTTTCTTAAACAGGAATGGGGGCCTTAGACATCACCTGTCCTCGACCGATAATGCCCAAAACAAACAAAGAGAACAATAGTAGGGTCGTTAACGATAGAATGGGGTCCAGTAGCTGTTTATCGTTTCAGTGTAGTTAGCTCTTCCCTTCAGACAGATATAAGGCCGTGTCCAGCAGTAATCTGACCAGAAGTGAAGAAGCGACTTGGACGAGCAGCCAAGCGTCTTCACTCCTACAACTTTTTGTCCATTTGACAGATTTAAACTTTGTCTTTTGCTGTGGATCAGACCTGGACGACTGAGGGATCACACAGACACTTACCATGATGCTAAAACTCCGCTGAGGTCTCTGAAAGTTGTGAAACTTATAAACCCATCACACAGAATAATTAAGTGAGGAAAAAGTTTGGACTGCTGCAACCAATTTGAAATAAATATGTTTTGTTTTTCACATTTTTCAGACAGTAAAACGTAAATGGGCACCTGTGAAATGGGTAAGAAATCTCATCCTGGAAAGATATTGGCATTTTTGTGAGTTTTTGCTCCTGTTCCACCACAGCTAAAGTGAGGTGTATAGAATCACAAACTAATGGATTCAATCTCGTCAGTTTTTATGTTGAATAACTGCGGTGCTGTAATTTTAGAAAACACTGCAGAAGGTAACAAAGCCAAATATGTTCGGAAAAACTGATAAAGACGTTCTAGCCCATAGTCCGAATATGACTTGCTGCAGAATCCTTTTCCCAGAGTTCAGTCGTGGATATTATGTCGACTCCTACTGTGAATCCTAGGCCTTGTTTTTTTCCATGTTTATTTTAAGGACTCGTGGATTCTCATCTCCAGCTTCATCGTCACCATTTGTCTGTCAGCTCGTGTCTGTAACAGAGCTGTGCACACTCACATTCAGTGCATCCAAACACCATCATTATTTAATTCAGTCGGAGGAAGCTACTTTTATTGGAATCTGGTTGTTTTCCGAAAACAGAAACAGCTCCCGGATTAACATGTCCATTTTCAAATCTCGCTGACAACAAAACAACCTCAAGTCCTGCTACTTTGACGAGCTAAAACGCTAAAGTGATCGGTTATTTGGATATAGTCAAGATTGACCACAAAAGTACCAACTCTTGAGCCCTGACCTGAAGATAGACTGGCAGTTGTTCTTGTTGTGTCGCCCTAAACAAGCAATTAGACTGGCGGAGTTTGCTGCCATGTTTTGCTAATTAAAATCCATCTATTCATATAATGACACAGAAAAACAAAAAGAGTTTCATTTCTGCATTGTGTTAGTTGCAAATGTTACCTGGCAGAAATAATGAAGCGCGCTGCAATTAGACTCAACATGATCTAATATGCCGCCTGTTAATTGGTATCAGTTTTGTGTTTTTAGAGTGCAGTCAGCTAAAAGAAATTGTAAAAAGGGGGGAAAAAAATCACAGTTTTTTCTCTGTCTGTTCGCCCTCGCTAATTAGAGCTTTTGGTACATACACTCACGCTTCACTGAGGAACATGGCTAGCATCTCGGCGTGCAAAATTCAAGCCTTTTTCTATATTGTTTACAAATCCCCTTGAGGTTTAAGTTTGCAGTTGGAACAATATGTGAAGACAAACACAAGTCCTCAGGGTTTGATTGTTAGAAGGAGTTGAGACATTGCACATTCAGCCCTTGTCTCTGCTGTTGTGTGTGTTTCCGTGCTCGGTGGAATCAGATAACGACGTGGCCAGAACAAGATGGTGGAACACGGAGATCTCACATCATATTTTGAACACTTAAATCTCCACGAGACCTGATTTTGTCAAGATGAAAAATGTTTTGAAGTGGACGACATATAAGCTGAGGTGCTGAAGTGAAAGTGCAAAGCAGTGGACCAAAAATGAATAAACGATTTCTGAACATTACAACAATTTCTGTCTGAAATTAAAGTTTAAGTAGTTAATTTAATCAACCCCTTAAGGACTGAGCACATTATAGACCTTTATAGCTTTATATTGACTTTTATTCTTTTTTTACCCATAAAAATGATGTTAAAGTATCAGTATCTACACAACTTCCTCTATTTTACACCTCTCTCCATCCTTATTTTTCCTTTAATGCAACAAATAACTGACTGGGAGAATCTTGACAGCACCTGCGCTGTGATTGGTCGTCTTTGAGGGCGACATAAGCACATTACCGTAATGACAGTAACATATTTAAAGAGCCTCATGCCTCTGCTTTGAGACGCTGTTTGAATTTACATGATGCACAATTGGTTGAGGAGTTACGGTAATGGAAAGTCCGCAACCGCGAGTCTATCGGCGGTGATAACACCCGACGCTATAGGGTTAACAAACAAAAGTAACTATGAGCACAGAGGTCATGGAGAACATTTCTGAAAAACACTATAACGTAAAGCCACTTTTTTTTTAAACTGCAGAGCGCCTTTATTCTCTGACTTTCCTCTGACACTATTTATTGTATTAATAACTTTTGCAAAGCTAAGTGACTCATACCATAATAGCTGCGCCGCTGCCAGCCACAGCCCCTTCCAGCTCCAGCGCAGCGTTTGACATTTGAGTTGTTGCAGGCTAGCAAACTGAAAACTTTCCCTTCATCAGATCCAAAATCACAAATTCGTCTCATTATCGGGTTTCCATGGCAACCACGTTTTGCACTGCACCAGCACAACATCCAGCAGAAATTACAAGAGGTCTCCGTCCTTTTTTTCATTTCAGTGCAGCATGTCACTAATGACTCATTTATTCTGATTAATACACTGAAAAATAAGGAGGCCCCACAAGCCTTGCCAGAGCTTTTTAAGAGAAAAGAAAATATGACATAATATATAATCATAATTTATGCACCATAGCGTAACTTTACAAAGACTCGGAGCTGCTGATGTACCTGGTTTGGAGCCCTCGGCCACAGATCCGTTGTAAACCTGGTTCTGAAAGTCGGGCCGGTTGTCGTTCATATCGATGACGTAGATGTACAGATCTATGGGGTTTTCCACCTGGTTTCCGTTCATGTCGACTGCATGAGCTCGCAGCTGTGAACACAAAACAAAACCTTATTAGGAAACGGAAAACTGGACCACAAAGTACACACGCTCCTGTAACGATCAGGAGGGACGTGAGCTGACAAACAAAAATGCATGAGGATGTGTGCTCAGACCTCGACAGGAGATGTACAGCGAGGAAGAGGCTTGGTGATGGAGAGGAGACAGAGCATTTTGAAGGACAGTCAATGGTCCGAGGTTGTGATTGGCGGAAAGAGGCACATGATCTTTCTTGATTAATGCAGCTTCGACTTTATGAGACATACAGGTTCTACAGGTATGAGCCGAGCATGTTCTACTGTAAATATATCTCCAAAGTATGTTTTTAATTAGCTCATCGTGCCGTTTTATTCAGTGGAGATGATTTCACTTTTCACATTCACACAAATCTTTACTCATCCCTGCTGCACTTGCTTCACTGGTGCATTAAACATTATCATGCAGCTCAGGTTATATTTCAAATAGAAGATGTCAGTGTCCACCACCTCCACCACAGCTCACTGGTTTGATGGATACAAGACGCCATACACATGCTTCATACGGCACAACTTCGCTCTGTTAATTGGCTGTTTTATTTGTTTTGGAAAATATCAAGCTCCATGTCTGCCAACGGGACACACAAATCTGATTCCTGGCACCGACCCCCATCCCACCGAATGGGGCACAAAGTAATGAATTGATCCAGTGTCACAAAAACAACACCTATTTTATTGTTAGCGCAGCCAGGGGTCCCGAAAAAATATCTGAGGTGCTGTGTTACAACCTGCCCCGCCCCCTCTCTATCCTTTCATTTCTTGCTGAGAAATAATGTTTGTCAGGGTTTGTTTTGACAAAGCAGCCATTTGGATGGATGTCTCTGACTGATGAGAGGTTCCTTGACACTGCTCTGTGTGAGAATACAGAGAGGAGAAAAAACATGGAGAGAGCTTTGTGCAAGCAAATGAGGGGTGGAAACACAAAGAGGAACATGGGGCTCGGGGGGAGAGCTGACTCAAGTAATCATCATCTACAGCGGGACGTCTTAATCTGTGTGCACGCCGCTGCTCTGTAACAACAGCCTCCGATGTAACGCTCAGCTTACGGACAGAAAACCCAAGAGAAAGTCCTCTACAGATACAGTAGCTCATGGCGGTTAGCTGTGTTCCAAACTGTAGATGTGTCTTTGAGCAAAACACTTCGCCCACATTTCCTTTATGAAGCTTATGAAGTCCTGAGAGGAAAATCATATTGGTTCTCAAACATTTTAAAGCAAATCTTACCCATGAGAAAATATTTGGTTTATGGAGTAGCACCAGATCTAAAGCAGTTATATAACAACTTTACAGGTCTAAACTAGTCCTAAAATAGATCTATGTAGGACTAGTGTTGTAAAGGACGGGCTGGGAAAGAAACGCAAACTTGTGACCTCAGAAAAGGACTGAGTTTAGACTAGTTTCCATTCAGTCTCCTCAATTTGTGTTGTTAAAACAAACACTCTACTACTTTTTATTGAAGTCATGTTCATGGTTCATGGTTTCTAAAAGACACAAATAAATACTATGAATGTAATGAATAATATAGCAAATAAACATATATGGAAATAATAAGCATAAGGAGGTCCCGGGGAAGACCGAGGACCCGCTGGAGCTGGGGACTATGTCTCTCTGGCCTGGGAGTCCCTGGTGCCTTGGGACCCGGCCCCACCGGAACACAACATATATTAGAGATTTGAGCTGGAGGACATGTCGGCAGGGGTGAAGGAAGTCTGGGAGTCCCTGGTTAGACTGCTGCCCCCGTGACCCGGCCCCGGATAAGAGGAAGAACATGCATGGATAGCGATGACACACTAGTGAATCCTGATAGTGAAAATCTAATGACTAAACTATAAAATTGACTGACTAAAATTACAGTCTTGTTAACAACTATTACTACTAGTTCTAAGCAAGGTTCATTCTTGGTTAATTATGGATTTAGGAAATTGCAGTCACCATTTTGCAGTGTATTTTAAACCCGATATAAATGCGCCAAGCTGCAAACCTGTGTGTACGGCGCCGCTGTGGCAGGACGCGCTGATATATCAAGTGCCAACATGAAAGACAGATCGCTAGCACCTGTTCCCTCTGAATCCTCACTCATCATGTGGGCTCTCAGTGTACATCTGTCGACGAGGCATCACAACACAACCCAAACAAACACACATCCCCGTTCACACACTCTCTCCCCGCACCTTGGACGCATGTCGCTGCATAATAACAGCACTTAGAACCAATCAAAATGTGGCTCTTTTAGCTACTTAATGATCCTCACGATGCTCGTTTTCCATTGGCTGAAGCGTGGCAAACACACACACACACACACACACACACACGGAGCAGAGACACAACAAACAAACAAACAGGGCCAATCTGTTTCCTCAGCTGTGAGCGGTTTGTGGCGTGAGACGTGAGACTGCTCCTGTGACTGTGCAGAGGGAGCATTGTGTTTGGAACAGCACGTTTTTTTCTAGCTTTTTTCAGCTCTGCTTCAGCCGTATGTGAGCCTAGAACTTTCTCGTTTATTAATGGATGCAGAGAGACGGAGGCATAATCAGCCTGACAAAACATTGTCCTCACATGGAGTCACTGGGGTTATGTGCTATGGTTTGTGTTTACTGCTTAATGAACCCGTGTTATTCCATTCTGTTACTGTAAAACCACATTGTGACAGTGGATTAACTATTTATAATGAGATGACTTGTGTTTATCGTCTATATGAGGGTTTATGTATTTTTTAAACAAAGAAAACTCGCACAAAATTGGGACTAAACCAGGACTAAACCCAAAAGTAAATCTGGACTAGACCAGGGCTGAAAAAGGAGTAGAACAAGCCTAAGTCCATATAATGATCAAATGGTTGAACTGTGCCAAAACCGTCATTTCCATGTATGACCAGCACATGTTAGTATCTGATTTGACATTTGCATTCATTCAGCCACCTCAAGAAGACACTGTGGACATGTATTTTTCTTTGTGAGCCTGTTTTTCCTGGTTTGGTAAAGTAGATTTTGGTATTCCCCAGTTCGTGCCTGTTATGTCTGGGCTTCTCCATCCACTGTTTGTGTGTTTGTGCACTTGATGAAGAAATTGGAAATGTGATCTAAAGGCCCGGAGCGCTGGCTGTGCTGCTGACAGACTGTGTGAGGCCACATCAGTATTCTGCAGTATAACCGGACCACCACAGAAGTGCACTTTTATCTGGCCCATTGCTCCCTTTAGCACACACATAACCATAAATAACCATATACTCGCAGGGCACGTATAACACACCTTTGGCAATATGTACTTTTTGCTAAAAACAGAAGTATAGTATTTTAAATGTGTTTCTTTTGGCCTATCTGAACCGAGCAAGTGCTGCGTTTTACAGTAAATGAAATGGGCTGTATTAAACTTTAAACCTTTCTTTTTTAACTAATTTGGTCACCGCTTGAACAGAACTGCACAATTTACAAGAACTAGAAATGAAACGAGTGCAGACATGTGTAGGAGACCAGGGGGCTCTCTATCTATTTAAAAAAGAATTACTAGGAATATCCAGCTGTAGTACTTCAAAGAGGTTCATTTCAGTTTTATTTCCAAATTAAGGTTCTTTTCACAGACCAGTTTGTTGTTTACATAGACGTGTTTCAGATCCTTGTGCATCCTTGTTCAGAAAGGTCATGGGATGTTACGCTGACGTGTCTTGCCAGCTGATTTACACAGATTTTGGCGTCACTGTCCCACCTGCATTGGTAGAGGAACAGCGCCATCTGCAGTCTGACTTCTCCAGGACAGCTTCCCAGGTCCTTGAAAGTTGTGTTTGTTGTCCTCCATCCCAATTATTTTGAGATGGAGGACAACAAACACGGACGTTGGATTAAGGAGGCTACTGACATCTGGAAATGAGGTCACAGGACACAGGAACGAACTGAAGATGGCGCTATTTCACTACCAATGCAGGAAGGACAATGGCGATAAACTCAACGCAACACGTGATTCTTCTGAAGAATCCGAAATATGTCACGGTCTAAGTAAGCAACAGGCTGGTTAGTTAAAGAGATTTTGTTTGGAATTAATATTGGAAGTCTGAAATAAACCTCTTTCAAGAAATATGTCAAAGTTTTGGACGGCAATGCTTCAAAGAGTCCCGACACTTTGAGCAAACAGAACTGAGATGGGCGAGGGACCAAAACCATCTTAAATTCAACTTTAGATGCAGGAAAACTTCATACCATCAAACCTAGACTTAAAAAAACTTAATCCCAACACAAAACAGAAAAAAGGATCATCAAAAGAACCTGGATGGTACTATTACAGGAAAAGATACGATGCAGGATGAGCAAGATACAGCATTTAGTCCAGAAAAGACACATGTTTTGGAAACTTTCAAACAGAGATACTCCATGAATCCAGAGACGAAAACAAGCGCAGACGAGCAGCTAACGCAAAAACATGAAACACAACACTTAGAACTGAAGAAGAGGCTTGGGTGAGCAGCGAAACTTCACTACTACAACGATATGTCCAGTTGACCGATTTAAATTTCGTCTTTGCTATGGTCAGACCTGGACGACTGAGGCATCACACAGACAATACGTAGCTACAAGGATGAAAATATAGTCAAATTAAGCAAGTTTATTGACAGGAAAAGTTAAAAATCTATCAAAACAAACCTTAACAACTACAGAAGAAAGAGTATTAGGGTGCGGATTAAATTATGTGCTAACCCCAAGCAAAATAACCTGCAGAATACAGTACTATCGAATACAGTAGTATCGAGAGAGCATGTCAAAGCAGACCAGACCAGAGAAAAAGGACAAACCTAAGAGAAGAAAGAGCAGGGATCCTAAAAACGACTAAACTTCCACCAGGAAATGTAAAATGGGAAGAGATGATAGCAATACACACGCCAGCATCATACCTGGAGATAAGGGCAGGCCACATACGAAATCCTTTTAAAAAATCCCGACAGAGGACAAGAAAAAGACTTGGCTAAAACCACTGTTTGAAGAAAATAAAATAGACAAAAGCGCTAACATCACAACGAGAGTATTTGGGACTCCTAAGATACACAAAAAGACACTCCATTACAACCAAGAGTAGAGAGTATTGTATCAGTAATGTACAGTTTATCAAAAGCCCTCATAGATCTAATCAAGCCACTATCGGCACAGACAGAACAGCACCGTAAGAGCTCAAACAACCAGCAAAAGAACGCAAAGACATAAAAATAGAAACTGGAGAGATGCTCACTTCACTTGATGTTGTATCTTTATTTACAGAAACACCAAAACACGTCACATTACATATTGTGGAGAACTGCCAAAGAAAAGACAAAACCCTGAAAAACTGACAAAACTAAGAGTAGAGGACATCACACAGCTGCTATGGGTCAAAGTTCTTCCAAGACAAGGGCAGGATCTACCACCAGAAGGAGGGTTTTGCTGTGGGGGCTCGCTTTCTGCCAACCTGAGCGGGTTTTTCATGGAGAACTTGGAAAAGAAGACAAAGTCAACCACACCAGCACGATGCAGACTGTCATTGTTGGAGGAAGTATGTGGACGACATCCTGGAGAAAGTCAATGTAGGACGCAACAGACCATCTGAACAAAACTCACAGCGTAGGTAACAAAGTTCTCACATGAAGAAGAATTAAAGAATGCCATAAATTTCTTGGACATCAACATAACACACGTCAAGGATGGAAGCATAAAAAACGAAATTTTCTGGATGAGAACCTAGAATGGACTTCAGAACATAGACCATAGACTCTTGACTCTCACAGTTGTAAGGACATTGTTTGACAGAGTTTGGCACCTCACAAAAGCACTAAAGTGTCGCCAGAATCAAAACTGGACCATCAATAAGGAAGAACAGCGAGAAGAAAGCCAATGGGAAAGGAAAAACAGCTCAAAAGAAGGAAAATATAGTCCCATACATTGAGTGAATACCAGAAAAAATACGACGAGCCATGAAAAAGCACAGTATAACCGCCCCACCAGATAATAAGACAAATGTGCATCGAAAAGACAAGATAACCCAGAACAAAAATGTAATAAAACATATATTGGTGAAACATGGAGAGCTTTCAGAATGCGCAAATAAAACCCCACAAAGCTGAATGCGAGAAAGAAGCAATAAAGTAAGTACAAGTGCGACACAGAAAAAAGCAGAAGAGGAGAACCTTAAATCAGCCATCGGAGACGTATCGTGGACTGGAAAAGCACAAAAATAATCGGGATGGAAGACAACAAACAAACACTGGATTAAGGAGGATACTGAGAAGCCCCAGGACAGTAAACAGAGACGAGGGGGCCTCTCCATTTTCAAGGACCTGGAGAAGTCGGACTGCAGGTGGCGCTATTCAAAATCTATGTAGATCTTGCTATACTGTTATTGTGTCAAGGGCATAAAGTAGTTTCAATATTATTGTTCATTGTGTGATTTTTTCTGTTGCAAAATATCTTCCTTCAAAATGTGTTAACCTACAAATACAGGTATGTTTTTAAAGAGCGATCAACCCGCAGAAAACTCAAAGTTAATAGGTAATAATAATAAAAAAAAGAGTGACTCCTTCATCATGTAAATCAGTACAGAAAAGCCTGCCATTAGAAGCGTCGTTAAATAGACCAGAAATACGTCTTTGGCATCCATTGTTCTGCCCTGCCGAACAACGGGGAGTGAAAAGGCGCCATTTAAGGTCAAATTTCATGAATAACAATTAACAAAAGGGAAATTACAGTTATCATAAGCCAAATGCCTGTTCCTTTCCTTTTACTTTTAATTTGACATTCAACTGTGTGAAATTTCCCCAGAACAACCATACTCATTAAGTGTGTTCAATTACAGCTATTTTATAATAATCATGTTTAAAGTATGTTATGAAAATCTTTTTATATTTAACCTTTTCTCTTCTCCTACTCTTCTCATCTCGCAAAGAAACACCTCCCCTGGTACGCCCTTGTCAGAAACACTAGCCGAAGATCTCTTTTTAACTTGAACCCAAAGCTAACAAGCAAAAGTTTGGCTTGTGAGACGTAGCTGCAGCCGTGGGACTGTCCTGCAAACGGAAGACAGAAAGAACGAAAGAAAGTGGTCTGTGTTATATCTTTCCTATGGGTCCAACAGAGCTTCATTCTCCTTTGAAATCATCTCAAGCAGCAGGTGCACAGCGTCTTAGGAGAACGGAGGGTAACACCTTTAAGTATCTGTACGCATTTTTTCTGTGTAGCTGAAAAAATAAGTTTGACTCCAGTACAGATGTATTGCATAAGCAGCTCTTAAGAGACCGCTGTGTGCTGTCGGTATCTAATTATAAAGAGCTTTAGTCTTCTCCATTACCTCGATTGCCTCTGGAACTCATCGCATAATTAGTAGTGAGGAATAATTTCGGACGTATATGCTAACTGTACATTAATATAAAATAGTTTTGAAGACAGTAAAGAAGGTACTGAGGAGTAGCACGAGCTCATTCATCTCAATCAGCAGCCTGAATATGAGCATGTGTATTCTGAGGCCCAGAGTACACACACAGGTACATAACAGTGTAAATACTTTGTGCTCCAGCCTCAGGACCAGTATCGTTTCTTGGATTTAGAGAAGTGTACAAAAGTGCTGCACTACCACTGGTCACTACTCTAAAGGGTTGACAAATCAGGAGTCACAACTTCCATATGTGACCCATGTCCCACCCATTACTGCCCCGGTGAGCCCTACATTACCTGATGTGCCCCGGTCACTTCCTGCTTCTGGTGCTCTCGCTGCTGCTCACTATGGCTCACGTGCGTGGCTCACCGTGGCTCACGCTGGTCGTGATCTGGAGTCGACCTGCTCATCGTTTCATGCCTTAATCTGATTCTACGTCGCTTTCATACAACGCATTCAACCCTTCACTCACAGGTCTGTTGTTTTAAACCGCTGATTTTTTGGTTTGTTTTTTTGATTTAAGTACCACTCTATTGCTATGCTAATTTGTAAAGTCGTACTCCATAGAGCTACAGCTAACTCTGCTAATCCTAGCTTATTTTGCACCTGTATTCATTAAATACAGACTAAATCGTAATTTTACCACTACCGCATTAAAGGCCAAACCTTCAGCAGATAAAGGACATTAAGTTTTGTGAATTATACCAGTTTTGGTGTTATTTTTGTTGTTTTGTATGAGTAATTTGGCAGCAATAATGTTTAACATAAATGTAACATATTAACCACTGAAGACACTAAAACAAAATGGATGTGCAAATGTTTCTGTGTCCCTATAAATACTGACTATATTGAATTTTATATAATCCCTGAATCCAATTTGGGTCTTTACAAATCCTATAGAACACAAACCAAATAATGCTAATTCATAGCTTAAAATAACCACGTCCTGCACATGTTACAGACCCTTTTCCTGGATCCATTTTTTTTCATATTTTACCAGGCAAAACTTTAATAATTAATGACATCCAGAGTCCAGAGTCCAGAGAGTTCTCAGGGGACATATGAGGTGAGGAGGTCAGATAAATAAGAACAAATTTGTATTTATAATGTGGGGGTGTAATAGAAAACATCTGAAACTTTCTGAAAATTAAAACTAAAAATAGCTTATCACAGCATCTATCACCCTTAATCCGGGGAGCAGTCGGGCTCACAGGACCATGACGCAACAGTCACTGTAAAACTTGCAAAGGAACAAGATGGTTTATAGAAACATGCATTCAGAGTGTCACAGCAGACAAACCAATCACTCCGACGATCATGTGGGACTGCCGCTGTGCTGATAATCTATGACAATGAAGACATCACAGCTTACTGGATCCGTCCTCTGAGACACGGCTGTGCTTTTGAATGAGGCCTGTGTGCCACACTGCCATCTATCATCCTGACGGGCGGCTGCGGAGAGACGCTGTCAACCAGTCGACTCCCAGCCCAGATGTTCGTCTTGTCTGTTGTGGCCCAGAGTCATTTCTGTTGTGTTTGCATGTTAAGGGAAGACACTAAAGGTGATTGGTTTACCATATCATTCAACATACTCTATTTTCTGGACTATAAATCACACTTTTTTTCATAGTTTGGTGGGGGTGCGACTTTATCCCTCACTATAACGTGGGTCACCTTTCGTGGTCTCATTGTTTTGCAGATATTTTTTGTGTAATTTTGCATGTTTTTTTTTTTTTTACAGTGCATGAATGTGCATTGTGTTCTGCGTCCTGATTGGCTGAGGGACTGTAGACCATTGTGCTCTGCGTCCTGATTGGCTAAGGGACTGTAGACCCATTGTGTTCTGCGTCCTGATTGGCTGAGGGACTGTAGACCATTGTGCTCTGCTGATTGGCTGAGGGACTGTAGACCATTGTGTTCTGCGTCCTGATTGGCTGAGGGACTGTAGACCATTGTGTTCTGCGTCCTGATTGGCTGAGGGACTGTAGACCATTGTCCATCAGTCTCCTCCGTGTCTCCTGTACAGTCCAGAATGTATCAGACAAATTTACATAAATGTTCGCAGTGTGACTCTGAAGTGCTGTATGTTTGCAAGTTTTCTCCCCGACAAAACCCACAATGTCGATGAAACGTTCTGCACCGACAAAGGCACCGACGAAGGTTTGAACTTTGTGTTTAAACAAGAGAGAAATGTGAGAAAATGTTAATGCCTGTGTGAGAAAAGTGTATAAAGTGTGTGGTGAGGGGTTTTACAGACAAAAAACATGTAGAATAATTATAAAAAATAAAGCTGACGACTTTGCGGATTTAGAATGTAACCCCCGGGATAAACCAGGGACCACTCTATATGTTTTTTTCTTCATTATTATGCATTTGCTGCTCTTTATATCATCCATATCTAAGCTAAGATTCCATGTGTGCATTAATGTGTAAACAAGAGCAGTTTGTATGAAATCTTTGGTCCGTTATGTGAGCATTTAGTGCAGCTGAGAGACGACACACTGAAGATAACACACACATTTGTAACTGTGCAACTTCAAAAATACAACAACAAACAAAATCGCCTAAATCGATTCATTAAATTTTAAGTTTATAACGATTTGTCTGGAAGAAAATGGATTTCCCCAAAACACAATCCTCTGGACTTCTAAACCTTGTAAACATTAACTGAGCAGAGCAGCTGTTTCCAGAAAAGACCCGACTTTATGATGAGTTAAATATGATCACTTCACTTTATTAAAGCAGCATCACATCAGCTTTAGCTTTTATACTTTACAGTCCACAACCAAAATGATCATTTTAAAATCAAATCTGCTACAAACTGATCAGCGCTGGTTAAACGCAGCTACTGAGGAGAAGAAGAAGAAGAAGGAGAAGGAGAAGAAGAAGAAGGACAAGGAGAAGAAGGAGGAGAAGAAGAAGAAGGAGATGAAGGTGAAGGTGAAGGAGAAGGAGAAGAAGGAAAAGGAGAAGGAGAAGAAGGAGAAGAAGAAGAAGGAGAAGGAGAAGGAGAAGAAGAAGATGGAGAAGAAGGAGAAGAAGGAGAAGAAGAAGTAGGAGAAGGAGAAGAAGGAGAAGAAGAAGAAGAAGGAGAAGAAGAAGAAGAAGAAAAAGAAGGAGAAGAAGAAGAAGAGATAATGTTATGTTATTTAATCCTTTGTAACATTTCATTTTTATTTTTTGTCAAGGGACACACACAGGTTGAAAATATCCTGCTCAGATTTGCAGAATGTTGAAGTGAGAGGCCTTTCCACTGGATTCACACAGTGCAGCATCAGGTTTGAGAGAATTACAGAAATTGATCTTGTCTGAATTACTCAGTGTAGTTGTTAATAACACTAACGCTCACCAAGGCCTGAAACATGTTCCTCTTTCACAGTAATATCATCTTAAATAGACTCTTGGCATATTGGTTACACAGGCTAAAATCGGCAGTGACACAGATTTAGTTTGTATTTCTGTGCACATTTAAGTGAAGATGATTTCAGAAGATAACTGAAAGCATGATTTTTGCTTTTTGTTTAACTCTTAAACCCTGTGTTGAATACTGCGTGTTACAAACATTGAGGTAAACTTGTTTCTCAGTAAGAATGCACCGGAGTGTAAGTCGCACCAGCCAAAAAAAAAAAAGCATAATAATGAAGAAAAAAACATATACAGTGTTCCCTGGTTTATGCTCTAAAAATAACCCTCAATAGGTGAAATCTGTGAAGTATCACCTTTATTTTTTACAATTATTCTATGTTTCTTGTCTGTAAAACCCCTCACCACACACTTTATACACGTTTCTCACACAGGCATTCACATTTTCTCACATTTCTCTCTTGTTTAAACACAAAGTTCAAACCTTCATCGGTGCAGAACGTTTCATCGACATTGTGGGTTTTGTCGGGGAGAAAACTTGCAAACATACAGCACTTCAGAGTCACACTGTGATCCAACATTTATGTAAATTTGTCTGACACATTCTGTACTGTACAGGAGACACGGAGGAGACTGATGGACAATGGTCTACAGTCCCTCAGCCAATCAGGACGCAGAACACAATGGTCTACAGTCTCTCAGCCAATCAGGACTCAGAACACAATGGTCTACAGTCCCTCAGCCAATCAGGACGCAGAACACAATGCACGTTCAGACTCTATAAAAAGCTTGTAAAATTGGACTAAATAAAATCTGCAAAACAGTGAGACCACGAAATATGAACCACAATATAGTGAGGGACAACTGTATTTCACACAGAGTATAAGTCGTGCACCCGGCCAAACTATGAAAAAAACCCTGCAATTTATAATCCGGAAAATACAGGACTTATTTTAAGATGTCTACACCGGACCAACTACTTCAGTTACATGACACAACTCTTCATCTTCAGGTTGAACACAGGCCTTGTAATACATCTTTTCAGTAACTACAAACATCTTTTAGTAACATATTTTACCTTCCTGTAAACAGATGACGGTATATCCATTTATGACCTTGTACAGACAGTATATAAAATGAGCTTAAGTCTTTATAGGAGCAGCCTTCCAAAGATAGTACCTTTATAAGTACTGGAAAACTCCCTTGAAATGTACCGCATGTGCTGCTGTCTATCACCTTCATCCACCTGATCAGAGAAACTTCTTTCAACTCTTGACCTGGTCTGCAGTCGCTTCCTTCACAATTATATCCAGGTAGATTTTTCCGTAGCGTGTGCAGGTAAAGTAATCCCGAAATCTCTAAAACAGTTTACTGATAACACTGGACACAACGACGAGGCCCTGAGCTCGACTGTGACAGTAGAGAATGGCACAAATGCAGAGTTTCATGACCCAACAAATAAATGAAATGCATTGTTCTTTCTAGTGTATTAATTTACAAATACTGCAGCATATTTGAGGATGTGACACTGATCATCTAAACTCATTTCCAACTTGGGAACATAAAGTCAAAGTTGTACTAAAAAACTATAATAAAAGTCCATCAGAAAATGGCCTCACTTTGCATGTCAGGTTCTAACTTCATTACATAAATATTCATACTTGTCCTTAATGACATGAGCAGACAGACTCTCACACCAAGTACTGCACCAGCTCATTAGCTCCCAAACTTCTCCATCTCTCCCTCTGTCTTTCTCTCCCTCCCTCATCCATCCATCTCACACTCCTCTTTGCGGCTAAAACTCAAATTCGAATGACAGCCCAAAGTGTCTGTGGGTTTTATCAAGCGGCATTCTTCATTTCGCGGCAGACAGGGACTGGCTGATGCGAACAGAATGGTAAAGTCCTTCAAGGCGCGCTTCTCACTGTTATTTTTTGTCACATTCGACATTGGTATGAAAGGTAGCGACACGGCGGCACAAAAAGGAGAGTCTGGTTTCTGCAGAGATAATTGTGGAATAATGAGGTGGTAATGATGTCGGTGTAGACAGCACAGAGGGTACAGGGAACATGACAAATAGCGTCGAAAAAGCACCAAGATTTCGTATTGTTACATACCAGAAAATGTGGTGAAATTATAACAGCGAGTAAAACAATACTCGATAGTAAAAAAGAGTATTCTTACATGGAACGATGCCCTTTCTTCTCGGTCTAAGGGCTGCGTGACAAACATGTTCCCACTAATAGGGTCGATATTGTAGATTCCACTCGGCGGCTGGTCGGCGCCCGCTCCGGTGATGCTGTAGCGGATCCCCACGTCTTTGTCCTGGTCTGATCGAATCTGTAAAAGAAATTGGGGAAAACAAGATTAGAGTCATGCTGAAAACATTCCACAGGTTTGGCTCGCTGTTTAAAAAAATGAAACGAATAAACGGACAAAACAGAGAACAGACTGATCTGAAAGACATCGATACATGTGTCAATCCAATCAATCCAACGTCCAGAAAGTTTTGTGGTAGTTTAAGTCCAAAATGGCTGCCCGTGTGAGTCGATTTGACACTTAGGTCCGATTGCATCCAGTGGATTCTTCCATTTGTCTATGAAAAGCTGAGAATTTCCATCAATATAATGTCCAAGTTTGATCATAGTCACGACGTCAGACATCAGACGTCCACAGGGAAACAGAGGGAGGATCATCACACACTTTACCATGATACTCTGTCCAGCCATCATTAAGAACAGGGCCGGTTCAGCCAATAAGCAGACCAGGCAGCTGCTTAGGGCCCCAAGGCCAGCAGAGGGCCCCCAAGAGCCCAAACATTTACATTTAAAATAATATAATCTGTAAAGTCACGCTAGAAACAGAGCACAGGTGTCTGCAGCAGCCTTAATATCCCTCTATAAAGATTACATTAGTTTTTTTTATGTATAGTAGGACAAAATCTACTGCCTACATTTGTTTTATCTGTGCTTACACCCCGAGGTACTTTTGAAAGGCTGTTTTACACGTTAGATTAAAAAAATTTAGTCTTTTGGGCATATAAATAGCAGGGTCATTATGTCGTCAAATGTGAGTCACCAACAGCTGAGCCCAGGTACATCCACAGCTCCGGGGCCCAGAGACACATGCTGCTTAGGGCCCCTGAAACCTAAGGCCGGCCCTGCTTAAGAACGACTGAACACCAGGCTCATTTTGTACCAGTGAAGGAGGAATACGTCCGAGTGAACACATCATTGAGTTTCCTGCCACCTGCTGACCTACGGCTTTAGTAATAAAAGCACAGACTCCAAAATGTTTGAATGTGAACACGAGTTTTACACTTAAGGCAATTTGGCCATGTACCCACGTTGTACTTACTATAAATATTTGGAGAAATATATACATTATGCAAAATATTGTACTGCAATTCTTTAAACCTATTGTAACGCTAACTAAAAATAATTAGGTTAGGACTGAGTTATTGGAGGAGGAGGTGTCATTTATATCAGAAGGAGGAGAGGAGACGTGGGTTACACTATTACAAATGTTGATTGTAGATGGTCAGGTTAGGATTTTGTCCCATTTCTCTGAACCAATTTTACATTTAAGCAAAAATCAACAAGATTTTCTTAACCTGCCAATTTATCCAGACTGAGGGAGTATATTTACAAATACAACTTAGATATAAAATGTTTGTGCTCTTTATTATTAATGAGAAATCTCTCCAAATGGTACGATTCTGGTGTAAACTTAAGAGATTTAGCCTTCTGCTGCACTTAATGTCTTAATTGCAAATATCTATAAAAATCCTTGTTTGGTAAAGAATATTAGGACTTCAGAGATTCAAAAGATTTTAATTCTCATTTTGTAAAGAAGTCAAAAAACCTATGAGTTCCAGCAGTGTGCCATCCTGTAAAACTTGTTCCTATAGTTCCTGGTTTGGTTTGCTTTTTTGCACGTACCTTTGAATTACTTTATGTACAAATCCTGCTTTATAATTAAACCTCTCTTGCCTTATTTATGGTTAATATCTATTACTGAACCTAAACAAAATCAAGCATCAAGTTTGACATGTTCCCACAAAAGAAAAGTGAACTTATTTTGTCACAATAGCTTTATAAAGTAGTGCCATTACTTCACACCAAAGAAAGTTCAAAGGACTTTAAGCCGTAGTATTAAAATGGAAATCTGGACCAAATATGTAGAAAATAAGGTTCAACATGTGTGGATCAAAAGTTTGGCTATTTCTTTCAAAAACAGCACATCTCCCAGAGCAACAAAAGCCCGTCGTCCGTCTGAAATTATGGCAAATGTCAAATTCTAGAGAACTGTTATTTTCAACAAAGATGGCAGACAACGGCGGGCTTCAAGTAACACAGAAAAGCAACGACTTCTGAAAGATTATGTTTGTTTTATAGAAGTTTTGGGATGTTTTGTTTATATGTTTCTCCAGAAAGTACTAACTCCACACCTGTGCTTTAGTTATACACTGTGTAGAGTAAAAGTACAGATACAGAGGTAAAGCTATCGCGTGAAAAAGTCAACTTAAAGTATTCAAGTACCTGTATCCATTTTCTCATAAGCTTGTCTGTAGATACTGTATATAATGGAAAAAAAGACCCACGAACTGCGCAGGAACGACGAACCACAACACATTGGGGAGTAAACTGGGTGAATCGAGCCTGTCTGTTGGAGATTGTTGGTCTTAAACATGTTGTACTGCCTCGTGGTCACAGGTAAGAAGCACACGCCTGGTTCTTTTCAAACATTTTTATTACCAAAATGATGGTTCTCAAAGGAGCTGCTGGTTCTGCTGCTTTTCTCAAACCCATCATGAGAACTACGGTAATTCTGGACTTTTTACCACTGAACACATTCATAAAACGTCCCACAGCTCCCCCTCCTGACACAACAGGGACACAAACTATTACCGAGCTATTACAGTGTGTTTGAGACAACTTCTCTGCGGTCGTTCTGGATGAAAATTAAGACAGAAAATCTTGAGCACTGAAAATGTTACTACCATTTCCAGCATCCTGTCTGTGTGATCGGGCTTTTCTGCAGCGACGGCAACAAGACAAAACTACAGATCAGACTGGACGCCACTCCTCGATGGGACCACGTCATCGCAGAGAAACAAGAGCAGGACCAGTCCATGAAAATAAAACCGACATTATTCTGGTCCATGGTGCAAAAAAGGTCGGGGACTCCAGCTTTAAACTATTTCACACAAGTGTTATTCATTTATTTAAGTGTAAATGTAAAGATAATCACAAAAATGAGACATACTTTGGCCAACAGCAACTTGAATCCTTAACTTTTCTTATGAGTTTTGTGTTTTTAGTTTTTATTTAAACTTAAAAACTTTAATCAGGATGTTTCAATGAACAAAATAACTCTTCAAATCAGATGAAAAGTACTTTTACTTTTCAGTTTTGTGAAAATATAATGGAGTAGAAAGTACAGATACTGCTCTCAAATGTAGTGAAGTAAAAGTAAAAAGTACCACTGTGAAATGTACTTAAGTAAAGCACAGATACCTACAAATTCTACTTAAGTAAAAGTATTAAAGTACCTGTTTAAAAATGTACTTTAACAGTAAAAAGTGACAGTATTTCACCCAAGTGTTGTTCATTTGTTAAAGTGTTAAATGGACAGATATGGATTAAAAACGAGACATATTTTGGTCACAGTAACAATACGACTCAGTTTCTTCATTTTTCTTATGAATTTTGTGTTTTTATTTTGTTTTGCTCAAAGCCGAAACCTGAACTTGAAAACTTTAATCAGGATGTTTCCTCGAACATGGTCAAAATAACCCCTCAAATCAGATAAAAAGCACTTTTACTTTTCAGTCCAGCTCAAAAATGTAGTGGAGCTCTCAAATGTAGTGAAATAAAAGTAAAAAGTATTCACTGTAATACACTTAAGTACAGCACAAATACCTAAAAACTCTACTTAAGTACAGTATTTTACTACTTTTCCTCCATTACCTTCCACCACAGTCATAGTTAGCTCAACACCACGGCTGATTCTCCTCCACTGTCACACATTTCCCCCGTTCAGAACCAGTTCTACCTTTAACTCCCTGAAAAAGCGCTGTAGAAATAACTTCAGGCATCAACTAAGACGAAGACTTTTCCTTGATAATGAGCTCAATAAACGTGTACTACTATATGATGAACAAAACGTTTCAGAGCCCGGAGGTTTTCACTTGAACCTGAATGTGCCGAGGTGAGAATAGAAAATGGATGAATGTGCGGTTAAAGATTTGCTCTGTCTTTGTCCGGCATAATTTCTCAGTGAACCTTATAAAGTGTGACGACGGGGCCTCAAGGTTACACTGTCTATCTCACCACGGCGCGCAATAACGATCTTAGCCCCGGTGAACTGTTATTCGCAATTTAATATCACGTTTTAGCCGTTTCACCTTTTTCTCTGCAGCTTTTGTGTCACGTACAGTCCAAAATGAGTGTTTTAAAGAGAGCTGAACAGGTTTTGTCTCGCCAGCGCCGCAGATATCAATAAGTCATCAGCAGGATTGCTAAAAATGAGGGAAACGAGCTGTCTGCTGTCGCTGATTTGCTGAAAGATATGGCCTTGAATAGAAAAAAACAGCTTTATATTCTATGATTTGGGGTTGAAACTTAGATATTGTGACTCTATTTAATTAAAGTCACGCTGAAATTACAAGGTTAATTTCGTCGCTCTTCGTGCTTGAATAAACTGGGATGTTTTTCTTCTTTCTTCTGCTAAAATCATGCAATATAAAGCTAAATAGAACATTATGCATATTTACTGAAGGACACTTTTGGATCAGTCAGTCTCTTAGCCAATCAGGACGCAGAACACAATGGTCTACAGTCCCTCAGCCAATCAGGACGCAGAACACAATGGTCTACAGTCCCTCAGCCAATCAGGACGCAGAACACAATGGTCTACAGTCCCTAAGCCAATCAGGATGCAGAACACAATGGTCTACAGTCCCTAAGCCAATCAGGATGCAGAACACAATGGTCTACTCTACAATCTCTTAACCAATCTGCAGAACAGCGAGGCCGTGAAAGGAAAACTGTGATAAAGCAAGGGACAAATGTATTGCTACAGTCGGAAGCTCAGTGCAACATGGGACACCTGCTGGACAAAAAGTGGATGACGGCAGCTCACCAGGGGACTCTTCTCCAGATCTTAAACTATAAATAGCAGTACGCTTACTTTATTGTGAATGTTTTTAGGTTGAAAATTGACATTAACTCATGTGACTCCACGTTACCCTTTGCTTTTCCTTTTAAACAGCAATGTGTATAGAGCAAAGCAGAGCAAATGCAACTTTCTGTCAGCCGTCTTGTCTTCACATCCACCTGTCTCTGCTGTGCCGCGGTGCTGTTGCTGTGTGGGACTGAGCCGTCATCACTATGGTTACAAATCAGAGGCAATAATGACAGAGTTGCATGGAGAATGGGCTTGATTTTCCTCTTTCTATCTTATACTTTCCCTCCACTGTAATTTCCCTGGTCTGCAGAGCTGCACTTATGCATGAAAATGAAATGACTTCATGCATTCAGCAGTGACACCGGCTTCTGCATAAAACATCCCTGCGTTTGAACGTGACACTCTCTCTCTTAATTTCAGCCGGATCCTCCCACGCTGCTACACACTTATATTTTCTGATACAGATCTGAATATGCACAGGTCCAGGCCGAGCGTCAAGGAGCGTGCAGAGGTACACTGTTCGTTTAGGAGTAAACACGTTCATTAGTCTTTAGAAAACCATCAACAAGCTCAGGACAAGCTGGTAAGAGATTTCAGAACAGAAATGAAACACCATGTTATCTTCTTGTTGTATTTGTGTCGACTCAAAGAACAGCACACACTACTTCAGAAGCTCTTTAGTCCACAGCTGGATGAACGACTCCCTCCGTCTGGGACACACTCACACAGGAGGACTTGTATTGTCCTTTATCTTTATCATGACCAATTACTGACTAATTGCATTGATTCTTTGCACTCGCCATCTGCCAGTCATATCTGCTCCGTATTAGAGTTATAATAATGGTATAATGCCCCGTCTCTGTGTCATCTGCGAGAAAATGTGCTGCAACAGATGGGATATTAATGCCACTAAAACACACAGATAGAAGAACAAGTGTAGAAGTGAGTCAACTATAACCACAACGTACTATTAGGAGTAAAACTATAACCACAACGTACTTTTATGAGTAAATATATACTCAAAACGTAATATTATCTGTAAACTACAACCACAACATACTATTATGAGTAAATATATAATCACAACATACTATTATGACTAAATATATACTCACAACTTACTATTATGAGCAAATATATAGTCACAACATACTATTATGAGTAAAACTATAGACACAACATACTATTATACTATTATTACTATTATTAGTTTGCCAAATGAGATTATAACATGCACAAGTTTTCAAATGTTTGCACATGTGACAAAGAAATGTCTAATATCACCATGAGTGAAAGTGGATGACAGAAAGAGTCTTTGTGTATCTGAATTTGACTGATTGTGTGTGAACTGAATGTTTTTAGAAAAGTCGTATTTGAGGGGCGAGCTGTGTTGTATTTGATGTATGTACCATATGTTTACACGTCTTCATCCACCTTCACCAAACTGTTCTTCTTACTTCAGCCTGTCCCGGGACGACAGGTGGAAATTAGTATTTATGCTATAACCTGACACCAAACATCTCTCCTGTTTTTAAAGGTCAATGTAAAGTCGTGCACTGTCCCTGTCCAAATAAAAGCACAACACACCATGAGTAAACTACAGTCACAACATTCTGTGGCTGTAGTATTTGTTCAAACCCTCGTACTTGAGCTACTTATTAAACAGAATCATTTGCAGCAGATCATAAAACTCAGCTGACTTCTACCTGTCTCAAAATTCAGAATATAACCAGGTTCACTGCATGTTTTTAACTCTGTGCTTTTATCGACTCCATGCACGTTTTACAGCCTGTTATGTGTGATATGAACGTCCAGTTTTATTCTCCGCTCTTTCACAGGTTGTTCCATGAAGTAAAACACAAAAAGACACAAAGACACATGTTTCATTAGTCACAATAAACACGACAACACAACACAACACAACACAACACGCTACATTCCTTTGTCTGAAAACAAGACTGTGGCAGACAACTGAGTAGAGTTCTGCATGAATCTATTTTCTGGACACATGAGACACGACTGCACCAGTGTGTGTGTGTGTGTGTGTGTGTGTGTGTGTGTGTATGTGTGTGTGTGTGTATATGTGTGTGTGTGTGTGTGTGTGTGTGCGTGCGTGCGTGCGTGTGTGTGTGTGTGTGTGTGTGCGTCCCAGTGTTTGACAGGTTAAGGTCCAGTGTGGGCTCGCTAAAGCTGAGATCAAAAAGCTCGGCTCAGTTCAATAATTCAGCAGGCGGTAGGGTCGTCGTGTGACAGAGGCGTGAGGATGCTGCGTGAGGATGTGGCGTGAGGATGTGGCGTGAGGATGTGGCGTGAGGATGTGGCGTGAGGATGCTGCGTGAGGATGTTGCGTGAGGATGTTGCGTGAGGATGTTGCGTGAGGATGTGGCGTGAGGATGTGGCGTGAGGATGTGGCGTGAGGATGTGGCGTGAGGATGTGGCGTGAGGATGCGGCGTGAGGATGTGGCGTGAGGATGTGGCGTGAGGATGCTGCGTGAGGATGCTGCGTGAGGATGCTGTGTGAGGATGTGGCGTGAGGATGTGGCGTGAGGATATTGCGTGAGGATATTGTGTGAGGATGTTGCGTGAGGATGTCGCGTGAGGATGTTGCGCTCGCCGCTTCGCCGCGGTAATGTGCCTCACTCTGAGTCATGTCTGCACTGTCAGGACGCTGTTGCTTGGAGAAGAAACAACAAATTGGCCAAAACTATACAAAACATTTACTTGTGCAGTGCATGACTAAAAGATGGTTCAGTGTGATTCTGTTTATTGACTGCGATGTGAAGTTATAAATATGAGAAAAGCAGTGACAGATACACCACTGCGTCACCTGTTTCCTCACGATTTAATGTCTCACATCGTATTTAAGTCGGTGTTATAAAATAAAACAGGACAGGGCTCGAAAGAAGCATCTGGCTGCTTCTTTCTGTAGGTACATCTCAAAAAGCTCAAGATGTAAAGGTGCCGCCCACCACAACTTTACCTTTCATGTCTACAAATATTTCCATGTAAAGTTACTCTTCAGAATAACTTGGGTTTGTTTCGTTAATAGTTATTGTAGAATATATTTGTATCAAAGGGAGGATTGTTGTTAATGTAAATCCTCTGTGTGTTTTCTCCATTTTAGTCCATGAAACGGCCTTATTGTAAATCAATTTCAAAAAGACTGAATCAAATGGGACTTTGAGAAGATTAAATTATACAAAATGTGTAAACTATTTTTATAGAAGGTCAAAAGGAGGAAGAGGCCCTGCACATACTGTTTTTGTTTTACTGTATGTATAAATTCGAAGCGTGTCAGTCTGGGAGGGTCTATCTCGGCTAAAGTTTATTTGCATCTTTGTGAGTTGGACAGCGCCAGGATCAGGTCTGCTGTCGGACCGAGCAGAGCAGGGTGTGTGTAGCTGCCTGTCAGCACATTACTCCCAGAGGAAACAGAGGGATTCTACATCAGCGGCCTTTGATTCCACGCCTGCTTAAGATTCAACATGGAGGCCACCTGAGAGCACATGTCAGAGCCACCGCGTCTCTTAATGAACACTCTTTTTATCGATAAATTGAATAAATGAAGACATTCGCCTCCACTGGGCCTGGGAGCCCCATGAGTGACGACTCTGAGATTGAGGCTTTTGTGCTGAATGCTGAATGATACACAGAGCTTCAGTCTCTGCTCAGGGGCCGCTTATCTTTGATCAAAGATACGTCACTCTCAGAGATCACTGCGAGCCATCACGGATAATGAAAGTATTATAAGTCGTCAAAATAGTCCCATTTAACAGACCCCCGATGCGTTCACTGGGCATTATTACATCATTACAATCAAAGATCATTCGTTTGTATTACAGGAGAATTGTTTTCAGGAATGTGTCAGAAGTATGTCATGTTGAGTCCCAAAATCAGGGGCAGGGTCACGAGGGACTGAGCTGGGGGTCGTGAGATGACTGGGAAAAAGAGACTTTAAAATGATGACTTATGTATTAAATTACATTTTAATTTAAACAGTTTGAGTAAAATTGGGTGAAATAACACACATAAATAAAGTAGCCAGATTCTTTATGTTTTGCAGCTTCAATTATTACAAGTATCAACTTCAAACCTTTTGCGTTCACACAGAACCAGACCTGGGTCCAGACTGAGATCACCTCTTTTCTGTCGAACTAAAGAAGCCGTTTGGTCCAGATATGTGCAAGTGTGAAGCTGCCAAACTCACTGTGGTCAGGAGTTTGATGGTTTCTTCCACATCTCATAGATAAAGAGAGTTACACGACTCTGTTCATGACCACACGGCTGTGATCCTTTTACAAAGAGAAACTACAGAAAACTAAAACTATTTCCACTGCTTTAAATACGGGAGGAAAACTGTTCAGTAGAATTATATTGACAATGCTTCAAAAGAGTCAAGGCAGCTCACAAACATGCAGAATGCCACATGATACATGAAGAATGGGTCACGATGACGTCTAAAAATAAAAACATCATTATCCCTACAGTGTCTTTGATACAACTGTAGTGATGAAATCTGCTTTTCTGTGGCTGAAACCTGCATAAACAGTGACATTAAAAATCTCTACACTTCTATACTTGACTTTGTCATCTGCCTGATCAATCAGATTGCACCAAACTCTCTGGTGCTGCCCTCCAGTCTTTAATCTTTGCTGTGTGCAAACGTATGCAAGATTAAGCAAAGAACATTTCTTTACATAACAGACAATCTTGGTCTTTTTCAGAGTTTTGCTCCAAGGAAGCAACAATCAGTCAAGCAGGAAGTCATTAAAGGCCAGTTGGCTGCAAGCACCCAAGGGATCATTACGGGTTACTGTGTGCTAAGAGCTAATGTCACACAATAATGGCGATGCGAGGTTTACACTCTTTGATAGCCTTTTTTATGTCTGGTCCCAGCTTAATGGCTTGGGCCTGTGTTGTACTCCTCTCTCATGTCTGCCTTTTTATTTTACAGCTCTTTATGGGCTGGGCTACCTCCCTGCGCCTTTAGGGCACATCAAATACCCCCGTAGGTCACACACCGGGGAGGCAGGGGGCGCTCAGTGGACACACACATCTCCATGACCCGCTCAAAGGCATCGGGGCGAGTGTGCGCTCACTGTGATGGGCACCTAGAGGCCCACACTGCTGCTTCTGTCTGCTCGGGTTTAATGCACCCGTACAGAGCCGTTAAAATGCATAATGTCGAATTACACGCCGAACAAGGATGATTAGGATTAGCACTATGCTATGCTAACGTCACTGCTCGAACAGATATGGACCGGACGGCTAATAAATAATATGGCCCTGTAGCAATGGAAATATAACCAACATGATACACAATGTAAATACAATTTCAAGATCCCCAGAGGAGTGAGGCCGTACACTCACTGTCAGTATGAACGTCTGGGCTGAGGATTTTAGGATCTGTATTTTTGTGTTAAAGGCAGTGGTTACAACTATGTATTTTTTACATTCAGAAAATGAATACTGAAAACTGTTTTATTCATTTTAACAAGGCAAAAGCAAAGAAAATTGTGACGGCAAATAAGAGGGTAAATGTGAGTTATTTGGATGAATCCCTCCTTCTCTGTGACCAACTCATCTTCACAAACATCTTTATCATCAAGTTTTAAGTACTGTGTGAAAGTGTTTCATAAAAAAAAGTTAATCTGACAGACGGAGAAAACAGTGACTGTTCTTTGAATCTAAAGGTTACACGCTCTGACATTTACTCAGTATAATTACACTTCATTGTGCTCTGATATTTTAACAATAAAGATGAGATTTTATTGCAGTATTATGACAGGCAGGTCTGTGTCGGTCGTGTAAACTGATGCATACAGAGTAAATGTCACAGGCCAAATGTAGAAAACACCTTGTGCACAGCTGCAGTTTGCTGAAACGTCGCTGCTTTAAGTGTGTAAGGAAGTTTAATAAGTGAAATTAATTGCATTTGTGCACTCAAGTGTATTTGGGTGTAATGATGCCAGCGACTCAGAGGAGAGACAAACCTCTCAGTCACGCTTTGGCTGTCACAGTCGTCGAGCAGAATTTAGACCGTGTGTGCCAAATATGTGGATTCCTTTAATAGGAACCACTTACTGACAAGAAGACGTGTTTTTGTTCTATCTTAGACTTTCAGCCACCTTGGCTTGGTTGGTGAGGAGAACACGATTATAAAAAGTTCTGCCATAAAAAATAAGCTCACAAAATGAGTTTGTCAGATCAAAGAGACCAAGTTGTTTTTAGTTTCTAGTAGGAGGACAAATGTTTGAACGTTGATCCACCTTTCTACAGCGTGGACATCCTGACAGAACAAAGATCTGAACAGTCCTTCTGTTTTACTGTATGTTCTGCTCATGAATCACAAAGAGCTGAAAATGTTTCATTTGTGCAAAATTGCACATACAGATAAGCCTCTATATTTCTGCATTATTCACACTTGTTGAGCACCTTGGGGCTGCTTCTTACGGTTTGTAGTAAATACAAACAAAGTCATTCAGCTCGAAAATCTCCTTCAGCTCAAACTGATGAGTAACGACTTAAATAACCACCAGATGACATCACGCAGTGCAATCCGGCTTTCACTCTGAAGAGGGAGACTTCAGAAATATGAAAGATTACTCAAACTCCACCACGGGGATTGTTTTATATGAAGAACCTCAAAACAGTTCAGTGCTGGATATTAAAGTACATTTATGGAGGTGTTATCTGGACACGTATCTGTCTTATTCTAGAAGAACACCGACACTTTTCTTCTTGTTCTGCCTAATCACATCTAATTTTCTGTTGTGGTGAATTAATTAAAACATTTCAAGTCCATTTTTGAGTATTGGCTCTTATATTTATGTCTCACCGTCTGCTTTTATACTGTTGACGGAAGCAAATTTAATTAAATGTATTTTATATCATCATCTGCACTGTTCATTCTGACTGAAATGGAGCAAACTAAACTCTCAAACCGTGTGGGCTCAAGTGAAGCGTGGCTGCGTCTATAGGGAGTCGATTTGTACAGTTATATTCTCACATATATAAACTAAACACACAGTTTCACAGTTTCAATTAAGTATATTTGGAAATAGGGCTTCTTTACTTAGACATTAGAAGCAACAGTTTGCTCTTTACCTGAGACTTTAGCGTAGCGTGACGTTAAATGCAGTTCTATCCACCCACTTCACTTAACCTTGCACTATTGTGGGCTATAGTGCACCGGAGCAGGATGAATCACACTGTTAAAAGCATTATCAAAGTATCTGTACACTATAGTGTGCACGGCTGTCTGTTTGATAGTACCTGCTCTGCCCCCGCTGCTCCACTACCTGTTCCTCTTTGTCGAACATGAGGGAAAAGGCAAAAACGACATGCTTTTTAACTCGCTCTTAAATTTCCGTTTTGCATGCCTTTGATCCATCCTACTGCGCACTTGTCACTCTTCAAAGCTGATGTGCCCTGCTTTTGATGGTGGAAGTGAAATTCAAATAATCTGATGGGGCCATCCATGCAAACAGCCACAGAACGGCAAAACGGAGGGAGGGGCTGGAGAGGCTGGAGATGAAAGCGCCCGAGTTTGGGAGAGGGGCCGACAAAACGGCAACAAAATTCCCAATTAGGAAAAAAAGAAGCACTATAAGTTTTTGTCAATTTCCAACTTTTCTTCTTTCCCAAAATACAATAAGAGGCGCTGCAGTGTGGTGGAGAGAGGTGTCAGTTTTCCAGGCATCACAGGAAGGGCTGGTTTTAAAAATAGTCACATTGGAGAGAAGCTGCAGTAAGCTCAGGTTGAATATCTCTCAAGTGAGAAGCAGTGACAGCCAGCGCCGCACACTCTCATCCCTATTCTTATGAAGAACACAGCGCACAGCCCAGACAGTCCATTATGGAGTGCAAACAGAATGGGGAATGAAGCAAGAAGCTCCTGGTCTACACCTTAAATCAGCTGAAACATTAGCAGATAAATGCGTTATGTACAAGTGTTAATGATCCATAGATGTGGCGAGTTCTGACGTCCTTCACCTTTTTAAATGTTTACTGTTGTCATTTAACTGTTTTAAAAGTGCGTTTAATTTCCTGAGAACGTCGCTCATAACGTTGCTGATGTCAGAGCTGTGTTGGATGTGCCGTTTCTCTCTCTGTGAGAGCGACTGAAGCTCTGCAGGGAACTGACTGTTCCCAGTGTGTGAGACTCTCAGCCAATCAGATCTGTGGAAATGTGAGCCGCTGATTAGATTAAAAAAAATAATTTAAAAAAGTCCCGCCCAGATGTAAAGCTTTACAGTAGTACGGGGGTGGGGCGTGGGTCAGGAGTGACGGGGGCGGGGCGGGGGCGGGGCGGACGCTTGTAGGACAGCTCCTGATTGGCAGAGCTCATCTGAAGTTTTGACTGACGTCTGAAGCAGCTCCAGAGCTGATTATCCGTCTGATAAGAGCTTATTTTGCTGCTGTCTGTGTGGAGGCCACTGATGGACGTTATTATTAATTAAAGATCTGATAATTAGTTTTATGGGAGCTTTCATGAGATTGTGAAGACGTCTGTGGTGAGTGTTTGTGTTTTGTGTTTGTAGCACAGACACCAAAAACACCAGCTCTCACTCTCAAAGCTTAAATACTGTTTGTCATCTGACGTTTATTGATCTAGATGTGGATCAATGAAAAGAGAATGAACGCGCTGTGTACTGACCAGTTTGTGTGCATAGTATTTAATATTACACACATTTATGTGTAATAACGCCCTGTTCCCTTGTGTTTACCTGTTCAAATCCAGCCTGGCGCTGGCACAGATGAAGACGACATTGGCACAGACAGAGGCAAATTGTTTTGCAAGTTTAATGTTTTGCCCATTTGGATTTAGACCAGAATCTCTCGCCTACCACAGTCCTGCTTCATTCTGGCTTCAAGATTTGTCCCATGAGACTTGGTGCATTCTCATTGGATCTGGTTCAATAGTTTTTTAATTTTCATTTTTGACCACTAATAACATCATCTTTTTTCCTTTTATTTTTAAGACAACAGAATGGAGCCTGTAAATGTGTCGTCCTGTATCAGTCAATCATCCCTCCATGTTCTTCCTCTTATCCAGGGCCGGGTCGCGGGGGCAGCAGTCTAAGCAGAGACTTCCCTCACCCCAGGCAATCAATCAATACTTCAAAATCAATATGAAAAAAATATATATATAAATTATGAGTTTCATGTATTTGAAATGTGGTACATTTTTGTTCACTTCATACATAACATAAAAATATAAAAATGACATAACGTTTTATGAATGACTGAATGAGCTCTGACATTGTTTGTGACGTATAAGAATCTAAAGAAAAGAAAAGGTTTAGATTCAAAACACCAAACCGTTTAAATTTATTCATGTTAAAGAACTTTAAACCATTCACCATCCAAAAACCACGTCTGGTGTTTCTCACACGTGATAAAAGTCTACAAACAAGGCCATTATTAAATGTTTTGTTTTTTGGTTACAATGATATTATTTGTTAACTGTCTCATGTTCACAATGAGATTCATTTATCCAGTGATGCCAACTGTGAACAAATGATTATAAAATGAAAACTTGCAGTAGTAGATCCAACAGTTGTTAATCAGGTTTGTACAGGTTCATGTTTTTATTACCCTGAGTTTAGTTTCAAACTAAAGAACATTTTTTTCCATTGATGGCACATGTAACTTTAGTCCAAAGTCCATCCAGTTGTCAAAACTCTGCCTGAAAAATGTATTTTTACACTTTCTACACTTGTCCGTCTCATTAAGTTAGTCTGCATTTGCAGTGCCATATGGAGCTCCATCTCCCTGTCTCCTCCTGTTCCTCCCAGCGGGACTCCGGCTGTGAGAAGCCCATCAATACTGACACCGGAGGAAGGTCCGCTCGCTCCTGCTGACAGTGCTACCCAGACAGTCCCATCCATTTTATTCTTTGGTCAATTCAATTGAATTCTTTGAGTCTCTAAGGTTTTCTGAGGTTACATCTCTGCAAAGTGGAATTGCATTTACAAATCACGACATTAAATACGTATTCATACTAACAAGCCGTCTAATCTCAATGACCCCCAAACTCCTACAGTGCTGCTTTTGTGTTCACCTGACAATGCCATCACCACCTGGAAGAACGAGGACCAGGCAATAAAAGCACAAATGAATGAAAGTTACACCAGAAGAGCCGCAAAGCAGATTCCAACATTAGCAGGTGATACAGATGTGCTGTGAGCCGCTCTCCCGAGCCGCTCCCCGAGCCGCTCCCCGAGCCGCTCCCCGAGCCGCTCCCCGAGCCGCTCCCCGAGCCGCTCCCTGAGCGCACTAACAGCAGTCTGTGTGTATTAGTAATGCCATTAATCCCCATGGGTCTGTGCAGAATGGAGCGGTACAAAAGAATTCTCTGGGTAACTGAAAACACGTTTTCACCATTCTGTGATAGGAACAGTGGGAGATCAAGGGCGACGCTCTTGTCTTAGCAGCCCAAACCCACCGCAGACCCCCGGAGAGGCGCGGCTCATTATAAACTCTGCTTTTCTCCCAGCACAATACTTGGCATGGTCACGGGCACACAAAGGAACATCCCAGGAGATAATCACAATGAAGACGTGAAGAGGAGCTAGAGGCACGTCTAAAAACACAACGAGCTGTGAAAACCTGAGGAGCTGAGAGCTTATGTTATATGTGCAGTTTTACCTTTCTGCGGTGGATGTGGATTTAGCTCATTTATTTTTCCCAAATAGCTCAAAATGGTTAACTGTGGCTTAAATATATGTAGATTTTTTTCAGATGGACATCAGTCTGGTTTCCACACCCTCCGTGGAATCCACCCTGTTTCAGTCACCTGTGATATGTTTTCCTTAGTTTTTCCTTGTGGGCACCATATTTGTTTTGACACGGACCGACAATATGTGCACCTGATTGGCTAATCCACCTTTCAATCGAGCCCAATTCATCAATCAATGTCCTGAAGTGAAGCATTTTGGATCCCAGGCAAATCAACAAGAGAAGCTAGAGGAAAAACTGGAACGCTGGCTAACAACTGTTCAATGACCAGACATTTTTGCTCCATGGATTTCCTATAAAACACAAACAAATAAACCACTCCCCATGATATAAAAATATACATAGGCCAACAATCCATCTTTTATATTGTGGACCACACGTCTAAAATCCAGTTGCATAATCATTCATCATATAAACATGAATTAAAAGTGAGGAAAGGTTGTAAATGTGAGGATTTCTGCTGCCTGTGCACTTTTGTTTCCAGTTACTGTCACAGAGGAACCTAAACTTTGCTGTCATGTGCACCCAAGGGACCCGCACTGCCCTGACAGCTCGGCCAATCAGCAGCACCCTGAGGCCAGCTGAGAGCCCCGGTGGCACCCCCTTGGGCGAAAGGGGTGGGGGTGGGGCCTCCGAGCACATGAAAGAGAGGACGAGCTGACAGCAGTGAGCGTGCAGAGGAAGGAGAGCGCAGAGAGGGGGCGCTGGGGGGTCAGGCGGGGCTGTGACAGTTATTCAGTGATCCAGAGCAGTGACACTCACAGCAGCACTTAGCCTGTGTGCAGAGGGCAGCTGTAATGCACTGTCACTCTCTAATTGTTTCTAGCAGCTGGGATGAATGAGCGTGGTTTTGTGGATAACAACAGCAGACGTCCATGGGCTGTAGTTCAGTCAGATCAGGGTCGAAAAAAACACATTTGTGGCTCGCGCCGTCTTACTCAGTGTTGGGAAGAATAACGTTAAATTGTATTTCATTACAGAATACTGAATACCTCCATTAATGAGATTTGTATGTCCAATCAGAGAACTGCATTATGAATAATCAACCTTATTTTTTACAATTATTCTATACGTTTCTTGCTAAAACCCCTCACCACACACTTTACACTTTTCTCACACAGGCATTAACATTTTCTCACATTTCTCTCTTGTTTAAACTCTCTCAAAGTTCAAACCTTTGTCGGTGCGGAACGTTTTATCGACATTGTGGGTTTTGTCTGGGAGAAAACTTGCAAACATACAGCACTTCAGAGTCACACTGCGATCTAACATTTATGTAAATTTGTCTGACACATTCTGTACTGTACAGGAGACACGGAGGAGACTGATGGACAATGGTCTACAGTCCCTCCACTAATCACGACGCAGAACACAATGGTCTACAGTCCCTCAGCCAATCAGGAGACAGAACACAATGGTCTACAGTCCCTCAGCCAATCAGGACGCAGAACACAATAGTCTACAGTCCCTCAGCCAATCAGGACGCAGAGCACAATGGTCTACAGTCCCTCAGCCAATCAGGACGCAGAACACAATGGTCTACAGTCCCTCAGCCAATCAGGACGCAGAACACAATGGTCTACAGTCCCTCAGCCAATCAGGACGCAGAACACAATGGTCTACAGTCCCTCAGCCAATCAGGACGCAGAACACAATGCATGTTCATAGAGTGTAAAAAAAAAAAAAAAAAAAGCATGTACAAAAGAAAATCCGCGAAACAGCAAGACAGCGAAAGGTGAACTGCGATATAGTGAGGGACAACTGTAGTGTAAAAAAAGCATCATAAAAATAAAAACAGCTTTGTGTTTGTTGTGCTTTTATCACCGATTACTGAAGTAAAAACTGCACATGTTCACCACAAACTGTGTACTGGAATACAGCTACTCGAAACTGGCATCGTGCAGGCGCTTGCAGCACATGTATTTAGTTCTTTCCTGTCTGTGATCTTATTGTACACACATTTCAGTGCAAACTGCTGGGAAAAAGTGTTAACCCTAAAATATTATGTGGCAATAAAAGTGTGTAAATTGTTGTTTTTGTTCTCTTATAGTGTCAGTCTGTGTGATTTTCATTTGGATGTTTATAGCGCACATTAAACATTTCGCTTTTGCAGCAGCGGCGGCGGCGGCCCTGTAGGAAGCAGGAGGTTTAGAAGTAAATAATTTGGCTGTGGCGTCGGAGGTGGGAGGAGAACGAGTATTAGTCATCAAGCCACGGTCGGGAAAGTGGAACAGGATTAAAACAAACTTTATTTCTGGAGACCTCAATGTTATTATGAACTAGCAGCACCGAGAAGGACCTGCACAATTCTGGAGCGCAGTCAGACGCTTGTGTCAGCTCCAAGAAGTGCAAGTAAAAATAAGTATGTTTGTGTTTAAATACGTCCAGATCGCAGACAAAATAAACACAACACTTGATTAAAGATTAGAGCTGTGCAATTTGGGGCAAAAGCTAAGTATTACAATGAAACGACAGGTGCTTTTTTCTATTAAAAGTGTTTTATCTAAACTATCTTATTATCTCGCAGCCTTTGTGATTTGATAATTGCACAAACGCATTTCTAATTTTGACCCCTTAGTGAAAAGAGGATGGGTTATTATTATTATGTAAGAATAGCATCCAATCAATGGGCAACTCAACAGAGAAAACGTACCTTTATAAACTCTAGCAGACAGTTTTCTCATGTTACTAGATCGATGTGACATTCCTGAACGAGTCGGCTCTCTTAAACGGCTCCTTAATGTGAACGGAAGGAGCCGGATCCCATTTTTTAAAAGAGTCGAACCATTTTCTTTCTGGTTTTTATGCATTTTTACATTGATTAACACTGAACTAATGCAAGAATCAGTTCAGACACGAGTGAGAACTTTGTGCTAACACTTAGTTTTTAAATCATTATGATTCTAGTGCAACGTTTTATTTAGATTATGCCCAATTTCAATGAGTAAACACACTCCCACTCTCAGCTTGAAACGTTTTAAACAAACCTGAGCCTTGGTCACTTGTCTCTGTGGTTGGTGTTTAGTTAAATGAGTTCTCAAGTACGATTACTACTGGCAAAATCAGAAGGCTGGTTTTTATTTGAGCCTGGGGTGTGAATAAAACAAGCAATATTGAAATTTAAAGCAGAAATGTATTGAAAACTATAAAAAAATAATAATAAAGAAGACAAACAGTAATATACAGTGAATGGTATTTGTATTGTTGGTTGTTGCAAAAGTTCAATGTTCTTCGTATTATTAGCTCATGAATGCAATGTCCAAGTTTTATCCAAAAATATATATAAATAGGTCCCAAGGGAAAAAAAAATCAGTAGTAGGATGAGTGCGTCTGTTTATTTTGTCCTACTGCATCAGATCTGAGTCGCTCTCCATCAAGATGTGAGGGTTGTAGTCCATATTTCTCTTTTTCAGTCCTGACCATTGAGAGGCAGAGAGTTCAGAATGAGAAAAAGATATGTTTCAGTCAAGAAATCCATAGTTTTGTCCGAGACGCCGACCTGAGCACGCCACGGCCACAGCGAGGAGCGGAGGAGGAGGAGACGGGGCAGTGACCTCTGTGACCTCTGTGACCCCGCAACTTAAAGGCAGACGACACCATGAAACAGGAAGTGGCATCCAAAATGAAAGGTTTAGGAAACGTGGGTTACACCTCTGTCATATAAATACATCTAAAAAGCTCCAGACTTTTATATGAACAGATCCAAAAGATTCAGATCTCATAAAAGAGCCAAAAACATTATTATGCTGCACCAAACCCACCACACGTCACATCTTTAACTCTGCAGCAGGCCTTGAGATCCCAATGGCCCCGGGACCAATCAGTCTGAGCGCAGAACTTGTGATTAGCCATTGACAGTAGGTGCAGATGATTGCGTAATTAACCATAACCATTTTACTATCCCTAATGGTGCTAATAAGTCAGTCTCAATATCCTATTACATGGCAGTTCATATCAACACAGCCAATAAGCTTTCATTCATATAATCATTTTCTCGTTAAGACTTTAATCGGATGGCCCGTATGGGATCTAAATGATACAGAACTATCTCTTAAGCTCATGTTTAGCTTTGCTAATTCATAGTTGTCATAATTTGTCACCTTTTTGCAGCATCGCGCTCAAACTCTGATGCATTTCTAAACTGTGTCTGTGGTTGGAAAAAGCACAAACCTTCACCAAAACCATTGAATATAATAGACCTTTAAGTCGCTCAGTTCATTTACATTTAGAACCCGTCTGTCGTCATGGCGTGATCTTTCCACAAAGTGTATTTCTGTCAGGATCCCAGTCTGTCTGTGTGTTCTGTGCTGTCTTCCCTCCTCCTTTTGAGTTACAAAGGGACCAAGGATCCTACAAACGCTGCCACATCGTCATTGTATCCTCCGTGGTACAGTTTAGCTTGGCTCAGTCTGTTTTTTTTTTTTGTGGTTATGGTCATAGTACTCAGTTGGTGTTTCTCGTTTTTCGCCAGATCCTGTTTCTTGGACCCACCTCCACCTGCGACCTAGCTTCCTACGACCGGCCCCAGCACCTCAGCCTCCGATTCAGCTTCCTACGACCGGCTCCAGCACCTCAGCCTCCAATTCAGCTACCTACGACTGGTTTGAGCACCTCCGCCTCCAATCCATCTTCCTATGACTGATTCGAGCACCTCAGCCTCCGATTCAGCTAACTACGACCGGTTCCCGCACCTCAGCATCCAATTCAGCTACCTGCGACAGGTCCGAGCACCTCAGAAACCGATTAGGCTACCTACGACCGGTTAGAGCACCTCAGCCTCCGACTTCGCTACCTACAACTGGTTTGAACAACTCAGCCTCCGATTTAGCTTGCTATGATGGGTCCCAGCACCTCAGCAACCGATTAGGCTACCTACGACCGGTTCAAGCACCTCAGCCTCCTCTTCAGCTACCTGCAACCGGTTCAAACACCTCAGCCTCCGACCGAGCTTCCTACGAACCTTTCCTCCAACCTGCATTCACATCCTCGTTTGTAATAAACTCTGTTAAACCTTACTCCGAGACTGTACTTTGATCCCCGAGACGTTACGCCAGTTTCCTAATCATGAGGCTCACAACAAAAACATCCACCATCCAACATTCTCCAAAAGTTTAAGCTAACACTAGTTTAAAATTGTGACTCTTTTATATAGCCCACAATCTTGATGATGAATAATGTTTGTATCACGCCAAATACAAATATAATTAACGGATTTGTATTGTGTAAATAACAAGACAGTTTAATTGTTTATTTCGATCCACAAGCTGCTTTCCATTTCAAGTCTAATGCAAATATACACATCCTCCACATCCTCCACACACAAACAGCTAATTAATATTCACATTTTCAGCAGCGGAAATACATTACATCTTATGAATAATTTCAGCATAACACAAGATTTGAATTTCATTGTTTTGCGGCTGAATTATGAGAGAATTTGTTGTTGTGAGCCGGGGCCAGAGATGTGGTAAGCAGACAAAACGTACGCAATGCACAGGGGGCTGCTATAAAACTGCAGACAAAACAAGCAAATCCAAAAAGCATATTACGGTCTCATTATGAGGCGTAATGAAATACACAGCACAATATGAGGCAGTAAATGAAGCAGAGTTTTCATTTTGGGGAGCACACCGACAGCAGATCACAGTCACATTACAATAATTCTGAGTTCACTTAATATTCAACTAATCTCTGCAAAGTAAAGCACACAGAGCTAATGTTTTATCAGAGAAAGTCTGTAAAAACACTGGACACTTACTTACCTCTGCGTTAAGAACAAAGATTTTAATGAGACAACATTTTATAGAAGTAATTAACTCATAATATCTGTAGAAAACTAATAACGGACATGGTTTGAGCTGATTTGTAACTGTTATTTAATGAGATTACCGGTGGACACTAGGGAGGGACAATATTAGAATTTAGACTGATTAATGATATTATCACGATAATTATTAAACCAAGCTTTACAGTTTTTTAAAAAGTCACTAAAACATCAATTACCAAACAATTTGCAGCTGTGAGTCATTACCTTTATTGTTTTATTTTGCTGCAAGTGAAATTAACAATGAACGAATAATAAATGTGTCAATTATAAAACTCTTGACTATAAAAAAACACATGAACCAACTTGAAAAAGCCCCAGAAAAAGGATATGATAAAGGAAACGCTGGCCGCTTAGCTAGTACTAACCTAGTGATGACAAAGTCCACACAAACACCATTTTTCATACAAACCAAACTAACACAAACACATTCAATAGTTTATTTCACATATGTTACTTTGTCTCGTAAATGTTCATGTGTAAGTTGCTCGTATTTTATATTTTATTTTGAGAGCTGCAACTTTTGCTCACGAGGCTCTGCAGGTTCGTAGCTCTTTGCCTTGTTGGTCTCGTGTTTCAAAGAATTCAATAATTCCACACATCAGATCAGAGATATTATCGTATATCGTCCCATCCCAAGTGGACACTGCCGTATATCGATGTGGAGGGAGCAGCTAGATGCACCCAGACTAACAAACCTACTGTTTTTCACCCCTAAAATGTTTTGTCCAGTTGACAGATTTGAATTTTTCTGTTACAAACTATTATTGAATTGCAAAAAGACAAACGGCACTGCCATAAAATAAAGATTAAATAAGAAGAAGCCAAATAAAATCAAATAAATCTGCCACTTTTTCTCAGTGACTGGCAGTTTCACAGATACATAACATAAAGTCCACAGTCGTTTGCCAGTATTTACACAACTTTAATATTTTCTGTGAACACCATGTATCCATCAGTGCTTTTGGTTTTATATACACTGTGCTGATCATTACATTACATTTCATGACAATTAACAATTTAAAACAAACTATTATATCTTTAAGCCTGAAGCTGAAACTAAAGAACAAACAGAAGATCAAACCCACGAGCAGCAATTATGCAGTTCAAATCAAAATATTAATCTTTTTGAGTGAGAAAAACCTCCACAAAATCATTCAAATCAGGCAGAAACCATTTATGTGAATCCCGTAAACAGAACATCCCACAGATACGAGCAGCACAGCCCACATTAGCGCTTCTCTCTCTGTGGTACGACTTGTTTTACTCAGCTTCATGAAACTACCACGATGTTATTTTTACTTCCACATGACGTCTAACCACAAAGTCAATAGTTTTCCCCTCCTCCTGTATAGTTTGCATTGTTGTCCTGGGCGTATGTGGGAATAACCAGTGCTGTTAACGGGATGGGGTCTCTGTTCTCCCCTTTGTGCAGGTGGGTTCCCATCAGTGCCGCCTCATTGGGCCCAGCGAAGGTGCTTCCGAGACGTGTCCGAGATGGGAATGACACAAATGGGCTGGGACTAATGTGGGCCGCTCCTTCCTCTCCCGTGTCTCACCTGCTCTTCCTTCTTCTCCACATGCTTCTCCTTGTCCCTGTTTTCAATGCATCTAGCAATCTTCCAACGCATCCATTTAAGCTCGGTGGCAGCACTCTATTTCCGCCGTACTCACATCTGTTACATCCACTGGTTCGCCAACACAAGCTCAGGCTTCGATTTGGAGCAGAGGTATGTCTGTGTTATCAGGGCCAAAGCTCTGAGTCCTGATCAAATAGATGTGTTCACAATGTTCTGGGATCTGCTGTGAGCGGCCTGTATAACTCTATATAAACTATTCATGGGTTTCGGCTTCCTGTTATGGTGCCATTTTGCACATTGACAATTCAAAAGGTATTGGTTACATGGTCAGATTTTTGGTCACATTTTTATACATACAGCGCTTCACATCACTCCAGAGTCGCACCGCCGACCTGTGAGTCAGTGGATCTGGCAGCTCAACCTATGATGTTTATGTCAAGAGCCGGATTTGAACCGCCAACCTTTGGATCAGTCGACAAACACTTCAACTGAGCTACTGTCGCCCCCTGTATTATGTTGTTTTGAATCGTTAATTGCCATCAGAACGATCCCAACGTTGTATTATTTAGAAACCCATAGATTCACTGTGTTTTTAAAGTAATATCCAAACTGAAAATCCACAAATATTGAACTATATTGTTATATTTTTGGCACAGGATTAACAAACACGTCATGTAAAGTCTTTTCAAGTTACACTGATCACATCATTCACATCAATCATTTTTGACACATGCTTGAGCTGCTGTATAAACACACATAATTTGCACATTTTAAATCATAATATTCAGCAAAAACAACTTAATAAACGAAGTCGCTTACTTCCGTATTAGAAAACTGCAGTGTCCAATAGGAGCGGACGACGCAGTAACGTCATTACAACAAAGAACCGTGCATTTGTCGACCTCCTAAAAGCCCGATTTTTTCCTACGTGTATCACCAATTAAGAAAAAACTGGAGAACGAAAATAGGCATTTGAAGGTTGCTCAAACAGGCACAAACCAGTCCAAACACTACGAGGGGCCAAATGAAAAGGGGAAACAGCTAAAACACGATTAAAAGCTCTGAAAAGTCAATAGGTCTGCTTTAAAAATAGCAAAAATCTGCATATTTATGAGGGTTGGGTGACAATATTTGTGCCAGCTCCTTGACACTGTTCTTTTATTTGTATTCTTCGTTATATATCAATATGGGTAATATAATTAACAAACCCTACAGTGATCCATTATGTCTGCTACTTTCTAACTGATAAGGAGGGCAGCACTGGTGAAATAAATCAGAATGAATGAGCTGTGCTTGTTTGTTGGTATGGAGCTCTAGGACATAGTGTCACACAACCTTGAATTAAACAGAGCCATTTACATATTGCACAACCTGAATTATAGCCTTTGTTTGGCGGCTTAGCACAGACAGACTTGACTCTGTCCATCAATCATTGTAGTCTCATATTATGTTGTCCAACTGCATTGAATGATTAAGACAATTTGTGCCTCATATTTGATGGTGGCTCTGTATCAGCAGCTGTCCTGGGGCAGATGGATAGACATGTGGCTGCCAAACTGCACCAACACTGTCTGACCCCCACCAAACTGAGAAAAAACCAACAAAAGGCCATATTTATTAAGCCAGGTGGTAAACGCGAGTGCAAACAGAGAAATTGCAGGTGCTATTTGTGGGCGTGTTGTGCATCATTTACATTACAGACTGTGCCTCTTCTTCCTAACACAATTCTAACATGTAAATGAGAGTTCTGTGTCTGCTGTTTCTGCTCTGTGCACACACAGGTTTACATAACATGATTCTTACACTCACTCTTCTGCCTGTTTGTGTCCGTAGCTTATTCTTCTGTCATGTATTAGGCCACAAATGAAACCATTTTTAATGATGAGCTTTGCACCGTGCTCATCGTAGATCTGCTCATAAACACAAAAACCTCGTGCCCAAACTCATCCAGGGGAAAATCCAAAGCTGCACAAATGAGAGGCATGTTGGAAAACACAGGTGAAACTTTGACCTAAGCTCTCTATAGTGCTGATAATGCAGAGTACAGGATAGATTATAGGAGATGAATTAGTGGGACTCTTGGTTTTTTGGATCCGGCGCCTCACAGGAGGTCGGTGATCATCAACAGGAGCATTTTCCACCGCGTGGACCGCTCAGACTCTGATGTCAGGACTTTAAGCACGATAGACGTGTGGACGTCTGCTCTGATGGACAGCACAGCTGACGTAACGCTCGTCTCTCCTGTGGAATATGAGGAACTGGGCCAAAGTGTCACAGGTGAAGTGTGTTGTCTTATTGAGCCGCGGCTGTCTTCAAAACACAATCATTATGTTATTTTAACTTTGTGAATTAGCAAATGTAGAGCTGTGGACTTTTACTTATTTCACTTTAAACGCACTGTTGGTGCAGAAACTGGACGTGTCCATCCTTCGCAGACACACATCTTTCCAACGTGTTCAGTCTCCACAAAGTTTTGTCTTCGTCCTGATAAATCAAGCAGCACACACTAAACAACTGCCTCTGCATTTTCTCCTTTTTGTGCCTTTTGGGTCAAAACACTGGTTTTGCATATTCATATTGTCTCAGGAGCAAAATCTGCACTGTCTCCATAAAGTGTCAATAATAGATGCTAATCACACTAATAATCTGCTTTTTAGCGTGTCCAGTGCATTTAGCTCGCCCCAAATGCTTAGAAAATACACCCCTAAAATAAATACTCTATCAGTGAAAATCCTGTCATTTCAGCTGCGTCATACTCCTCCAATGCAGCTGTGGAAGCATCAGCCACATCAGCCGCCTCACAGCACCTCAGTCATCTTTCCCTCTTTACCACCAGTATCTATCTTAATGTTCATTCTTCTGATTTTCTACCTTCTGGAGATCAAACTCTGAGTGATATCTCCCCGATAAACTGTTACACCTCACTCATTTGACTGCATTTGCTGAAGTTTCAGGTTAAATTGAAATCATAATACAAATCTGAACAAATCTATTGAGTAAAGCCATTTTTTTGTGTAATTGAAAGTGCTTGTGTCATTAGGAATAATCTGAGGGCCTGGAGCAGCTGCATTAGCCCATGATTGTCCTCAGTGTGTTTTTCTCTCTCCACTTCCACAGAATCAAAGCGGCGGCTGTAGTCTTAAGTTATAAGCAGCATTTTGAAGACTCTTTCCATTCAAAAGATTTTTAAATGCCAACGTTCGTAATTTCTCATCATTCTGAAACCATGACACACACCTCTATGGAGAAGTCCTCTGTCGTCTTTGAAACGGCTCAAAACTCTAATTACTCTCCCGAGATTAATTGGTCTTTAGTAACCTGCTGAGCCATGATCTAAAAACATCTCCAAAAAACCACAACATGACCGGAAGAGCAGTGATGTGTCTGAAAAAGAAGTGTGTGAGCTTTGAAAGGCTGTTCATGGCCACTTGTGAGGGAAAAACGAATCCCAGCCGCTGCATTCCAGTCAATTCCGTCTGTCAGACTGAAGCGCTGCGGCGGCGAGGAGAGGACCGGGGAGCGCACAGGGCACCGCCGACCGAAATCCTACACTCTCACAAAGTTATGTCCACACACGCACAACTATACTTTCCCAGCCAAACTTCTATATTCGATCCATTTATGAAGCGTTGAAGTGTTATTTTGTTCAGTCAAGTGGCGTTCTTGTCATTCACTCAGGTTCTATTGTATCTGCAACGAATAACTGTCAAGGGATTTTGCTGCTTTTTAGGATCACATTCACTTATTGAAGGCCTGGTAGAATACATTTCCTGTTGAAGGACTTTCTGTCTGGCCCAACGAAGGAGTTATTATTGAAATAAATCCTCTATATAGTCAAATAGATTTTCTAGCATTCACAGTTGTGCAGTGTTTTACATAATTCTGCATAGGAACCTAATCATTTGTATTGATTTCAAACATAACAGTTCGATAATACTTGTACTGACTCGATTCATAGCAGCGTTCAGAAAACTCAGGGTGCGCAGGTCACATCCTCACAGGCCACATATACAGTAACACTTTGAATCTGACATATGACATCCCACGTGTGAAAGGGGATGACAGAGGACTCCCTGGACGCCGGCCGGACCCAGCGGCCGTCTCTTTGTGAGGGCAAGTCTTTCCGGTGGAGCAAATCTGCCCTCTCATACAACACTCTAGTGAAAGGCGATTTCCGTAATCCGGCCGTGTAAACCTCACACGACAAATGGGCGTGAGGGGCTTGTGCAGGGCAGGCGGATGTGTGTGTGTGTGCATGTGTGTAAAAGGCTACTAAAAGCTGCCTGTCTGCCAGAGCGGCTGATAACAGGCAGTCTCAGAGGGCATTCACAGAAGTCACGCTGCCCAATAGAAAGTGCATTTTCTTTCAACTTATTTTTACCATTCTCTTGTATATAGTTCCATATAGTGAAACCACTGGAGGTATTTTCATATAAAACATTCTCTGTCAGTGCCTTATAAAGCAAATGATTGATCTGCAGTTGTCTAGTGATACTCTGATTTAATATAACGTGTTGCCGAATATGCACTGTTTCATGAGCAGTGGTATTGTCGAGCTTTGTGTTGTTGGTCCTTGGGTATAAACAATGTTTTGATATATGTCCAGACAATGAGAAGCTAGCAGAGAGATAGCGCCCTGAGTAATCCCCACATCTGTTCCACTGAGACCAAACACAGGGTGGAGGATTTTCTGAGCAAGGATTATTTCTCCGTGTGTCTACCTGCCTGCGGTGCCTAAAGGCGCAGCAGACAAATCGCTCTGCATCCCCACCTAAATGGGAGACCAGAGCAGTACTATTAGCCTGTCGGGTGCGCTTGATAGGACATAGCAGCGTCTCCAGGTCTGGTACGAGATAGTGGTCCATGTGTTCTCCTCGCTGTGGTGTTATCTGAGCTGGACACGTATGTTTGAGCATGTTTTATGTGAAGCTAGACAGCGTAAGAAAGATTTATGTAATGCACAAACCCTATATTTTATTAAGCGCTTCTGTCAGAACAGCAACCAATCAATAACTGCATATAAGCTGTACAAGTATCTATAATTGCTGAAAGGGTTAGAGCGTGTGGTACAACTGTCCAACATTTAGTAGCTAAGAAACTTTCTCTAAATATTTAAAATGCAATAAGAGCCAGAAGACAGGACAGCATACAGATATTCACAAATTTAATCTCTGGTCACCTTTAGTCCTCCTGTTTGGCAGCTAAAAGTATGAACGCTGCGGGTGCTCTACCACATATCATACAAAATATTCATAAAACATATAATTCATGCACATTTTGAGCTTTGATACAAAAAATTAAAACACTATACTGTCATTTTTGCCAGTTTTGTGGGTTGGTTAACGCTTCACTTGACCTCACTGATCAAAATGCATGTCTAAATATCTCAAAACGTTCCCCATAAACACCAAACACTTGAATTCTTTCAGGTGAGACACGTTATTAAGTTGTGAACTAAACCTTTGGAAAACCAGATGACAGGAGAGCGCACTCACCCTGACGAGCATGTGAGGGAAGGGTCCGCGGGAGTTTTCGGGCACGTTGATTGGCGGGATGACCCAGTCTCTCTTCTGTCTCCGCAGCCCGTTGGCCACCGAGCTCCTCTGATGTTTCCGTGGGAAGCGGATGACTCTGGGCTGGGACTCCCACACTCTTGACAGCATCTCTTCTATGCCAACCTGAACATAGAGAGAAGACATCCAAACATGTCACATCAGAGCCGCCCGCTTCTCGCTGCATGTGGAATAAGGCCCTTTCATTTCAAAAGTCTCCTGCGACAGGTTGAAAGATGAATCTATTAAATTTGGTGCCGTGTCACATTTTTCTTTGGATAAAATTCATGGTGAAAGAGTAGATGCCCCCACAGCAGTACGGCCGTTGGAGACGTGTGGGACATTTCAGTGGGCTGGTGGCCTTGCATAGAAAGGCCTCTGTATGTTCTGATTGTGTAATGTGTACGATTAAGGCTTGACATGAACTCTTTTGCCTGCAGGCCACTTTGTGTTTTTCAAAAGTTAGCAGCTAAATTGGAGTTTTAACAAGTCACGATTATCATTCACTGCTCTCAGGTACAGCAGCGGCAGTTAATACAGATGCGCCGTGAATTTCAAAATGTCATTTTAACATTGAATATATGGAGTGACATGTGCAGATTACAATACCTGCCTTTGAAAATGGTGTGACTCTAGTGCTGAATGTAAACACATTGTACCTGTAGTGTTATGGTGTAAATCAAGGCTTAGATGTTGTGTAAAACGGCACGAGGGCTGTTTTTCTCCTGCTCTTCTTTGGTGTCCTTCTGTAAGACGCCTGTATTTCTGTAATCCAGCTAATCCTATTGTGCTTTCTGCTCCACGCACAGGCACACGCACGCTTGGCTTTGTGCCCATGTCACCTGCAGCACAGAGGCTCATCCCACCTGACGCACACATGCATATTAGATCCATATGCACCTGCTTAGAGCGGGACAGGTGCTGTAAACTACACCCTTGTCCTAAGTCTCATGGCACTAACTCAGAGGACAAAGCCACCAGCATGCACGCACCAAAGCCCGCTCTGGGGATTTGCATATTGATTTGTCAACCTACACTTTCATGTATTCCCAATAACAAAAATGCTCAACCATCCACATCACAAACGCAGAACAGTAGCCTGCAATTTCTAAATATTTGAAACACAAGGGGTCACAATAAACTCGGTCGGTTGTTCAAACAATGAAGTCCAAACGGCACAGAGAACACTGAATGTATGGCACAGAGAGGTTATTTATTCCATGGTATTCACAGGTTTCAGACAATTCCTTCCTGATTTGAAGGAGTTTGTGATGACCTGGTGAGGACCTTTCCCTATTCATACAGCATAACATTTAGATTTGAACTGCTTAATTGCTATGAACATGGAGGACGGTGGCCACAGCTTGAAACCCATGAATAGCAAAGAAAAACACAAAAACACAGTGGTCTGTCACACATAATGACTGTCTCCTGTTGTGCAGTGGTCTGTAGGTTCTCAATACGGTACGAGTTTAACTAGAGGAGCATGGTCTCGTCTCTGATATGTGAAACAAACTCCATATCGGTAACTGAAGGCGCATTTCAAACCTCATTCAGTCGGGCTTATTCATCACCTGCTCAGAGGTCTGGACCCCAGCTTCAACATGCCTAATACAGACTCTGATCTGTGGATTTATCTGATCGCACAGAGGAGAAGGGTGAGTGAAAGGCAGTGACCGTTTGAAGGACAGAAAGAGGAGCAGATGTGTCTCCCAGATAAGATAAGTCTGATTGTGGCCGCACTCATCCAGAACACCCAGGTACCAGCTGGCATTGGGCGGCAGAGCGAGCGCCAGGCCGAGCAGGTGGGCACCACTGTGTACTCATGGATTTATGTTTGGAGAGGCCGGACAACAAACACGGCAAAACAAACACTCTACAACTGACGCTCAACAATTCCAACATTACCCCCAGAGATAAATACGGGACAGAATGTGAAACGAGATCGCCACATGAAGATTCAGAACAGGATGGTCAGTCTACTGAACTTAAACTAACTGCACATGTCTGAAAAATATGCGAAAAAACAAATAAATCTTCAAAAATATCCAACAGCCCAATAAATACGCATAAACATTCATTTTTAAATCTTTTTCAAAAACTGCAGCTTTCAAAATGCCTCCAAAAACTGTCCAACTACAATCAAGTGGTTTAATGCAGTTGGACAATGACAAAAGCGTTCAGTTGTATTTTCCGACATTGAAAAGCGAGTATTGTGGGCCAATCAGTCTGGCAAAAGAACAGCACATCATATCAAGGTGAAGGAATGTGATTGGCTCGAGTGTATTAGAAGCGCTGCCAGAACGAGAATGCAAAACACGAAAAGACAGTCAGGCTGAAAATGAGGCGCAGTGTGAACAGAACCATCGCGAGACGTTTTACTCGTCACTTTCAAGCAGCGTGGCAGATGAAGGCGGCCAGCTTCAAGACTCGAATGAAAAATTGACAAAAGAAGATGCCATCGTTGGAATACCGCACGACACGGTTCTTATGAGGGCTTACGGGCGCTTGAACTTACAGCTGTGAGTGTGCAGGCGTGGGAAGTGAAGCGTGCGGCTCTAACATGAACATACGCTGAGTGGATATGTCACTCCACACTGCAACACGGCTCCTATTGTGAGGGGCCAAGAACATGACAGGAGTCGGTTAGCGGCTCCCCTGTGAGACCCAGAGCCAGAGGCGCGCAGGGCCAGGTGGCAGCGCTCGGCTCCCGGGCAAAGAGAGCTCTGTGGGGCCACTACTGAGCCAACTCCCCCTTTACCCCAGGGCTGGCATCTGGAGGTTAGATCTGTCGACAAGAATGTACATTTCATTACTCGATTCTTGACATGGTTTTGAAACTATACTAACTAACCAAAGCTTTTCAGAGATCAATCTTCAGCGCATTTTCACCAACACACAACTAATTAGTGCAGATATTAGCACACTTTCCGGACTATAAGTTGCACTTTTTGCGACTTATACTCAGATGTGACTTATATGTGAAATTATTAAAATAAATAATTTCACATCTTCGTTATTGTCACAGTGACACCTGCAGGAGGCGCTCTAGATTTGTGTATCAGTATGACAGCTATCTACTTCCAGAGCGGTGCTTCATCTACCTCTGTTGCTTGTTTTTTCTGCTTTCGTTCTGTGATTAACTGTTAACAAACCAGACACGTGTTCAGTTCTGTTGCTCATCCGAATAAATATAAATGTGTTTTGTTAGCCGCTGTACTGATATTCAGCCTGGTCTTCTGTATTTTATAACTTGCCTTTAAAGATAAAATGTCTGTTCTTGGTCTCGGATTTTGTAAAATATATTTTTTTCTTCATTATTATGCATCTTTTTTCGCTGGTGTGACTTATACTCCAGAACGATGTATAGTCCAGAAAATATGGTAGTTACCTATTAACCTCGGACGTGGACGACACATTCTGGGTTGTCTAGGCCACAATGCAAAATTTTAGAAGAAGAAGAACAGCAACAATGCAAAAACGTTCAATTTAGAATATTTTTAAGAGTTTAGAATGTTCAGAATATATATATTTTTTCATTTTTCCTTTTTTTCTTCCTGCACCTGTCGGCAGAACTTCAACTGAGACACATTGTTCCAAGACGAACAATTGCCATTTCTCATTTTGTTTTTACTCAGGACACATATTGCTGTGCTCAGGCAAAGCAGTTTTAGCAAATCATTATTCAAATGTTCTATCAAAATGATTAAAACGTAGAACGAATGTCCTCATATGTGGACATCACTTTTCTCAGAAGCTACAAAATGTAAAAGGATAATTCTTTGTTTTTACTCATCAGGTCCAATCAGCCAAATGACAAAGAGAAATGAATAAAGCCACAAAAGAGCTCGAGTCTCTTAAATAAATGAAGGATTGATGCTTTTAATGATACACTAGACAAAACAGCGTCATCTCCACAGAGACACGCGGGTGCACAAGAAAAGTTACACAGTGCATCTTTAAGTAATAGTCAAGTAAAGTTTCTGTTTTTGTCGTTTAATTGCTACAGCGTAAAAATAATATACTGTGTTTGTATCTGCACATGATTAGACAGCGATAAGCTCTGTTTACGTGCCATTATTACGATAGAAAATAAACAGTGACGGGCAAAACAAAGACGAGCTCCGATAACTATCTCTCATTTAGTTATTTGTTTGTCAGAAATGGAAAATGAAGAGAGTTTAAAAACAGAACTCTGCTGATAGGTTTTAAATGGAAAAGTGCGCCGCTGTTTGCATTAGGAACTGGACAGATTAATGGTACACAAGGCCAAAGAGCAAACATCCAACGAGGCCACAAACCTACACAAACATGCACGAGATACAGAGTTAACAGGCTTTTCATCTGAGGGAAACTCTGTCAAACTCGGCTATTTAAACCAACTTTTCTGCAGTGAAATGACGATGATGACGACGATGTTACATAAGAAAATGGAGAGAGATACGTCTTAACATGATGAGTCTGTACTGGGAGCAGAAACTGGGCGTGTTTTCCTTCCATCTCGTCTCAGGCCTGGTTTCCTCCTCACCGCACTAACATTAAGTTGAGCTTCATCGTTTGTCTTTGGGGGCGTTTCTATGTCTCTCGTGTTATCAAAATGGATGGATGGTTCTTTGGATAAAATCGAGAGGTCATCTCAGGTGTAATCTTTCGTTCGTCCAGGAGTTGTCCCTGATGACCACCTCTGGACAGAATATTGTGGTTTTACTTTGACCGTATCCAGAGCCGATCAGGGTGTAGCTGATGTTTCGCACAGCTCTTCTCGTGTATTTCTTTCTGTGGTTTAGCATTCAGTAAATATGTGCAGTTTAGAGAGTGAACTTTGTAAGTGAGTGCACAGAGAGGACAGAAAGTCAGATGTGACGTGAGCACAACCTTGTCCACACAGCTCTGACCTTGCCTCCAGTCTGTTTAATACTGCACTCCATTTGCACTCCTACATTTACACCATCCCACTTGGTCTAAAATAACCCAAAGACACAAACAGAAAATAAATAGTTAAGGTGAATTCTAAAGTATGGCCCGAGGAACGATCACAACAACGGCTGACATTTATTTATAAAATGTGATGTTTATCGCACGTGCCATCAAATGTGCTAAATATCTGACCAGATAAAAAAAATTTATTAAAACACTATTGTCATCTATGGTGGAAAAACTACTCCAAACTTCAAAATGACACATTTGTGAACCGTAGCAAACCTCAGTGACACTTAGAAAAGAGGAGTGCTGTGCTCCTCATATTTCATGAGAGTCATAGAGTGTTAGAACTTTTTTAGATGGTGGGATGGTTTGTAAATGCTAATGAAGCTCAGGTGGGCTCTGAGGAAAGTGGTCTCTCTGGCCTCCAAACTTGTGAGGCTGCTCAGCACAGAGAGGAGCAGTCTGAGAGGACCTGAGGGGAGCCGGGGCTATTCTCTGATGCACGGCGTCCTCTTTGCAATCAGCGTCTCTCCTGCCCTCAGGTTCCAGCTCTTCACTGTTTCAGAAAGAACAGACAAACATCCTCTTTTGTTCCTCTGTTTATAAAATGCCTGAGTGCTTATAAGCTGATTACTCAGCTGTCAGCCATCTTGTTTGTTTTTTGTGTTGTATTAATGTGGGGTTGACGTGTAGAGCAAACCTTTTTAGTAGGGCTGCAAGACACTTTACAAAAGGGAACAAATACAAATCTATTTCATTCTGTATCAGACATTTTACATTTTAGTGTCCAGTCCCTACAGAACGATTTATCTTTAAGCCTATATACTATTACTAAAAAAGGTATTGAAATGTTGCCTCTGGGTGTGGGTAAGAGCAGTGCTGGAATCCAGGCCTATTTAAAGAGGTTGACAAGTACATATGAACAAGGCTGGAGGGTGAAATCAGAATTATATACCTTTAAGAGCTGGTTTCTAGGTAATTAGAGGGAACACATTTATTTCTTGTTCATTTATTGAATCTTTCTCGTGCTCGCCGATATAGAGAACATAATTATAGAGTGAAACTAGATCACCTGGCCCTCGCAGCCGCTGCCAGGGTGGAACATTAGCTCAATCAATGTCAATTATTTTCCAGTCTCCATTATTGCACCACCAGGAGTGGGCAGAATTTTAATCCCCCACTCTGAATCGCTTTAGCAACAGGGGACGAGGCTTTTTGTCATGATTAGAAACATGACAGAGCATTAAGGCTGACGCAGTTCAACAAGTAGTGCAGGAGAAATGATAATGGCTGAGTGGTGCTACATGGAGTGCAGAGGCAGAGTGGAAACTGGTAACACAGCCCATAAACTTTAGCTGGGGCGTGTGTAGCCTGGTAATGCTGGAGGATGACGTTAAGACTTCAGAATGATTTTGGAACTTTTTCACTAAATATATGGTGTCATACCAGTTCAGTGACGTCTTGTGTGTTGTAGCAAATATCTTATGAAGCCGACAACATGTGAACTGTCTGAAGAAGGCCAATTTAGATCTGCGTTTGACCTATCCAAGCTTGTAATCCTTCTCTTTGCTTAAATAAACAAAGAGTGAGGGCCACAAACTGAAAAACATACACAGACAAAAGCAAACTGTTTCTGCTGCTCCCTCTGCATGCAGCGATGTTATAAACTATAAAAAAAGGTACTTTAACAAGGACGGTTTGGCTGCAACCCACAGTTTTAAATAGTTTTCTTTAACAGCAGGTATATCTAATCAAATACAGTTAGGACACTGCTGATGACTCCGCACCAAACATCTTTGTAAACATAATATCTTAAATGAGAGCTGACGAGCACTACTGCCGCTCAGCCACTAGAGGCAGCAGCCGTTACCCTCTGCACATGCATGTGTCGATGTCGCCTGCTGCCCTGCTTTACCTTGCCCAGTGGGAGAGGATGTGGGTGTCCTGCCAGTGCCAGCTTGACTGTTGCCTCCCAGATGTGTGGATCGTGCATTCCTCTAGCAGTCACCATAAACTGGACGGGTTCGGACAGGTTGGCGACCTCCTGCTCGGTGTACACGCTCCCGTCTGACCGCACGCTGAAGCTCGGGTCGCTGCTGACAAAGCCCACCTCTCGGCTGTGCTGGCAATCGTCGAACCTCACTGCACAGACAGACAGAGCGGGTTAAATTAAAGAGAGGCACTGCATTTACCTCATGAGGTTCTGGCAAATCCTCCTCACATCTGGCAGGTTTAAGATTAACCCACATCCATCACAGCGTATCGCACAATATCTCATCCCCTCCTTGTCACTTCAGAAAACACCATTTGATGTCTTTGACTAAACAAACTGCTTATCTGTTTTTCTGCAATGGAATTCACCAGGGGAGACCTAATTCTTTTTTGGAAATGGACGGATAGCTTTGAAAAAAATGCATTTTCCTCAGCTTCTCCTATGGGAAGTTATAAAGGGAAAAAGTATATTAGCCTGACTGGGCCCATTGTACTCTGTGCTTTGTTGCAGACTGTCTTGAATGACATTTGGAGGTTTTGCTTGACTTGCTCACAAAAGAAGCCGTGAGGAATAGCACGCCTCCAACAAACATAAAAAGCTCTTTCTGAACTCTGTACAGTTTGGATTATGGGCTCATCCATCCTCTGCTTGGGGTTTATGGTTGGGTCAGAGGTCTGTTCTAATCTCAGTTACCCAAACATCATTTATAAATACAAAATTAGATTTGATTACCAGGGGATTTTAAAGATCCTGCACTTATTCGCTCCATAGTCAAAAATTGGTGGCTACAGCTGTTTTTGTGCTGCCTGGGATCAAGAATACACACTTCTCCGTCTGGTCAATATTGAATCTCCCAGAGTTCAGACAGATGGATTAGCCTGTATCAAAACAAATATGGCTGCTAATGAGGAAAAAAGACTGCGGATTTCTGTAGATTCAATGGGAGAAGCACTAAACTGTTAAACTGAGGTGAGAGTCAGAGCCGGTTCAGCTTATAAACAGACTGAGCAGCTGCTTAGGGCCCCCAAGAGCCCATACATTTATATTTAAAAATAGTATAATATAACACGTTTTATTGGTGTGTTTGCAGCAGCCTAAGTATCCCGCTAAAACAAGTTTTATTGGTAGTTTGCAGCAGCAAAGATCCCTTTATAATGTAAATGTAGCCCACTGTCGTTGAACATCTATAGTAGTACCAGTGCAAGGATCCTGTCTATAATGTAAAAAAAATCCCTTATATGTTTGTGTGCTGTCGACTCTGGTAACTGAACGTTCTGGATGTTTTCACCTGAAATGACAGAAATACACAAATACAACTGGTCAAAGTGATGAGAGCAGAGTCAGAATGTGTCAAATGTGAATCACCATTAGCTGAGCCAGGGGAGGATCTGCTGTCGGGGGCCCAAGAAACAAATTCAGCTTAGGGCCCCCTGAAAGCTAGAACCGGCCCTGGTGAGAGCAGTGCAGTTTTATTCAATATTACACATGATCAATGAGCTCCTTCGATTCACATGCATCACTGAAATAAACTCATGTGTTTGCACAGCTGTGTTTGAACCTGGCGACAGCGGGACTGGTCACCGGTTTGTTCTCTAATCGAGCTTTTGAGCCGAGCGATCATGACGTGACACGATACTGTCCATTTTCCCACATCTCCCCAGTTAAATGTTTAATAATAACCAGTAAAAAAAAAGCGTTCACTGTAAATATTAGGTCTGAAACACAGAATCGTACATGACGGTTATGACCCTGTGATGCGAATGTGAGACTTTACATATGGATTCTATGAGCTGCACCTGAACATTGTAGCGTGAGGATGAGGATGAGAGCAGGTGGGAGACGCCATTAACCGCAGACATGTAAGTGTGCGCCATGTAAGCAGTGCTCGCAGATATAGAACATATTGACTGCTGAGTTGAGTGCGCCTCTGGTGAGTCTGCTGACAGCTGACACGAGTGTTCCATTACACCCAATGAAGTGGGTACCAACAGAGCCCCAGACAAGAGCATTTATAAAACCCTCTCATTCCACTGCACAAATGTAATCAACACTCCAAAGCATAACAATCAAATGATTTCCACCATGATGCAATGCAATGAATAACTGATTGTTGCTTGTACAGTGCTGCACCCATCACCCGAGCACTTCTGAAACGCATGTGCACGTCTGATCGTATCTAACACATGCTAATAACAAGACAAACTGATCCTATAAATCACCAAAGAGCAGATCGGGCTGCTATGGGCAATGGCAGCGACACTTGTCAAAAGAAAAAAAAAAAAAAACTGTCAAGCAAGCGTTCTTTAATCAAGCTATCTATTTAATTTATCGCCAAAGCTCCCAGACGAAAGCCCAAACAACAAATCTGTCACCATATCTTAGCACCGCCAAAATGGGGATGTTTGTTTTCAACCTTGGGAGTAATTGTGTGTAATGGGATGGGCGGTAAACACACCTCTGACAATGTGTGCATCTGTTTACAATGGCAAAAGTGATTCATATTTTAATTTACAAAGAAACATACAGCCCAGTGGAGGACGTCTTTATGACTGACACCAGCTCTGGGTGCATTATTGTTATGGGACGCTTGGGATCGTTTGTCAAGGCACGGCGGGTTTCATCTCAGGTTGTGAAAGTACGCTTAGACCTGCTCCGATTGTCCTGCAGATGAATACTGACGGCAGCCTTGTATTATGTAAATTACTTCAATTACCTTGAATGGAGAGGGCTAATTGTTGTCAGTTAGACAGGTCTCTTGTGGCGTGGTGTCGGACGTGGGGTTTAGGGACTTACCCAGAACAAAAGAGATTCTAAGCACATCATGAGTGTGTGTTTAGCTAATGCATATATTCATTCAGTTTTTTTTGAATAAAAGCTACTGACTTCACACAGCGTTATAAGAGCTGGAGAAGGGCCACAAGGTTCTGAAAGCACCAAAACTGAAAGCACAAAAATAGTAATAGAAATTGTGCCTTACATCAATTAAACTACGTCACAAAATAATATAATTTCAGGTAAGTACAGTAACAATATAGAAAATCCAAATTCTATGTTAAGTTATAAGGACTTATGCTCATTTTTTCCTGTAATAAGGTGAACAATCATCATTGGAAGAGCAGTTCGATGCACTGACTCACAGGTCGGCGGTGCGATTCCAGCTCCCACAAATGAATACTGTTGTTGTGTCCTTGGGCAAGACACTTAAACCTGTGAGTGGTTCCTTGATGTAAAGTGCTTTGAGTGTTTGAGCGATATACACTTGTCCCTTTCGCGGCCTCACTGTTTCGCATATTTTTTTTGGTGCACTTTTACATGCTTTCTTACATTGTATGAACGTGCATTGTGTTCTGCGTCCTGATTGGCTGAGGGACTGTAGACCATTGTGTTCTGCGTCCTGATTGGCTGAGGGACTGTAGACCATTGTGTTCTGCGTCCTGATTGGCTGAGGGACTGTAGACCATTGTCCATCAGTCTCCTCCGTGTCTCCTGTACAGTACAGAATGTGTCAGACAAATTTACATAAATGTTGGATCGCAGTGTGACTCTGAAGTGCTGTATGTTTGCAAGTTTTCTTGTCGACAAAACCCACAATGTCGATGAAACGTTCTGCACCAACAAAGGTTTGAACTTTGTGTTTAAACAAGAGAGAAATGTGAGAAAATGTTAATGTCTGTGTATAAAGTGTGTGGTGAGGGGTTTTACAGCCAAGAAACATAGAATAATTGTAAAATAAAGCTGGATTTCACCTATCGTGGGTTATTTTTAGAATAAACAAGGGAACACTGCATAAAATGGACCATTTACCAACATTTTTTGCAAACAATTTAAGTTTAACGTCAGTTTCTTTCTCATAAATACAGAACCAAAACATGTCAAATGCTTTTGAACACGTAAAATAACAGAACTCTTGCACCCACTGTCCACCACTGTCCTCTGGTCCATTTTGTCCATGCCCCAAAGCGCACATCCAATTTAGTGCTGCACAAAAATATGTATTTTTCCTTAAGCTTCGCACACAGCACATACATTCTCTTTCTGACTGTGGGCGGGAAGTACAAAGCCACTGCGACGCCCCTGTAGCCGTCTCACACGCACACAGGACCTTGACCACTGTATTTTTTCATTAATGTTTTGCTATTCACTTCAGATCCTGTCTTTATAACACATTCATGTCGCAGATGAAAGCAGCCGAGAGAAACTGCATTAAAAGTCAAGATTACGATAAAGGATCCGGGGATGTGGCGTGATAAGGCAGCCACACTCAGATGAGCAGATACGGTAACATCCCCCCGATGCAAACTCAAGATACATATTAAGTGAAATATGAGAAAAAAGGGATAAAACATTACAACTATTAATACTAATGGTTCCTTTAGTTTACTATAAGCTCTGCCATAGGCTTCTTCTGGACCTTTCTATGTGGTAATCGTGTTTTTATGAGCTCAACACCGTCGAATGTCACCAAAAAGACTAAGCAAATTAGCGCGATGTCCCGTTTTCCATAACATTTTATATCCATTAGCTGCTGAGTGTTGTTTGCTGCCACGGTGCTCACAGATGGTCCGATCCAATGACAAAATCAAACACTAAACCAAGGACATTAGTGTAAGTAGTCAGACATGTGCAGCCAGCTCCCACCACGAGCCAGACTTCTGCAGTGTTTGTCAGCGGGCCGCAGAAAGTTTCCATTTTGAACAGCATGTAAAATGACAGATGCCAGAGACGGAGATTATGTGGCACATGGATACAAGGTTTTTTTACACTTTTTGTTTGCTCTGTGTCTGCGTTTCCTCTGGGTGCTCCTCTTTCCTCTACCACGATGTACAATATGGTCCGTTCTTTTGCCAGATTCCAAACCTCAGCGGGATTATCCTGGTTAAATGAAGGATTAAAAAAATGTATACCATTTATACTTTCTGTAACCACATTTTTAAATAAATGAGGTGAGATGTGACTATCATTACGCACATTTTTGTCCTTTTTGCCAGCACAAATAACACAAGTAGTCGATTAAATGGGCGATGGTGTTTTAGTTGACCAAAAATGACAGTATTTTATTTAAACTTTCAGGATTTATATGGGTTTGGCAGCAGGTTGGCTGAAAATGCCTTACCCAAAAGCAAACAAACGTTAGGTTAACATGTATAATTGATAATTGTTTCATTTTATATTCGTAATTAAGGGTGTTAGTATTTTCTAGCATCTTTTTACGCAGTTGGTTCCCATTTGAATGCATCCACAACGATCTCTCCTCACACAAAACCTGCCCTTTTAACCGCCTGATACTGCAGCTCTGTATTTCAATTCAATCCTTGTAACTGATCCAGCCTCCGAACGCTTTTCTGTGAGTACATCGCTACCCTTTGCTAGTTTAAAAGCAACATCTGGGACATAAAAGTTTGTCTAAGTTCACCACCAATGCTTCCTGGCTCCTGGTTTTGTGTTGACAGCACAGCTTCCATCGGCCTATTGAAAAACTTGTGAGAGTGAACGGCTCATTCCCTGGTGTGTGTACCAGAGTGGAGCATGTATATATTTTAGTGAATGCTTCCATCCACAACAGTGTTTGGCAGGCGGCTGAGGCTAGTGCCATTCTGCCCGAGTGCTTCTCCCTGAACTGGTTTGAGAGAGTGAGAACATGCTGTCCAATGGAGCGCACGGCAGAAGAGGCTAAAACAGAGCCGCTCAAGCAGCCGTGACTGCACACCGCTGGCTGGACACACTCGCATGGACAGGGCTTTGGTTGGTTCCTGTTTTTGGACACTCCCCATGGTGCACACGAGGAGACAGAGTTGTAAGGGCTGTGGTAACACTGGAAATACAATGTGAATGTTTAAACAGTTTTCCCAGGCTGAGAACAAAAAAGAAATGAGGGAAAATTGATCGAGACAGATGAAGATTGCTGGTTGCTTACTTCATAAATCAGATAATCCTGCAGCTAATGATCTGTTTGTGCTTATGATGCTCAAAAATCTAAACTTTCCTCCATGCTTTTTTCAGAAAAGTTTTACAGAAGACGTCAGTTACTATTAATAAAGGTTTACCAAAAGAAAGAGGTAGATTATCCGTCTCTTTTAGTTCCCACTGTGTCCATGGTAACAAACTTAGTGGGTGCACCATGTCTAAATGACGAACATGAGCTGATTGATTAATTAGTAATAATAAAGAAGTACACAAGCATATATGTACTCTGAAGTGGAAAAGTAAAGCATATGTAACTCTAAAGGTGCTCTATGTGCAAATGAATCACCGTCATCATGATTACTACTGTATTTTCTAGACAATAAGTGGCACTGTTTTTCATAGTTTGTCCAGGGGTGTGACTTATATGTGAAATTATTCAAATATATAATGTTACATCTTCGTTATTGTCACAGTGACACCTGGGCGAGGGCGCTCTAGGCTCGTGTACCAATATCTACTCCTCCTGTACCATTTCCTGTAACATTTAAAATTTCAACATTATGGCAATTTAAGAAACATCTGAGAAAGACTGAACAAAAATGCCCCTAAAAGAAAATGGTATTGTGCTGATTTCTCTCCGATTTACCTCTGGAGCTGGTGGAGTTGTTCAGAAGTGACACCGAGGATGAAGAATTCAGTGGATTTAGTGAGAGCTTGTTTTTTTTCTGCTTAAAGTGAGATCCAGCTTATGTTTTTTTCAGTTCTGTTTGCTTCTGTGATTAACTGTTAATATCTTATGTTAACAAATCAGACACATGTTCAGTTCTGTCTGTTCTTGGTCTTGGGTTTTGTAAAGTAAATTTCCCCCAAAAATGCGACTTATATACGTTTTTTCTTCTTTATTATGCATTTTTTGGCTGGTGCGACTTATACTCCAGAGTGATGTATAGTCCAGAAAATACTGTACTTGTCAAACCTTAATCTCACTTTAATGTTAACCTGATGTTGATCTAATAATGAATCTGATCTCGGGGTGTACACAGCAAAAGTTCCCCAGGATGTGACACAGATTTCAGACACAACAATGTGACGAAACCAGCCCAAAAAACACACAGACAGTTGCACAGATATATCTCAAAAAGACGCACACAACACTGTATGTATATTCACACTGTGCCCATGCTTCCCTGGGCATAACACTGTAATATGATAAGTTGGTTTAAATATACTCACTGTAAATCAAACACACTTTTATGCACACTCTGCTCTTTTCTCTGCTTCTTATATAGTCTTGTTTTTATTGAAATGTGGTCAGTAATAAACGTCCAGCCTATAGAGCGATTTCAGTGTATGTATGGATGGAGATGAACAAAAAAAAGACTTATTATTGCCCCGAATATTCCTTGGTATATGCCTTGTTGCCTTTCCAGCACTAATGAGCAAGTAAATTCAGCTGACATTACAAACCACAGATGCTAAAGCCATGGACTCGTAGCATTTATTGCTGCGTATGGGATGCACCAGAGACAGGGCTTAATAGAAAAGTGAGATTAACATCTTTAATTAGCCTTCTTCCATACTTTGTTGTAAGCTGAAATTTCCATCTCAAGGATACATTGTGCTTTATAGTTTCATCAATTGAAAAGTTCCAAAAGTTGTGAGCATCTCAGAGAACAAGTACGGGAACGTCATGAGTCTTATTCTGTGTTTAATGCTTGGAAAAACTTCTGGAAAAAGACAGAAAGTTTATCGTATAAAGGTGTGAAATTTAAGCGATTCTGAAACTTGACTCGAGGCGAAAAGCTAAAAATACGTCCATCCTTCCAAGCGCTAATGGTCTGTTTGCTGTACATAATGTGGATGGCAGTTGCGTCGCTGTGACTGGTTCATGTGAATCCGCCCACACCTGTCCCCCTGTCTCCTGCCTGTCTCTGTGTCACGGCTGTCTCCTGTGCGCTCTCCTCTGTCACACCTTCTCTTCTACTGCGCTAACTCTGCTGTCCTCATCCATCTTCCACACCTCCACCGGCTTAACCCTCCCACTGAAACGTGCCGTCTGCAGCGCCACAGCCGCAGCCAAAACAGGCACGGCTTAGGAATCAGGACGCTGAGCTAAACGCAACAAGTTAAGAATGAGAACGAGAGCCGTGACACGTGGAGTCTCGGGAAATAAAGAGTTCCTGTACCCGGTTTTTGCCAAATTTGTCTGCCCCAAATCACAGATATATTGTATAAGCAACTCTTGAGGTCAAATGCGTCAGCTGCGTGCTGTCTGCATCTAAAAAGCATAATCAGGAAGTGCATGTTAGCATGCTCGTTGTTATCACTGTCTTAGCAAATTATGGTGAATACTTAAGAATCTCAAAATGCAAAAAGTAAGAGAAGAAACTGCAAACCATCGTTAACACACAACATCCTTTTGTGCGACTTTTTTACCTTTTTAATCTGCACATTTTTGGTGGCATATACAGGAATTTCCATCTTAAAATAGCCTCTTCGACCTTCTACTTCAATTAGCAAGGTGGCAAAGCTGCGGTGCACATTTATTAGTTATTATTTCCCAGTTCTTCATGGACACGATATGAAAAAATCTGAATTATCATGACAGAACTGTGAGTGCACTGCTGCTGTTATTTCTCTCAGTTGCAATGGAAGATACAGGAAGATGGAGATTGCGGCTAATTGCTACTGCTAAAGTCTAGAAGAGTGACTTAAACACAGACTGTGGAGGCTCTGCAGGGGTAAAACTAGTAATGAAAGAGAACAGAACATGTGAGGAGTGGAAGTGTTACTGCAAATTTGAGATTGTACTGTATTTAGCGGGGGGTGATTAAATGCATACTTGTTTAGAAGGACACTTGCTTTCATCGAGGCAGCGGTGGCACAGTGCTTAGTAAACATTCTCTCCGGTACCCCACTGCTTCCTCAAGCCAACAGGAAAATCAACGCCACCCACTCAATTTGCAAATAACAGTACTTTTGCCAGGCCGATGCCATGATAGACAGTCGGGCTGCGAAACAGTAAATGAATGCGGCTAAAAGCATGGAACACACAGTATGTTCCCATCCATTAAGGGCGCTTTGATAAGGCAATCCAAAAACAAACTGAAAAGACAGCACAGAATCCTGCTACCTGAGTGTGCTGAGGCGTGTGCACCTGTTGTAAAGGGATAAGTCAAGATAGGGGGTTTTAGGCTTTCAATGCAGAGCAGTCACACCGAGGAGTCTAAAAGCAACAGAATTTCTTAAAACACGGGGTGAATCAAAGGACGCAAAAGCACATTTTCCAGACAAACCAAAATATCCAAGGGTACACGGGGTGCGCTGCAAGAGTATTGTGTTTCTGTTCTGTCAATAAAGTCTCTTGAAGATGTCTACATGCTAATCTCACAGTTTGAACACCTCATCTCGTTATAAAGCCTATACTCAGTCATTTACATAGCAGGTAGGTGTACAGTTTATCTTGGTGTAGGCATTTTGTTTTGCTTAAAAACTACCCATATTCATTCCACCCACCCACAAGGCAACAGAAAGTTTACACCTCGCAGTGGGTGGTAGAGTAACCACATCAGTGCAGCTAGATTGGTATAGATGTAAACGCGATTTCGTAATGAAGTGATTTATTACAGCTCAAAATACTACTCCAACCCATGGCACCCCATCTTACAAACCGATTTTGAAACCCAGCCCAGTGCAACCCACAGGAAACCTCCTAACTAATTCAATTTACATGCCGCTGTTTTTACCACGGCAGGTATAATGCGACTTTCCTCAAAAGACGTTTTTTCGCTGCTGTTGGAAATGGATTTCTTTGCCTCCACAGACCTGGTGCTTGAACAAAAGCCCACACAGTTCCTGGTGACAGCTCGCTTGCACAAAGGCAGACCGCTGCGATTGGAGTGTTTGTCGCTGCATGTGCTACTTGGGCGTGAGATTGGGAAAAAAAAAGATCTCCGCTGAAGTAAAGAGTGGGAGCTCTTTGCATATGAAGCAATAACAGTTGATGCGTAAATGGGCTTTGGGTGACACTGCACCCATAGGTGAGCGTGGGCTGTCAGAATACATTTGTATGTTCGTTATTTTTTTACTGACAAAACACCACCCGGTTGTTATCTTCTGCTGTTGCACTTTGGGCCCTCAATGGAGCCATGTCACATTGTAGACACAGGCACATGTGAGGAGTACGCCCACACAGCCACCCGCCGCGCCATCGCCACTGCTCCTTCGTGTCATTTACAGCTGTTACAGAGGATCCTACTGCTTTCAAACTCTGAGGGTGTGAACGCACATTTCACACTGTCACATATGTTACATTGTGGGCGCTGAAAAAAGGTTGAACCTGCATTTCAACAAATATGGAGATTTCTGTAAACCAGACATTATCACAATAATCGACATGATAGTTTCAGTATTGTGCACCGGTGCAGCTGCTGCAGTTATGTTCCATGAAGGGAAAGTGTGTGACTAACTCTGGATGTACTGTCTATATTTAATCTTTTATGTATAATGCATATTTTTGTCTATAAAGCAGAACATGCTCTGTAGGTTCTTCTTCATGTCGGGTGGCTGATCCTCTCAGTGCTTTAGGGGCCTCTCGTGGCACTTGCAGGAGCAGACTGGAGGAATGAGGGAGGGGAAGGGGCCCAGATAAAGAGCGAGAGCGGGAGCAGAGTAGAGCGGATGCAATTAAAAGAGCAGGTCACAGAGCGCAGTGCAGTGTGTGTCAGGGTGATTAATACAGCAGCATGCAGCCCACAGGCTGCTCTCCTCTGTCCCTGTGCAGTGTCACTGCTGTTCTTTACACTGCACATTACTACAGCTAGGGGGCTCCACTGTGTTTAGACATCCAACTGAGTAAGGACAAGTTATTTTATACACGTTTTATGAACAATAATACAGTTATACACTACATTACAGAGGCGGATATTTGGAGATCGTGGCACTGAGGTCTAGAGACTGGAGTTAACACAACGTGTGTAAAATCATGATGAAGATGTTTTAAAAACACAGGCAAGAGAATTAATAAAAGTACTGGAGAAGTGTGAGAAAAGGCCATGACCCTGATGCTGTGTGATATTGGCTTTATTAAGCTTCAGATAAATAACTTCATAACAGTAAGTGCTTTGTAACGTCGGACTTACAACAGAACTTTGGACCTGCTTTTTATTACCATTAAAAATAGACTGAGTCACATGACGCCTGGATTGGATAAAAATCAATGTGCTTTTTCATTTCCAAATGCCACCTGCCAGGACAGACGTTTTTGTCAGTTTATTTCTCACCTCACCTCCCTCTGAATACTCAGCCTCCACTCTCCAAATGATTCAACCACGAAGCCTTAAAAAAGAATTGTTTAAAGCTTTAGCTCTGTCACTTTGATCTGTTGTTCACTTTAATGAGCTGCAGCGATTCTTGAGTTTCTGCCTAAGTCTTTTTATCCAACTATCTCATCACAATCTACACGTTAATTTCAGAGCACTGCAAGTCGGTGAAATCTGGCTTCTTATCGATGCATCTGCTGTAGAAAACGTGCATCAAGGCGCTGAACAAAAGCAAAAAAAATCTTGAGCTGGTGGCTCTTCTTCGAGACTTATGCTAATGAGAAATGTTTCTTTTGAAAGAGTGTACAAACATATCTTTTATTTCTTTCATCTAGCTTCTACTCAACAGACCTTGCCTTCAAGGCTTCCCCTTCGATTTAGTGTGAGCAGAGAAGAAGCAGCGCTTTATCACAGCAATATCTTTTTTAAGGAGGCGAAGCGAAGAGAATGCCTCAAGGCTACACACTGTCTGTTATCTCCCACTACAATATAATCATTCGACATAGCTCAGAGCGCAGGAGTGGGACCTCAGCTGTGCCATGTGACAAAGAGGGGAATGTGAGCAAACTAGGGCCAAAGAGCAGGGGACGGAAGCTGCTTCTGGGAAATCTCTTTGACTTCTACTGGAGCGGATAAAGACACCTATGAAAATCCATTATCAGAGAGAAGAGCAAGTCCACGTCCAACCTGCCCCACAAAGGAAGGACCTGGTGTCCAAATACTTTAACTAAGCATTCATAATCATGCAAAACGACATGAGAAATTCAGTTTGAATGGGACATCACTCGGGGCTGTCAGTCATACAGTCACACTAAGAGGTAAAAAGATGCATCAGGGCAGATTTCAAAACCTTTCTGAGATCGACTGATGAAATAAGTGAGTGACTGAGTACTTGTATGTCTTTAATGCGTGGAATGGCTGGATAAATTGCAGTTACTCCACATAAGTGCTTGGGCCACTGTTTACAAGTGCACCACCTCTTAGCTGGTTATTTTTAGCGGGCCATGATTACCCCAGAGAAGAGCGTTAATAAATACTAAAAGACTCAAAGCAGGCTTCTCCTCCCTGTCCTCAGAGGAAGTCCAGACTCTCTCAGAAGGTAATCAGCTTTTAATTTTCTTCCTCATTCCTTTTATCCTCTCATTTTATCTCAGACGCTGCGCCTCCTGCAGCCCCTCCCCTTCCCCAAACCACTGCTTATCCAACTTATTCATATTTCTCTCTCTCTTTTCCCCTTACTCATGGTATTAGCATAAAAATGTTTGCAGCCTTTTCTGGTGATTGTTTTAGTGGCTGTGTTCAGCATCTTGATTTGATTCTGCACAATTGCCTTAATTAGCATTACAAATATATACACTTAGAGAGAAACCAAACATTTGGCTATGCCTGATGGACTCATTTAAGGGAATGAGTGTGCAGACCGGCACCATTACATTTATGAGATCAAAGCTGCTTTTCTGCAACTTATTACTTAGCCGGAGTTGCTTTCTCTGCACAGGCTATTTGACAAGTGCTACAGTAAATGAGTAATGGAAGATTTGAGACTCAGAACTGTATAACTCTCACTAAAATAATGTCATTCTTATTATTCTTATAGTTTATTGTGAGTCTATAAAATATTATGTATCAAAATGGGTCAAAAATGACTAGTTCTTGGGCTTTTTAACATTTACAGACAGATCTTCTTAGCATTTTAGCTTAACAGTGACGTCTGTGACTAAATCTCACTTTAAAACATCAAATATGGCCAAAAACAAAGTCGCCACCTGGATTTAACTAAACAAATAGGTCCGAGCCTCCTCCAGTTGGTCAGATCTAGGTTCAGCAAGTCTGTTCTCAAAGAATGAGGTCAGCTGAACCTGAATATACTGAATGACCAGGTTATTCCATCAGTGGATTTGTTCTTCCCCAATGGCACAGGCATATTCCAAGATGACAATGCAGGATTCATGAGGCTCAAATAGTGACAGAGGTTCAGGAGACTCATTTTTACACAACTACAACTACTACGACTACTACAACTACTACTACAACTACTACTACTACTACTACTACTACTACTACTAACCTGATTGATTTGAAGAGCAGAAATTCCAAGTAAAAGTGGTGTTCAGGTGTCTGTACTTTCTACTCAACGACATTTTTGAACTGGAAGTATTTTTTCAATTATTGTCTGAGACCTGCTGAAAAGTCTGAGGTTTTATTTTTAACACGTTCATAATTTGAGCGAACAAAAATATAGCAAAAAAACCCCCAATCGATTCAGTTGTTTCTGTTGAACAAAATTCAGCTCAAATATTTCTCAAAATCAGTAAATCTGAAGCTTTAGAAGATTTCAAAATCTGAAAACAGCTAAACACTTTGACTTTTTCATCTTTAAGTCACTTTTAAACAGGTACTTTAATACTTTTACTTTTACTTGTGTATTTTTTGTATTTTTACTTCAGATTTCACCAATATCCTTCAATAGTGACAGTTGTGCTGCAGGTGAGTCAGGTTTGGACAAAACAATAAAACACGAATAACAAATATTTTAAAATAGTTATAAAATATATATACACACACATATATATACACAAATATATACACAAATATATATACATATATATATATACATATATATATATATACAAAAAAAAATCTCCTCCTCACCCTCCGCGGGTGGTCTTTATCCCCTCTTTTTTCCACGCTCGGGACC
>JAIEZT010000013.1:20971149-21071149 GCA_019594935.1 Periophthalmus modestus
TTATTTTATATTTGGCCCTTTGAAGGCAGCCATTTTGCTGATGTGGCCCTCGGTGAAAATGTGTCTGATATACGCACTTGAAAATGTAAAATAATGATCTATATGTCACAAATTATAATTAAATACCAGCAAAAACACTTCTTTAAAATCTGAAAATCTGCTTAATGAGGAAAAAAACTACTACACATTGCAAAAGACAAAGTTTAAATCGTTGTAGGAGTGAAGACATCCAAACTGTTACTTCAGTTCTGGTCAGATTACAGGCCCCTATTCCTTTTTCAGGGAATTGGGGATTGTCTTTCCTAATAAAAAATAACTTCTTTTGCTACACATTGTTCCATTGAGTTTTAAAAATAAGTCTTGAATCAAAAGTCTTAGGACAGAGCGTTGTCGTTTCTAAGCTGTGTCAGTGTCAGTACATACAGGATATTTATAAAACACAGATAAGATAAGTACATGAACCAGAAAACCAGTTTAGACTCATTAAAGCAGCACAAGACAAACATTTCTTGGGACACAGGATAAACAGTTGGTCTAATGGGATCTGCAGGTCAAATGGAAAAGTACATACTGTATTTTCTGGACTATAAGTGGTACTCTTTTCTTAGTCTGTACTCTATTCCCAGATGCGATGTGAAATTATTCAAATATATAATGTCACATCTTCTTTAGGGGGCGCTCTAGACTTGTACCAGTATCTCCTCCTCCTGTACCATGAAAATCAACATTCAACATTACCATAATTTAAAGGACGTCTGAGAAAAATGCCCCCTAAAAGAAAGAGTCTGATTTACCTCTGGAGTTGGTGGAGTTGTTCAGAAGTGACGCCTGAGATGAAGAATTCAGTGGATTTAGTGATTTAAAGTGAGATCCAGCTTGTTTTTTTCAGTTTTAGTTCTGTGATTAACTGTTAATTTCTTACATTAACAAACCAGACACATGTTCAGTTCTGTCTGTGCTTCATGGAGCTGAATAAATATAAATGTGTGACGTTAGTGTGATGTACTGGTATTCAGCCTGTTCTTCCACATTTTATTCTTATTACTATAACTTGTCTTTAAAGATAAAATGTCTGTTCTTGCTCTCGGATTTTGTCAAATACGTTTCTCCAAAAATGCAAATTATGTATGTTTTTTCGTTCATTATTTTGACTTTTTTGGCTGGTGCGACTTATATTCCAGAAAATACAGGGGCTCAGAGGTCTGCACACTCCAATTAAAACACTGCAAGTAAAGATTTCCATCACAGTTGTCATAGCTTTTATTTTATTTTTTGCTTGTTTAACTGCAACAATGACAGCGCAGATTTTTTACTCTTCAGTCGGCAAAATATTATTCTGTCAGTGAATATTAAAAGCCGGTCTGTTTGACTCTTTCCCATTTAGTGACAGCTATTATCATGGAGTGGCGATCAGCCCTTAATGCCAGCCCACACGCCCGTCCCTGGAGAGCGTCTCATTGTCCGCAGTGGAAGAATATAGACAGCGGCATCGGAGAGGCCGGGCCGTCCCGAGGCTCTGCTATCTACCAGGAGCAAATGGGAGGTCTCTCTCCCCGGGCCACGGCGCCGAAACCATTATTCTTATCACTGCTGGACCACTCAGCGCAGCCCCGAATAAAACAGAGAGATCTTTGCAAAGGTCAAATGAGTGTGTCTTGCCTCGTGTTTACCTTCTCCCCACACAATTTAGTATTTCTCATTAACTGATAGTACATCACTCTTGACCTTGTGATAAAACTACATTAGCTGGAGACAAGTCATTAATCTACGGACAATCGGGCTGTTTAGGTTATCAGCGGAGAAGGAGTATACATGTTATCGGCTAATGTGCATTGGCTATAAAGGCAGTCGATGTGGAAGACGCAGTTCTAATGTGTTGGAGGATTTGGCTTAAGCTCCTGAGGGACTAACTACCTGACGTGATGATAAGTTTGTTGTTTAAAGTAGTTACCCAGTTCATTTCGGCGCTTACGCAATGATTAAAAGATCGAATATCGTCTGTTTTATGCTCGAGTTTTACTGAAGACAAAGCAAACACACGGTCAAAGGTGCAGGAAGAGCTCAAGTTTGTGTCTTAAGTAAAAGTACAGATACAGAGGAAAAAGTTACTCAAGAAAAAGTAAAAGTATCGATACACTTAGGTAAAAGTATTAAAGTATCTGTTTAAAAATGCAACTGTAAGTGTTAAATGTACAAATATGGATAAAAATGACTAAAAACAAAAAATGTCTCTACAATGCACTGTTAGACATGAATATTTCATAATAAATTGAATGGTAAACTCGCTATATCTATGAGCTGTTGTGAGGTTATATGTTATACAGCTTGGCCCAAAAGTCACTGACACTTTTAAATCTTCAGTGGCTCCTGTAATTCTTAAGTTTTTCTCACCACATTTTAGCAGTAGATAAACTGAACCTTCTGAGATTTTTGGCAATATATACGGTTATAATTGTTCACTTACACTTGAACTTATCACTACTTGAACTAAGGAGAGTACAAATTACCTAATTTTTAACGAATAATGTTTTAAGTGTCCACCATTTTAGGTTTTGCTCTGAATATCCTGATCCAACACACTTTACAGAACATTTAAAGCATTTCCAGGCTTACGGCTTTTATTTGATCCTGATATTACGTTTGAAGTGGTTTATTGTCTGAAGTTTATTCACAAACACCTTTTCTTTAAGATAGACCCACAGGAAGAAATCAGGACTAGTCAGGTCTGTGGAGATCACATACTGTCCCCTGTCTTTGAAAAACACTTATTATTCCTTTAATGGCATTTACGCTCGGGGGCTTCTCTGGTATTAAAATGTCGACGGTAACACTGCTGGGTTTGTGAATTTGACCCATGTACCACTGTACAATGAGAGTTCGTTCCTCGGTGCTATATTTGCTCAGATTAATGTCGGGAGGGTCGTTCTAAATGCTCTGAAAAAATAAAAGAGAAATATTTAGAAACAAAAGAGTTACGCATTTTTTTTCAACTGTCAGTGACTTTTGGGCCACCCTGTATTTTAAGGCTTCACTTCACTGGTATTTTTTGATCTGGGTGTTGGAGTCAGTGTTGGCGCTGAATAATTTGGACCGATTCAGGCTGAATCTCTACAAAATTTCAGACAGACCCATATGGTGATTTATTATAACCTCAAAGTTCTAGACTCTGCTCAATCAGAAAGATACGGGATTGCAGTTTGCTCATCAAAAGCAAGAAAAAAAGACAGAAAAGTCTTTGAGGAAAAGTCATGCAGCAGGTGTAACATAAGCCTATTCAGAACATTTTAATTAGTTAACACCATTTAACACTCACAAGACTCGATGTGCAGAAAACCAAACTTAGCCAACTAACTTTAATCAGCCGCAGAGTCTTAATATAAAAGGTGTTACAGACAAGGTGACCTGTATGTTTACACCCGGCTTATTCATCTCGTGTGGGATTTCCAAAGTGTGAATTCGAAAGCAAAAGTTGAGTCGCTGAATTTCCAAACACATCGCCACCTGCTCGTCTCCATGGAGATATTATCGCTCTGCTTAGACCTTTCAGTATGTCTTAAACATCAAACATTAAACCCCAGTTACAGATGTTTTAACTGCTCATAATAAACATGTTATTGTGAGCCAAAAAAGCTACAAAGTGAACCTTTAATGTGACGACGCAAGGCTCCATCGCTCGTCATGTTTAAGCTAGCCAACGCCATGCTAAACAGCTTTACCGACGACGTAATCACTGTTGATTTCCAATGAAAGCTAATGGCAGCACGTCTGATTTGCAATCCCATTTAAAACCTTTTATTCACTTACATATCTCAAACAACAAAAATGTGATCATCGGATGCACAGCTCACAGCACAGAGCCTCGTCTCCCAAAGCAGATGGATTAAATTAGAGGCTTAACCATAGCATCCAGGAGGCTAAAGACTCTACGCTGGGAATCTGGGAACCCCTCACATCACTTTCCCATGCGCTTCCCTGGAGATGTTGAAAATACATGCAGCTGTCATGAATCAAAGCAGAGATGAAAGCATTTGGATAGCATCTATGTGGACAGGACTATATTAGATTGTGTTCACTGTCAGTCACCGGCCGTGCGTTCAGAGAATAATTATGACACGGGCTGACATCTACGGCTCGGATGCTTCCATAGATATGTGAAATACTGCGCAAATGAAATGTGATGTCAGCGCTGTAAGATTCAGTGGCATCGCTACAGTCTCAGTGTTCTGGTTACGTGTTTACAGTTCACAGCAGCGTGTCACTTGAGCGTGTATTTATCAAGCGCCTGTTTTAAGAAAGTGCTAAAACTTTTTTGGCACTGTTTACTACTTGTTTTGATTGACTCACTGTGGTTAAAGTAGACGATTACCGGGCTTGGAGCGCTCGTGCAAAGGTGGAATAATTATCTTTCTTTGATGCAGGTCCATTGTAAGATTACACTGTGCTTTTAAAATGATTTTAACTCACTTTAGTCTATAAATGGACGTAGCTAACCTGCTACTCTGGCTAAAATTCACTTTTTATTGCAAACCTGTGCCTCTCTCTCTGTAACTGCTGCTGTCAGACTCGTCATTTTGGTCTTAAAATGTTTATTAACCCACTCTACATGATCCTGGAGTTTTTATTTCACTATTGTGTCTGTAAATCCACATATGAACATTAATAACAGACAAATCAGACGTCTTCTTTCCTCGAGGTCACTCCTGCTAACAACAGGTTTGAGTGACATGTTGCTAAGCGCTCACTCCCTGCTAAACCTGTGGTGCGAGCGGGAAGGGGCGTTACTGTCAACAGCCTCGGTCTGGATTGGCTCTTTGGTTGCTATGATACTCACGGGGGGATTTCCAAATATGTAACTGCGCTCCAATGTCGATGAAACGTTCTGCACCGACAAAGGCACCGACGAAGGTTTGAACTTTGAGTGAGTTTAAACAAGAGAGAAATGTGAGAAAATGTTAATGCCTGTGTGAGAAAAGTGTATAAAGTGTGTGGTTAGGGGTTTTACAGCCAAGAAACATATAATAACTCTAAAAAATAAAGCTGATACTCGCAGATTTCATCTATTGCGAGTTATTTTTAGAACGTGACCCCCATGATAAACAGGCATCACTGTATTCAACAAAATTGTAGTTGATCATATTGATGAAGAACATACTGGGCTGGGCAGTAACTAACGAAGGAAAAACCCTGGTTATAGTTTTTTGACAGTTTTTTTTTACTTTTTTGACGACTTGTTGTGTGGAGCCACATTTGAGCCGCAGCTTGTGGTTGTAAAAACACCACATTAATGGCCAACTTACATTCTGGTTACATATCTGAGCTGAACAGTTTGTTGCCAGTATCAATTTGCTCCAAGTTGGTGTCAAACTTTCCCATTGCAGAGACCTATCAAAGCCTGCCAACAGCAGCGCTCGTGTGTGAGCTGGCTGTAACTGGCTAACCGGGCTGCTGTGCATAAATCTGCTTGGTGCCGCGGGTGGAGAGGTGACAGCCAGTGAGATGAGGACATCCACAGCCGTATGAGGGATGGTGGCAGCCGCTCCCCCGGGCGGCAGTGATGGCACCGCATCGATCCAGCCTCTGCACTCAACCCTTTTGGCTTCGTCAGCAATGTTTAGTTCCCTCGATCGCTGTCAAAAACCCCTGAGAGAAGGGCCAGCCAAAAAGTGCTGATGTGTGAGCGACAGAACAGGTGTATAAATAGCAAATAACCAAATAAATAAAAAATACAGATGAACATGTGTACTATAAAGGTTCCATGGTAGTAGAGGACATTTCTTTTTGCTCCCTCTCAGTATATATTAAAGCGTCAGACTCCTTCCTGCTGTCTGCATCTCATTTTCTCATTCAGTGACCACGAACCTGGAAGAACAAGTCAGTGTTTGTATATTAACATCTTTATTAAGCTTTCAGAACGAGGGTGGTCCCCCTGTCCACCTGATGAAGCTGCATGTGTCTGAAAGACCTGAGTAATTTAATTATTTGCGAGAGGCTGAAGGAAACAAACTGGGGATGGGTCTTATGGTGATCTTATATATTGTGGCGTGTAGGCCTTCACAAAGCACAAATGATTACACACGTGCTATATTCTCATCACATATTGGAGATTTTTGTGTGGTTCACATGTAATCGGACTGAAATGTGTATTTTAATGTTTAATTCACCTGCTCAGGGACAGCACATGGAAAGCAGCAGTAGCTAAATCTGGAACAAATCATCTTTTCTTTTGTTAGATTAATGAATTTGTACATGGTTCCTGACAAATAAAGAAGAAAGAAAGAAAGAGACATCACCGAGTATCAGTGCAACTACACAGGTTGTGTCTGACGCTGCTCTAACATTTTTTCTACTAGATAACGGTGACCATATGCACTGCAGGCTGTATAGGGTCAGCACTCATGGGTCTTTTTCACGAGCTGAAATGAAGCTCTGTTCACCGCTGCATGTGTCTGTGCATTCACAATAACAGCCACGAGAAAATCCATTAGACACAGTTGCTGTTGTTGGCATGGTTACCGTTTAGGCGGGAGAAGCAAATCACCGTGCACTGGCAAATTTGCGGGGTTGTCAGACGCCGACAGACTAAAAGGGAATCCATCTCCAGGGTTATGCCTTAATATGATCTGGCTTGTGTTCTTTGTCTCCCAGGACAACATAAAACGGAACAATATTATAGAGATTTACACTGGCAGGAATATTCCAGCCACATTATACCAAGTGTCCCTCATGCACCAGGCTCCTGCTGGGATAAAGTGCAGCAAATCAATACGACATGACGGAGTGGTACTCACATTATCAACCGCTTTTATTTTTTGCATTTATAAAATAGATTTCACCTATGTTAAAAAAATCCTACTTCTTTTTGAGCTCTAATATTGCTAAGGCCTATCCCCTTTCTATAACTCCATCCTCAGACCCAAACCAAGACAAAGAAAACAATCGGGCTAGCCAGTATGCTAACAGGAGTGAAGGGCCTAAATTATTATACTATACTATGTCGGACTCGGGCACAGTGCACACTTAATGCAGCTCATTAGACCGAGCCAACTAACAGAAACTGAAAACAACAGGTGTGTTAGCGTCAGTGCAGCTAGCTCCTCCCTTCAGACAGATATAAGGCAGTGTCAGGGCCGGTTCAGCCTATACGCAAACTAAGCAGCTGCTTAGGGCCCCGAGGCCACCAGACGGCCCCCAAGAGCCCATACATTTATACAGAAAATAATATAATCTACCAAGTTTTATTGGGCACAGGGCTTGTGTGTTTACAGCTGCCTAAATATCCCTCTCAAATGATTGCGTTTGTTTTATATCTATAGTAGTAAAATATCTGCTGCTACATTTGTTTTTGAGTCGGGCAGAGGTGAAGACAGCTATGAGTTTACACCGGTGCAAGGACCACCACTGTCACCAACTGAACACAATACAATCCACCAGAAAAGACGAAAAAAAAGGTCTAGAATTAAAAAGAAATCCTGACCCCCCCTTATATGTTTGTGTTCTGCTCTTGTGGCTGTGGTACTTGTGACATTTTGGATGTTTTCAGTCTGATGTTGGTCAGAAAAACACAAATACAACTGGTCAAGGTGATGAGAGCAGAGTCAGAATGTGTCAAATGTAAATCACCATTAGCTGAGCCAGGGGCGGATCTGCTGGGGGCCCCAGAAACGAATTCAGCAGCCCTGGGCAGCGTCCTGCAGTAATGTGACAGAAGCGGCTTGGACGAGCAGCGAAACATCTTCACACCTTCAACCTTTTTGTCTAGTTGACAGGTTTGAACTTTTCTTTTACTAAGATCTACACTTTTCATAATGAATAAAACTAAATGCAGGATTATTTTCACCCTGTCCATATAACTCCTGTAGGGGATTATAAAAAGTAACAACCACCCGCTGAAAAATAATCGGAAGACATGGCATTTTCACTGTCCGAAAAAGAAAAAGAAAAAAAAAATCAGGGGAGCAAAACTATTACATATTTCTCACAGCGTTCCCGCTCTGAGGCTCGCCAGGAAATGTCAACCCAACTGTCATTAAAGACGCATTGACATTTTTATTCCATCTTTTAAAGCTGCGATTCCATCTGCCGACACAGCCCCGTAATCTCTGCAGTTTTCCCATCCACAGGAGCCAAACAGATTAACTCAATTACTCACATTGACTTGAGTGAATGGCACCGGAAACAATACAATTCTCATTTGGGCTCTGTAATCCTATGTGCAGGTTGGAAGCAGAGGAGGATGTGGAATATAGAACGTGGAGAAAATTGAAGGGCCTTGAAAATGAATTTGGAGCTGAGACATGAGCGGTGTTTGTTCATCTTATTTCATGCAGCCGCTTAGATTGAGCCAGAGCAGACAGACATGCAGACAGACAGACAGATGGAGCGGTGTGACGGGATAATAGGCACGCTGGTGTGTCTGACTTTGCAGATGTGCGAGAAGGCAATTGTGGTGCTATGTCTCCAGTCATTGAAAACTATGAAAAATGCTATAAACTAAAACTCTGAATGAGAAAAAATGCTGTGAATATACACCAAGACGAATCATCAAGACATTCCTGCACTGTATAACCTCAGATGTCGTAAGTGTAAGGAAATACCTTAAAACGACTGCAAATGCCAGCAGAGGGAGCTGTATCTGTTACCACGGGGGTGAAAAATGAACTGTGGCTATTGTTGGAACAGGGAATGTAGTGATGGTGAGTCGATGGAGAACAAGTGCGAGGAAGTCGTCCGGACTTGTCGTATAGACAGAGGAGCTTCACACTTTACAAAGTAGAGCGGTCCCTCGTTTATCGCAGGGTTATGTTCTAAAAATAACTAAAAGTAGTATCAGCTTTATTTTTTTACAGTTATTCTATATGTTTCTTGGCTGTAAAACCCCTCACCACACACTTTATACACTTTTCTCACACAGGCATTAACATTTTCTCACATTTTCTCTCTTGTTTAAACACTTCGTTCAAACCTTCGTCGGTGCAGAACGTTTCATTGACATTGTGGGTTTTGTCGGGGAGAAAACTTGCAAACATACAGCACTTCAGAGTCACACTGTGATCCAACATTTATGTAAATTTGTCTGACACATTCTGTACTGTACAGGAGACACGGAGGAGACTGATGGGACAGGATGGTCTACAGTCAGCCCTCAGCCAATCAGGCCAATCGCAGAACACAATGGTCTACAGTCCCTCAGCCAATCAGGACGCAGAACACAATGGTCTACAGTCCCTCAGACCAGAAATCAGGACACATAACACAATGGTCTACAGTCAGCCTCAGCCAATCACAATGGTCTACAGTCCCCAGAACACAATGCAGAACACGTTCATACAGGGTAAAAAAAAAAAAAAAAGCATGTAAAAGTGAACTAAAGAAAAAGCGAAAGGTGAACCGCGATATAGCGAGGCACAACTGTACTGAAGCAGACCAGCGAGTGTCTAAGGTTAACTGAAAAACGCAGTGTTATTTTTTGAGCATATAAGATTATGAAATGGTTAAAGGTTGAACATTCAAGTTTCGCTTACGAGCAAAGGGCTTTTCAAAAGATCAAGATGAAGAAAAAACTATATCAGTGAAGGATAAATGGAAAGCGGGAAATGGAGATGATCTTGTGAATGGACACTTTTGTATAAATAATTCAATTGTTTTGGTGCAAATATATGTTTAACGTTTTGTGCAGACTTTGAAATGAGTGACGACCTGGTCAAGAGGCAGCGGCGCAAAGAGCAAAGAGACAGTGAATACGACGCATAATAAACACATCAAATCTTTCACATTATAGCTTTAAACATATCTCCATGGGAACAAGCAAGTGACGAAACCAGGCCAAGTTATGAGTCAGATCTGTGGTGATAATGCTTGTTTTTTATTGTAACGATGTAACAGAATAAACGCATGATAGATCGGTTTAATGCCAGACTGCGGAACATTCCAGGCAAAGCTATGACATCTCTATAAAGTTACACAATGCACTTTAAGGATGATTTAAAAGCAACCAAAAGAGGGCAGAGTTAGTGCAGAGCAGTGTCAAAAGTATCGAAAATCAGATACTAATCGATACTAAAACTGGTATTGAAACTTGATACTCATTTCACAGGTATCGATACTAAAAAAGTCGCATTCACAGGACAAAAATGAGCCTTTCCTGAATATTTTAGAGTGATTTTGAGCTGTATCAGAACAAAAACACGCCCATGGACCACTACGAACCTACTGGATACTTCGGGATTACACAGATATAATACATGCATGGTAATATTTATTTTTATTTTGTTTTATTCATCTTTATTTATGCAGTGTGTCCAATGAGAGCACTCCGACACTCCTGTTTAAAACACAGAAAAACACAAAAACAAAACACAAGTACAGCATTAAAAACAGGGACAGGTGTGAGTATAAATGTTTGTCACCGGATTATTAAACTGAACACCAAAATATCCAGGTTTGCATGTACTTGAAATGGATTCCAGTTTTGAGAAGCAGAATAATCAAAATATTTTCTTTTCCTGTTTCAGTTCTTGTGCGGCCAGTTTTTAGACGCAGACAATCAAGAGATGTTGTATTAAAAGTTCTCGAATCAAAGTTCAACATGTGAGATTTTTGGGGAGTCTGTGAAGTAGTTATAAACTGTAAAAATACATTTATACAGTGTTCTTCTGACAGGTAACGGCCAACCTGCTTTTTCATAGAGTGAACAGTGATGGGCTTAAGTTCATCACCTTTTATCAAACAAAAAGATGAAAAAGTGGAGCTAAAGGTTTCAAAGGGCTGAAGTCTGCATGTGGATTATATCTCCATGCTCTAGTACAGAAAGAAGGATTGCCAAACTATTGCTTTTCTGTAATTCGATGGGATACAAGACTTATTTCTGTAATGAAGTGATCATTTTGAGTTTAAACTGTTACATAATTCAGACGTGTATGTATGTTTATCCCCACTCCAGCTCCTCCCCGTTTTCCCTGCCTCTCGTTTTGTTAATCAGCCCAGGGTCGTCTTTATAAACTGCTTCTGTTCTGTCAGTTCCTGCTGGATCGTTGACCAACCAAAAGCAACACTCAAACTCTGTCTCTGTAATATTCTGTTTTTTATATCTGTTTGAGTCACCTGTTCCTGGGTTTATTTCCCCAGCCTGTTTCCCCTTCGAATCCCCGAAGTCGAAGAGATTTTCACTGATATTAAATAAGACATTCATCCCTCGGTTGTTTATTGCCTGATTTACCATATTCTGAATTATCGGTTTAAAGGACACGTTCTGTTGTATTTACTAAGACGTTTGACTGTTCTCTTTGTGTTGCATTTGAGTCCAGTTCATCTGCGTAATAATAAGTTTTCATCAAGTGAAAACCCAACATATTTATTGGTGGAGAGTCTTTCAATGTATCATTTAGTGAATAAAGAAACTACTATGCTTCTACTTCAAACCTACGAACACTTTAAGACAGAAAGTGGTTCACCGAAAGGACAAAACCCCGAGACATAAACAGAATAATGTAGTCTACTCCTTTCAGTGTAGTGAAGAGTGCACTGGAGAAACTAAACAGTCACTTCAACACCGTCGAGAGAGCAGCTCAGGACCCCAGTCTGCTGTGCATCATCTCAACGACACTAACCACTCCTCTGAAGATAGTGAGGTTCAGATCTGAGCCAGAGAAAAGAAATGCTTTGAGAGGAAAGACAATCCTACAACTCTATCCTCAGACCCAAAACAAACAGGAACAAAGAGAACAATAGGTGTCCATTATACTTTGAATAGGGTCGTTAAGGCTGAAACTGGAGACAACAGCTGTTTCCTGTTTCCTCCCTTCAGACAGATATAAGGCCGTGTCCAGCAGCAAACGAAACATCTTCACTCCTGTAACGATTTGTCCTGTTGACAGATTTAAATGTCGTCTTTTGCTGTGAAAAAAGTCTGTTTTAATGATCATCGTTGTATCAGAATATTGAGTATCAAGTCTATTCCTGAGTATCTAAACTGAGTATCAGAGTAGGACGGAGCTGCAGCGTTTTTTTGTATTTGCAGCTCTTTCCGATCACTTTTCTTGTTTCTCATTGTCTGCAGAGCCGCTTTATTACAGTCCGCCTTGTGTTCGAAATCGACACATGTAAGCGGGGCAGTGAACGGAGCCTTCGCCTCAGGGCCGCAGATGGCTCTGGCCTTCTCCGACGCCGTTGGACCAAAACTCCTGCATCTCATGGGAGGCAGCAGCTCCCTGACAGCAAAAGCCATCTGTCAACACATGTCTGCCCTGTTGTGTAACTTCTCCTCACTCACAAGGATCAAGAGCACGGATGTTTTCTTATATACGAGTCTTGTGTCGGCTGTCAGGAGGGCGCACTTCACAGAGCTCGTGTGAGGAGTTGGAGAGGCAGGACTGGGGCAAATGTCACACGATCACTGACAACTGAATGTTTAAGTTGAAGATGTTTGCAGTGACGTTACTCAGAAACATGGACAGATATCAGACCATTAAACTGAACCCAAAATAACTACATTTGCTCGACAAAACGGGATTATACCAGTACATTTTATCAACTAACTGTTTTCTCTTGTAGCATATTTTATTCAATGTCCTTTCCAACACTTTCTAATGAGTAAAGTAAAACAAAAAAACAAAGAAAAGCTGGTTCTAAAGGACTTTTCTCACCTGGTTTTATGTTTTTATCAGGATAAGTCGACCTCAGACCTCTCCAAACTGTCACAGCACAACACGACTAATCATCTTTACTCATCACATTTGACTAAAATTATAAACCGATGGAAGAAGTTTTTTTTCTTATGGTAATTGTAGAGTTGTTTTTGTTACTTCAAGTTTAACAACATGGATTATTTTTCATCTTTTGTGTATCAAAAGTCTTGTTCCATTGGTAGATAATTATATTTGACAAGTGAGATTCACTCAAAGCAAGATCAAGAGAAGAGTTCGTTTTTTTAGACTTTTGTTTTCTTTGCAGACAAGAGACAATATAATACGCTACAAAATACAAACACAAAATACCATACAACTATACTATACAATTTACTATACAAAATACTACACAATACAGAATGTGACAAAACAACTGACGACGAGAGGCAGGGTGTGTGGTTACAGATTATATCATATTTTCCATGAATTTGGTCATGTTCTTTTCCCTTGTTATAATGATTCAATGATACATGTAATAATAACTATTGTTGCCACTATTATCATCATCATCACTCTTATTATTATTATTATATTATTATTTTTCTTATGATCATTATTTTTCGCTGCCACTTTGAACAAAAAATGATTCCATCCCTCTGTGATAAAATCTGCAGTACATTATTTTCAAGGCTAATATCTGTAGAAGATGGTCACAAAAAGAAAAAAAAAAAAAAAACAACTTCTGAATACCTGTACTTCTAAAATACAAATACATATATATCTGTTTTTGCAGTTGAACTTGAATTCATTTTAACTGGCCTCAGTACTTTTTGTACTGGTACAACTGACCTGGTCTTTATTATGACCAATAATGACCGACTCCCCTTCACGTGTCACCCTCAGTGTCCGCCCCGCTGCACAGATGCATGCTGGGAGCTCATGTGAGGTCATGTCCAGGCTCAGGCACAGAGCCCTGCAACGTCCAGGAGTCCAGCTGAGAGAAGAAGCTTTTCTCCTGCCTCACTCTCACCTCACACTGAGCCTCTGTGCCAACTTCTGTCTGTGCCAACCTAAGTGCCAGCCTAAGTGCCAGCCTCTGTCTGTGCCAGCCTCTGTCTGTGCCAACCTCTATGCCAACCTCTGTCTGTGCCAACCTCTGTGCCAGCCTCTGTGCCAACCTCTGTGCCAGCCTAAGTGCCAGCCTCTGTGCCAGCCTCTCTGTGCCAACCTCTGTCTGTGCCAACCTCTGTGCCAACTTCTTTGCCAACTTCTGTCTGTGCCAACCTCTGTGCCAGCCTAAGTGCCAGCCTCTGTGCGTGCCAACTTCTGTGCTTGCATAAATGCCAGCCTCTGTGGAAATCTCTGTGCCAGCCTAAGTATAAGCATCTGTGTCAGCCTCTGTGCCAGCCTCTGTCTGTGCCAGCCTGTCTCTGTGCCAGCCTCTCTCTGTATCAGCCTCTCTCTGTGTCAGCCTCTCTCTGTGCCAGCCTCTGTCTCAGTCCAGACATGGACCTGAGGGACCATCAAAGTCCATCGTCTCCTCCATCTGTAAAACATGATCTATAACGACATGTTCATCCTCTTCAACAGTTTGGACACAAACAGCAGCAGGTCAAACAGTAACAGTCACAGCTGAAACTGTTAGATGTGATTATATTTATTAAAAACAGCATCCTGGACTCTCACTGGATCTTCTCTGTATAAATAAAGATACAATTCAAATCTACTAACACCACCTCATTATCATTTTGTTGAGTTATTCAGGGACCCAGGGGCTCAGCGGTTACTCATTTCAACTCCCAACAAATTATCATCTCACAAAGTGCAGTGAAACTTCCTGGTTAAAGGTAATGCTTAATCTCTGTATAATAAGGAGAAAAACCAATAGAATACATTTTCAGTGGTCTTCTTTTCCGGGGCTGGATTTAAAATAGAAACCCATTCACACATTCCATTCCAGGCTCCAAAGATAAAAATAAATTGAAGCATGGCGAGATAATGAAGATATGCTAAAGAGGGCACTCCAGGAATATTGGAGCAGACGTCCGAGGCTGTCCCTGGAGCTTCTTGTTCTGACAGAGTGCATTAAAAATGTATCACGCTGCTATCAAAAGAGCGCACGTCTGCAGTTTGGCTGGATTCGGAGTGGGATGTCTCAGCAGATGTCTGGACAGTGTGTGGCGTTCGCAGGACCCACCCATGTCTGTCTGTGCCTGTGCCGGACCCTGTGATTGATGCTCGCTCTTTAATGGACGCTGGTCTAGACATCGGCATCAGCACTGTTTTGGAAAGCAATGGTGCAATATTTGTCCAGACTGGAGAGAGAGAGGCTAAATGAGCATTCACTGACATTTTACAATATCTGACTGAGAATTTCTCCATAGAACAGGACGTGGGATGTGAGGATTATCGGGTTAATCGATAATCGTGTTTAGCAGGTCACAGTACAGTCATAAAAATGTGAAATCGTCATGACTCGACCTGTCATGATAACATTTGAAGCACAATATATAACGATAAACGATGATACTGAAACGACTTTATGCCACTGTGACGATGCAGGACAAGCCATTTTTAAATAAACAGTATCATTAAAAGTTCTTTCTACAACTCACATCGCACATTATTACTAGAAAAATGGCAAAAAAAATGGTCACTATTGCAAAGAAAAGTGCCCCAAAATATATAGCTGCAGCTAAATCGATGCAGTGAGAATCGTGACAGTTTTAGAAGTGAAATTTCTAAACTCCAAAAAGTGCAATGAACGTGGAGTGTTTTATTTTTATGTGATCGTTCAGCAGGTTTGATCTGATAAAGCAGCTCACAAACTGTAACATGGGAGATAACACACGTGAAGGGACAGTTCACTGTTTGGACAAGGTGCCAGTAACTGAATAAAATCAGGACATTTGATTTTGTGATGTCTCTGAATAGAACTCGGTCATTTCTGTGTTAATGCAGCAGTCTGTTAGTCAGAGGACAGTATTTACACTATAATTCACACTTTTTTCCATACTTTGGCCTGACTTTTACTCAGATGCGACTTATATGTGAAATTATTAAAATATATAATTGTTCTGTTGTGTCTGTTCTTGGTGTCGGATTTTGTCAAATAAACTTCCCCCAAAAATGTGACTTATATATGTTTTTTTCTTCATTATTATGCATTTTTTGGCTGGTGTGACTTATGCTCCAGAGTGACGTATACAGTAGATGGATTAGAATTACGGATTTTTAAAAATTTTCTCTGAGGCCTTATCTGATGCTACACAGTAAATGTTTTAAATGTTACTCATTGAAAACAGAAATCTCTTTTTCAAGAACATTCTGACCAAGAGGCAACATGAATCGTGATGAGTTCAACATGTTTAAGTTGTATCTAAACCTTATTTCTGTGTTTCAAAACTCACTGGGCTTCGCAAATGGATTACTTTTCATCGATAATTGTAATTTTTCCACAACAATAATGGCGTCAGAAGCGAGAGAACACAGTGCAGGTGGAATTTTGCCTTCCTTTTGGTTTGTTTCTAGATGCACGGAGCTTTCAGAGAAGAGCCTGGATGGACATTGATGCAGGAAATTACTCCCACGCACAAGAAGAACATGTAAGTTTAAAACATTTAGAGTGGGCTTATATTTGTTTAACTCTACGCAGTGTGTTCAGTAGTTGCCCGAGATCCCAAACACACGCTCCATCGATACTTAACTAAGATGTGAGTCTGGTCCCTGCTGAATCTCCCTGTTTTCAAATGAACGTGATTGACAGGTGGATTAGCCAATCAGGGACACGCATTCTCTGTCCATATCAGAAAAAATACAGGAAGTAAACTATCGGGGGGCTGAAAAACAGTGTGAATTCCTGCTGAATCACCGAACAAAGCACTAAACACTGTCAATGTGAGGTGAGATCGATTAGATTTTATTTGTAAATGTTATGTGACCAGTTCTCCTTCGTTTCACTGAAAAAAAAACAACAAATCTGACGGCACGATCGTGTTTGTCCAGGCTTGAGACCAGACTGATATCCATCTGCATGAAAAACACACACAGATATCATTCTGGATTTGCCAGGCAAGCTCAACCGATACTTTGTGCGTTTAAAGATAAAAGCTGTAAAAGAGTTTGAGTTCACACTATCGGCACAAAGTGTGAGCCTGCTGCAAACGCTCAGAACAGCCTATGGTATTACTGTGCATAAATGTAATCCTGCAAAAAACAATCTACAGGTACAACTCTGCAGCTTTGTTACGTGTCACGATATAAATCTCGGTCGTTGTGTTAAAAAATGTAAATGGGATCAGTCTGTGAATATGTGCCTGAAAAAAGAGCTCCTGTGTCTAATGAAACCTTTTACCTCTTCACAAGATAAAGAGGAGCAGCCTGTGTTCCAGTCAATGCGCAAGGACAAGGAAGCTGGCACAGTAATAGTCCGAGACATTTTGTTCCTGACGCTCACCCCGGTCGTTCTCCGCTCTCCGCTCCGCTGTATTTACTATAGATTTCATTACGAGCGCTGATATACGGCTGCTTTCACAAAGTAGTGCACATAGGGTGACCACCTAAAATTGATCGAGGGACAACTTTGGAATATGGCGTGACGTGGGGAAATGTAAGCTCACAGATATTAACTGCAGTGACGCCGTGCGATTTCCAGTTTTTATCGACCGTGACGCAGGGTAAGATATATTAAAATCAACATATTAGAGCCAGTAAACCTAAAAGTCTTGAAAATATATCCATACAAAGACGTTTCCTGTGTAAATCTTGACTGAAACATGACTTCCACTGACTGTTATTTACACAGGGTTGTTTAAACTCTGTCCTTTGCGTACTATAAATTGCAATTCACGCTTGCTTGGTCGCCAGTTAAAGGGCATTACTCGACTTTTTAACTAGACGTCGTCCTGTCCCATTTCCCACTTAGCCGTGTTGCCCTGCAGTGGCACAGGGCTAAGAAACCACTACGGAAATCCTTCCACACGGCCACAACCTCCATGTCCTCCTGGGGTTCCCGCGAGTTCATGAAGCAGATGGGTTTCAAATCCCCGAAGCCGCTGTGGGTCTTGCCTTGAGGTTTTTCCATGTTAAATGTGGCCAATGCCCTGATTAAAATTGCTCAATAGTGTGGCATTCAGCGGCAAGTGAAGCGAGCTGCGTGTTATTAAATACACTCTGAGTTTCTATCTTTATTTGCTAAAGTGAGTGATTAAGATGAAGATGTTACAAGCATCTGACTAAAGCAAGATTTAACTCAAAATTCTGCATCGTTATTTAGATATTTTACATATTTTTATCTGGTGAAGTTCATAATTTGACTTCCTGGTTGGACGTTGGCAACTGGCATGAAGTACAAAGAGGTACAGTGGTCCCTCGTTTATCTCGGGGTTATGTTCTACAAAAAACCCGGAATAAGTGAAATCTGCGAGTATCAGCTTTATTTTTTACAATTATTCTATATGTTTCTTGGCTGTAAAACCCCTCACCACACACTTTATACACTTTTCTCACACAGGCATTAACATTTTCTCACATTTCTCTCTTGTTTAAACACAAAGTTCAAACCTTCGTCGGTGCCTTTGTCGGTGCAGAATGTTTCATCGACATTGTGGGTTTTGTCGGGGAGAAAACTTGCAAACATACAGCACTTCAGAGTCACACTGATCCAACATTTATGTAAATTTGTCTGACACATTCTGTACTGTACAGGAGACACGGAGGAGACTGATGGACAATGGTCTACAGTCCCTCAGCCAATCAGGACGCAGAACACAATGGTCTACAGTCCCTCAGCCAATCAGGACGCAGAACACGATCCACGTTCATACAGGGTAAAAAAAACATGCAAAAGTAGACAAAAAAATCTGCGAAACAGCGGAACCACAAAAGGTGAACCACGATATAGCGAGGGACGACTGTAATCCCATAACTAGTAACCATAAAGTAAACAAGGACTAAAAAAAGTTATGGTTAGATTAATAAAAATATATGATAACACCTTTGTTTTGTTAAATGAAAGTTTAAACTACCAGAAAAACACCTTCCCTGTGTGGAAATCGTGAAAAAGCTCAGTGTCTTTAGGGATATAAGCATGTAAAACTATTTAAAGATCAACCATATGGAACTTTCTGCTTACGAGTTAAAAAAACAAAAAAAACCCTTGTCTGCTGAGCATTTGTGTGTCGCTATATGTGTTGTTTTTTTTTATATCTATATTAACATACATACAGTCACAATGGATTCATATGACGCCTTTATTTCATCTCTTTGTTTACTTTATGACTTTATTACCGGGAAAAATGAGGCGACTGAGAATAGAAACACTGGTGGGTGTGTAGGAGAAGATACTTATGCACAAATGCTAAAGGCTAACATTGATTTTTTGCACAACTTGTTAGATTACTTGTTAGATTACCTCGTGTGAAGCCACTGCATTTTCTTGAAAGACACGCCCACGTAACAACACAATCAAACACGACGCCTTCTTGGCATTGCTAAATAAACAATATGGATTTACTGACTGTCCTGTAGGCTTAAACTGAACCACTGTGGACGAGCCGTTAATGCTTCTAATTATACATTTTAAACTTTGTATGAGCTGAAAAGTCTAAAAGTAGCTGCTGTCTTTCCACTATTGGCCACAGGGGACGTTTCAGGAGGTTTAATTGCACATGTGAGGGTTCGCTCTTGCTGTCGTTAGCAGTGCCATTTGAGGAGTCAGGTGGGCATATGCTGAACTTTAGTCTGGCAGCGCTGACGAACAGGTTTGAAAGTCAAACCCGAGACGAGAAGGTGATAAAGGGGCTGATTTAGAATAAGAGAAACAGATTCGTTTGATGGACAAGTGTCGTTCAGTCGATTATTGGGTCGATGGATCTTAGTCGACCAAAGTTTGTGTTAATCGAGTGATCATTTTGTTCAGATCAGGAGTCGGCCACATGCAGCTCCAGAGCCACATGCGGCTCCTCTTTCATCCTCATCCTGCGGCTCTTTGTGGCTTGGGACAAAAGTAATAGTGTTTAATTAAAGTGTATTTTGTTTGTGTCTTTTTTTTTTTTTATTGTAGTTCTACATTGGAGGATTACCGTGATCTTGAAATATCGCAGAAGCCGGTACCCGACAAAACGCTGTGAATTTAGGCTCCGCTACACGCTCCCAAAGCCCAAAGGCGATAGAAAAATGACGCTCACGGCACTTTTTATTTGCTTCATTTCAGTTCAGCTTTTAAACTCATTTGAAAGAGACCTTCCACTTTTTTTCATTTTTTTTTTTTTTTCATTATGTATTTAATTCTTCAAATGTTCAAAATGTGTTCATTACATAAATCATAATTTATTTTCTCTGTTTCATGGATTTCATAAGGAACACACTATAGATGCTAATATAAAGCGTAAATGTAAAAAACAACAATATTTACAGTGTTATCTTCATTTTAAAAGTCAAAATGTATTTGCGACTCCCGGTGTTTTCTTTTCTGTGGAAACTTGGTCCAAACGGCTCTTTGGGGGTTAAAGGTCGCTGACCCCTGGTTTAGATGGGATTTATATGGAAGGATTTATATGGAAATGTAAAGTGAGTGAGTGAGTTGGCTGAAGATGTGGTATTTTTTAAGGCAGATTTAACTCACGATTCACACGTTTAGTCTGTCTTTAAATACACATACATTGGTTCTTAGTATTTTTTCTGCAGTTGTTTTTATATAGAGATAAGTAATAGTTTTGAGAGCTTTTGCCACGGCTCCTTTATAGTCGATTAATTCGTGGGTGGGACACGTTTTCAAACAACTACGAATTTCTTTACTCAGCTACAGTTTATGGTGGAAATGTTTTCAGAGGCGGAGGTCGTCTGGACGGGATGAGAGCAGAAACACCTTCATTACATTAACCCTTTAAGGACTGAGCACATTATAGAACATTATAGCTCACCTAGGAAGGAAGTATCAGCATGTACTTTTGCCTTTTTTCACACAACGTCCTCTCTTTTACACCTCTGTCCATTCTTATTTTTCCTTTGATGCATCAAATAACAGACTGCATCGCAGCAGCTCCTGCGCTCTGATTGGTCGTCTTCGAGGGACGACATAAGCACATTACCTAATGAAAGTAACATATTTAAAGAGTCTCATGCCTCTGTTTTGAGACGCCGTTTGAATTTACATGATGCACAATTGGTTGCAGAGTTACGGTAATGAAAAGTCCACAATCGCGACTCTATCAGCAGCGATAACATCCGACACTGCAGGGTTAAAACCTCTGAAACCTTTTCTATCTTGGACCATTTCTGGACAAATGAAGAATTACACCATCTCAGTTAAGGTTAGGTTTATGTTAAGACCTTCAGCCATTTTCAGTTCTTTCATTTAACATACAAGTTTCAGAGTGCAGTTCCTCACAGAATCCCTGATCTAGACGTCTTACAACACTCAGCTAACGTAATTATAATAAACAAAAATGTATGAAAAGCTACACATCATCCTCCATTTATCATGTGAGTTATGAATAACCATTTCCCCGATGCACACAGTGTTTTCTCCACATAAACGGAGCAGGGTGGAGGTGGGGATCTAGTGAGAGAACCTGCAGCAGCTCCAGTAAATGTCAACAGTTCATGCAAAAATCATGTTGAAAAAAGTCCTATATGTGCAGAAAACAATCATATGGATTTCTTTCTGGTGTTTAATGATAATCCCTCACACATATAGATCATTATTTTACATTTTCTTACAGTCAGTTTTGGACTCTGTGGGTGTAAACACTGTAGAGCCAACGAAATGTTGTCAGGACAATACAGAATTAATCTAACACCCAAGAACCGATCAAAAAGCAACTCAGAGTGAGATTATAACGAGGTAAAACTAGTAGAATATCGATCAAATTGTATAAAAAGTTGATTTTGGATTTTATATCTCCTTTAAAACAACTGTTAACTGCTAGATCTCACTTTAATTCAATTTAATTCACCTTTATTTCGCATTCATGGTCCATTTTTAAAACAGACAAGGACAGTGACAATACAAATAGTAACATTTACGTTTTAAAAAGAGCCACACCAGCGTCTCACTTAGATTGAAGCGGATGCACTGAATCTTATGTTTGTGAGTGACATTATTGTTTCATTTTTTTACTTATTCAGCTGCAAATAAAACCGTACATTAAAGTTCTTCGTACAGCAAAGTGTCATCCTCAAGAGCAGCCGTAAAGTGTCATTATAATCCACCTGCAGCATTTAGAGACTGACTTTCCAGACTTTACTTTCGGCCAACTCCTGAATGCTTCTTGTTCTTTGTCCCAGCACAGTTTGGTCTGCGGAGCCTGTGCCAATCACCGAAACCCCACCAGACACACCTATTTGATAAAAGACAACCGTGCACATATATTGACATGCAAACTCTACATATTTTTCCATAATACTAGACCTTCAACACGGTCCCACTTGGCCATTATTTCCAGTGTGGCATAACCTTTTCACCGCTGGCCTTCGACAAGTGAGAATAATGCAGAGCAGTGTGCAAACAGCGGCAGTGAGGCAGGGGCGGGACAAACCGAAAGAGTCATCATGTATAATTTAAGGACAAGTGCTTCTCTCCTGAGACGCCATTGTCACTTAATAGGTCACAGTTATTAACGCAAGACACCACCAAAGCACAACGCAGCAGTCTGCACACAACAAGGAGCTGCTGATTAAGGTGATGCATCGTGTGTGGAGAAGAGATAAAAGGAATCAGAAACGGGAATAAAAGGCATGGGACGATTCTATGGAAAAGAAAGAAAATATTGAAATGGTGTGTTCCATCATCACTGAACAAATGCATGTATTTATTAGAGTGTTGTGAATAAGGGCTGTGAGCAGTTTGTCCAAAAATTTGCTACGATCAGCCCATAACTTACAAAAATGGAGCAACACAAAACAATTATATAGAAGAAGTTGACATGATGCATTTAAAAAGGCTCAAGCTTTTACTTTTTGAGAGCAGCTACAGATCAGGCCAAAGCAGTGACCTGTCCTTATACAGGGTGGCCCAAAAGTCACTGACAGTTGAAAATAACTCATAACTCTTTTGTTTTTAAACATTTTTATTTTAATTTTTTCAGAGCATTTAGAACTACCCTTCCGACATTAATCTGAGCAAATACAGCACCGAGGAACGAACCCTCATTGTACAGTGGTACTTTGAGTCACATGGGTCAAATTCACAAACACAGTGGTGTTACCATCAACATTTTAATACCAGAGATGCCCCAAGTGTAAATGCCACTAAAGGAATAATCAACAAGCGTTTTTCACAGACAGGGGGCAGTATGTGATCTCCACAGACCTGACTCGTCCTGATTTCTTCCTGTGGGGTTATCTTAAAGAAAAGGTGTTTGTGAATAAACCTCAGACAATAAACGACTTAAAACGTAAAAATCGAGGATCAAATAAGAGCCATAAGCCCGGAAATGGTTTGAATGTCATGTAAAGTGTGTTGGATCAGGCTGTTCAGAGCTAAACCCAAAATGATGGTCACTTATACATTATTTTTACTTCTCCTAGTTTAAGTAGTGATAAGTTCAAGTGTAAGTGAACAATCATAACCGTGTATATTGCCAAAAATCTGGGAAGGTTCAGTTTATCTACAATAGGAGTTTTAATTTAAAAGTGTCAGTGACTTTTGGGCCACGCTGTATAAAAATGACTCTGATGATGCTATGATTTGTGTTATTTTGTGCTCTCAACTCTCAGTTTAATTCATTCACTTTAAAACATAACAATACAAACCAAAGCAGCAAAAGTGACACCTGAAATCAAAGAGTTACGTCACCACAGAGTGAGACGCATAAATCTAACTATCCAGAGTTCAGCGCCTCTTCCCTCTCACCAGTGTTCGATGGGGTGTTGATTGGTGTAACGCCTTCCACCATGTGAACTCAAGAGACAATGCCCCAAGAGAAAACCGAACTGTATGTGCCATATTTACAAAAAACACTGACAGAAATATAGCTAAACTGCTACATAACTCACTCCATGAAGTCGCCTTTCTGCTGTGGTCCATGTAAACCCTTATAATCCTAATAAAATAATTAAGTGACTAGTTAAAAGTTGGTGATTTTGGTTGACAGATCGACGAAACAACTGAGGGACTAGAACGAATGCTAACAAAACACAAAAACATTTGCATTGAAGCTGACTGTATTCCATCATATATGTGCTGTATTATCGGGTTATAAATCGCACTGGATTACAAGACGCTGTATCAATGAATGGGTCTATTTCCATACATAAGGCGCACCGGATTATAAAGCGCGCTGAACACTGACGCACTCGCTTAGTCCACTTCTTTATACAGTCCATGGGCACATTAAGTGAAACAAAAAAGTAAGAATACGGCATCAAACACGCCTGGATCCCTCTCGTCATTATCCAAGTCAGTCTCATTGCTGTTACTTAGCATGATTAAAATTATACTTGTATTTTATCATCTAATACACTATATGTTTGAAGTGTGTTAGATATTAGAAGTAGCTAATATGGTAAGGCTATGGGTCAGTCTCTGGGTAATGAATAACCAACTGGGAAAGCAACTAATAGGGGTGAAGGTGAAAGGTTAAAAGCTGGAAAACCTGAACAGGAGGTCAGGTAATGTTTGTGTAGAAAGATAATGAGCTCTGTTGCTAAGAGAAGTCTAAGTAAAGTATGTTTTGTGTCAGGTGAATACATCATGAGTCTAAATAAAAGAGATCTCTGAGCATAGGGAAGGCGGAGAAAGCGTTGGAGATGGTGCGAGACAGAGACCATGAGAGGGTCTGTGTCCGATGCTCTGTTCCCTCTTGAGTCCTTTTGGTGGTAAACAGCGTGTCAAGAAAGGAGTTTTCTTGACACTTAGCTGTTCAGTGATGATTACGTTCTTCCTGAAAGGTCGGAAGACACCTGAGCCGCTCACACATCTCCTCCTCGTCCATCCAGCCCTTTGCATTAGTCTTGATGATGACAACGTCTTCCTCTTCAAAATGACCATGGGTGGTACTTTCTGGCCATTGTCAACCGAGATCTACAGTGAAAGATGACCTCTCGTCCCCTGTGGTGCGTTTAGAGATCATACTGACCCCTATTTGTCGACAGTCCAGTTCACGGGGAGGTCAAAGGTGAGGAGGAGCTCGTCCATGTTGGTGACGTGTTCTGGCAGAATCTCCTTTTCAGTGATCTACTTCTTGTCATTATGGCGTAGTTACACACATAATACTTCTCGAGGCTCTTGAACTGAGAAAATTAAAGGATTTGAAGTGCGCCTTATAGCCCGATAAATACGTTTGGTGCTGGGGTAGAACAGTTTAGTTTCAGTAATGAGTAATTAGTAATTAATACAGGACATGTTTGCTTCACTGTGGTTGATTCATTGACAGTTTGTTGCCAGAATTACACAGACTATTAGCTCTTTGGCTGGTGCTGTTTTCTCTCTCTCTGCGTGTTAACTTAAAATTATCCACAACTTCATTTTCTGTGTTTGCATTGGATCCACACGGTTTTACTTTCCCTCGTTCCTTCCTTTTTCGTTGTGCATCGCGGGTGTCAGAAAGTGTAGCTGTCCTGTAGCAGTATGGATTGTCTGTGCGGCAGTGTACGGCGCGCTGCTAATCACTTAACAGGTCCACGGAGGGCTGTGCTGATGGTGCTGCTCTCCACACAGCGCTCCGCCGTGTGTGTGAGAGACGGAGAAGGTGGGGTGTGTGCGCAGAGAAGATGACTGAAGGCTTCTGGCAGAACGAGGTCACTCTGTTCTACCAGGTAAATGTGTGCGTGGGATGAAAAGTGTGTTTGAATGGGACGCCATGCTCCAGCGTAATGGCTTAAATATGCTCTGCCATAAGGATTACCTTTCAACATTAGCACAAAAGTGGGCATGCATATTCTTTGTGGAAATATATGAGAGTTAACGCCAGAACTGATGTATATACTGGCAGAGCGGGTGAATGGACAGTGGCCAGAGGCTGAATCTGAAGTGGCACTAGAATAGGCTTTAACAATGTATAACTTTGCAAATGAGTGAAGAAACGCACAGTGGCAGGCTCAAGAATTAGACGGATATAAGATGGTAACTTTGTCATTTTGAAATTCCTTTAAAACAACATATAAATTCAGTTAACTTCTAATAGGGCAACAAATCACCCGTAGAGAGTCAGCGCGGTTATCATAGTCATTCCCATGTGACCAAATGCCACTTGTTCAATTTATATTCTGTCTGAAATGGCCCATAATGGATGATGTATTCCAGTTTGGAGTGTTATAATTGGACATAAATCTTGGGAAATTGTCTACATGGTGAGACTAAGTACCTGGATATGTGCAGACAGGCAGCTTTGAAGTGTTCTTGGTATCGCCGACACTGAGCGCAGTGGGTGTCCTTCTTGTTCTGGGAAGTAGCATCAATAAGGTGACGCACATACGCTCCACCTGACTCTGGGTGAGGAAGAAGTGTGAGAAGTCAATGCAAAAGAGCGGAAAGAGCAGAAAGAGCGAAAAGAGGGCTTGTATTTGTTTAGCAGGTTTTTTTTTCTGTGACCTGGACCGCGGTGCTAAAGGTGTTGCTTGGTGTGAAGTAGCAGGAGATGCCACACTTTGTCACGCGTCGATGCACCGCTTTCTGCTTCAGAGCTTACTAAAGACTGCACTGATTCCATGGATCTTTAAAGCACGCTACGGAACATTTGCTCAGATCATTTAGCATCTTCTATTTATAACCAATAAATGTCAGAGTGTGAGCCCAGTGTACAGCATCTTCTCCCTGTTGCACCATGTTGCAAGTAAAAAAACATGCAAGTATTCCCGAGTTTCTCATTCTCGTGGCCCTGGGGTAAATCCCAGCATGCATCAGAAACAGGAAGTGTGTAGTTTCTGGTTAAAAAGGTAACACCCACTCAGTCTCCATTGGGAGTAGTATTCCCCTGGAGTTCAAAGACATACCCCCAACAGTTTTCTGATCCTACTGCCCCGCTGCGGCGCTTCATTTGGTTTGCTCGCTGCAGACATTCACTCGGTAGTTCCTCCACCCCCTCCGCACACACACTTTACACGCACACACTCACACACACACTTTACACACACATACACTAAGCGTCCTTGACTCCAGAGAAATGCTGCGTCTCAAACCAAGCCCCACGCTGGTGCTTCCTATTAGAAATCGAAGTGCGTTAGTTTCCCTCTTTGCTTTGAATCATTGACATGTGCAGGAGGAAGGAGCCGTGTGTTTCTATATGCACCTCACAAATCTGCCTGAATCATGTGCACGTCATCATGGAGGACACACACACACACAAACGTCTGTATGTGCACCCCACAAATCTGCCTGAATCACGGCGCGTCCATGTGGGAATCCCGCTAATGCTCGATTAACTAGACCCACTTCATTAGAGGAAACTGGCTCTTTGGTTGATTCCAGATAGAAGGTTCATGCAGGGGGCACTGTGCACTCACCTACACACACACCGAAGGCTTACAACAGGAAATAATTAGCAGGCAAATGGAAATGATTGATTTAAATGCAACTTGGTAAATAAAAAACACACATTCTGAAGGCTAATGGCTTTTAATCTAGAAGTATTATGGTTTGCTTATCTTTCTTCGCTAAAATGCGCACACAGCTTTACAACTCCTAAAGGGAAAATTCTCCTTATTCTGCACATTACATTTGAGCGTAGATAGAATCTGCTCCAGCCTGTATGGATATTTATTCACCTCTGCACTACAGTTGCAAAGCACATTGTTAATAAACGCAATTCAGCAGAATCCATACAAACGCAATAGGCATTTCCAGGCAATTGGCAGCTTCGACTTCCTGAAGCATAAAGAGTCATATTTGAGGGCGTTCTTCGCGCAGCCTTGGCCTTATAGGAGCTAGTGCTGACTGATGTAGGTCTTTGTGGTAGTTCCCTCAATGTCATGAATTTTAAAGAACAGATAATAAACCCCTCGGGTCCTTATTCAGCACAACAGCACTTAATAGAAGAATTGCCTACCTATGTCTTCCCACATTTAATCTTGAAAACAGGGCGCGATGACTATCTGTACTTCTGATTACCTGGCTAATTCTCTGCTTGACTGCCGGCCTAAATGGGAATATTCTTTTTCGTTTTTACACTTAGGAGATAGTAGAGTGAGCAGACAGGAGTGTTTGGAGGTGTCTCTGGACTGATAAAGTGCAACGGGACATATTTTTTTTAGCTCTAAGAAACATGGAATAAAATATTGGAGGTTCAGACTTTTCATAACTTGAAAATGAAACACATCTTTAGCTTTATTAATGGACACAGACGTTTTGGCAATGGATGGAACACTTTGACATGTTATATTTCAAGATAAGCTCCATTCTGTTCACTCCACACGCTGATGAAGTGAAAGTCACAGCTGTCAGAGAGCTGTACGACCACGGATATGATTAAAACCCCGTTCTCACACAAGACAAAGACTGTTGAAGTACCGGAGGCAAAACACCTGCATCGCACACTTTGGTTTTCTTAGAGAAGAACAACTTTCATTTGCTTAATTTGTTCTACTTGGAATATGTTTCACGCTGTTTGCTGTTCATTTGCACCTTTGTAAGAAAGTGTTGTCAGCTAAATGTAAAGGCAGGTTAATGCTTGACTGCTGTGCCAATCTGTAGTGATGCTATTAATAGAAAACACATTAGCAGCATGACGACGATTTGGGTGAAAATGTGAAACTTTTCCCAGTACATTTCCGGAGCCTTTTGGATTGGGGTGTGTGATATGACACACTGCTTTATTTCCTTATTACAGGATTTTATTGTCCCTCTCGTATAAATAAATAGCCTGACAGTGGAGTGGAGGGCAGGACAGGAGAGTGCAAAAAGTGGTAATGGATTCTCTCAGATAAGAGGCCTAAATCTTATTTAGCACCTGGGGCGCTCCTGATCTCCCCGGGGCCACACTATTTCAATCTGTCTGACCTGCTCACCTCATTATCCCTGTGACAAAAACACAGACAATTTGACACTCCAAGGCTCCAAATCTGTTTACACAGAAAGTCACTGGACTAAACAGGATAAATACATATTGAAATATTCCTGACAGGTCTGACCAGACATTTAATAAACTAGAGAAACAGGCGAAAATAAAAGCATGTTTTATTTGATCATTTCGTTTGCGTTTATTGTCGTGAAAAATGTGCATCATTGCTCTGGGCCGGCTCGCAGCTCCACAAACCCGACCTTTATTTATACGCTGGAGGAGGATCTTTTATGCGTGTTTCCATAGAAATGCTGTTCTTTTGGCTATAATCTTCCACAGTATAATATAAATGTATGTATCTCCATGGAGAATGATCCAAAGTGTAGTTTCCATGGAATCATGCAGGTGATGTGAAAATGGCATACCTTTAATTATATATGTATAAAATATATATAGTATTCTATTCTATACGGACAGAATAGAATAAGAGTGAGAACTAAAGACAAGTGAAGTCATAAAGGTTAGACGGCTTCATTTAAAAAGATAGTGAATACAATATAGTGGTGGAAGATACATCTAGGAGAGAGGTTCTTTCTAACCACGACTAAGTGCACCCTATAACTGCACGAGCCTGTGGACTGCTTTGTAAAATGCTAATAGCAGAGAAGTGGAAGCAGCCACAACATCATGCAATTAATCACTCTCGTGTCTAAAATGCATTTCATAAATAGCCATTATAGCCAAGTCATCTAGGTCTTGTGTTTGATTAACCTGCGCCGACATGTCCTCCGGCCCTGTTGTTTTTGGTGCCCTACAGTGTGTATTTGAGTTTTTTTCGTGTTGGAGATAAAAATCCGTTTCATTTATCACATCCCATGCTCTGAAACACCTGTCGTGGAGAGTGTGGAAGCTGAGCCTGGGGGAATGTTCATGTGCACCGTTCCAAATAGAAAAACACACACACTCTGCTATAAAGCTGCTGAGCGTAGACACTTTTGTACAGACGGAGGCAGGATGCGCCCAATCCCCAGCAGGACGGCACTGCCCTACTTGTGCCGAGGTGACCCCCAATGTGCTCTACACGGCCCTAGCATGTGCCATTGTTATTTATAAGCTCACAGAAGTGTCCTTTGGCAGCGTAGCGAGCGCGTTCCACCTGTTTTTAGCAATAGGTGAAACTGCAAACTTGTTCCACAAAGACGAACATGTGCGTGGAAATGTAGACTGTTGAGCCGCTCATCATCTGCAGACATGACTCACTTTAATGAAGATGTGGGTCATATTATAGATTTAAAACTTAAAATACATCCTCCTTTCAGCAGCTTCACAGTCAGAAGTAACACAGAGTAAGAGGAAGTAAGCAGGATTTTTTAGAAACTTTAGAGACTGTGTCCACAAGCGAAACTATACACACTTTATTTAGATTTCATTCACAAGATTCAAGGTGAAAGAGCCAGATTGCCCTTAAATTACATTGTATTTTCCCATTACGTATGTTTAACTAGATGATTTCCTTCAGTGAGTCGTCTTTTCACTTCCTGTGTTACAACAAACATCTACGTTTTAACAATATTACTTGTTTTACTGCCCGCATCTGTATTACACAATAAGGGTCTATATAGATGTTGTAATATCATCTCAAACACAGCAATAAATAAAAAATATCGAGGCTGATATCTACTGCCAAATGTGAAAACTATGTCTTTGATATTTATATTTAGAAGGCCCTCTATTCTTCTGTACTTCATTACAGGGAAAAGGTGAATATATCTCTATTTTGTGGCAGAATCATCAAATTAAACATATTAACACTAGAAGCAAATGTGGTGAATTAATGTTGAGTAAATTAAAGTTGAGGCTTTTTCCAAATGTCTGCACTATAAGACTCTAAATATAATTTCCAATGAGTTAAAAAGAGACAGAGTGTTCCATACAGACCATAATACATCGTGTGAACTGAAAAAAAAAAGAACAGCGATCTTTCACTGGACTCAACTCGCTGTGAGTCGACAGAAGTGCTGCACTATATATAACTATAACTATAATAAACTACTCTCAAATAAAGTGTTTTGTGTAAAGTTGCTAAGTTGTTAGCTCCTTACTTTATAGAAAAAATGTACAGTTGTCCCTCACTATATCACAGTTCACCTTTAGCAGCGCATGAACGAAAGGTGAAAGGTGTGTTCTGCGTCCTGATTGGCTGAGGGACTGTAGACCATTGTGTTCTGCGTCCTGATTGGCTGAGGGACTGTAAACCATTGTGTTCTGCGTCCTGATTGGCTGAGGGACTGTAGACCATTGTCCATCAGTCTCCTCCGTGTCTCCTGTACAGTACAGAATGTGTCAGATAAATTTACATAAATGTTGGATCGCAGTGTGACTCTGAAGTGCTGTATGTTTGCAAGTTTTCTCCCTGACAAAACCCACAATGTCGATTAAACGTTCTGCACCGACAAAGGCACCGACGAAGGTTTGAACTTTGTGTTTAAACAAGAGAGAAATGTGAGAAAACGTTAATGCCTGTGTGAGAAAAGTGTATAAAGTGTGTGGTGAGGGGTTTTACAGCCAAGAAACATATAGAATAACTGTAAAAAAGCTGACTACTTTGTGGATAAACAAGGGACCACTGTATAACGTCTCTTTTGACATATGTAATGTAATGTTCTGTGGTCAGAGGACACATTTCCCATTGACCTTTGCCGACCTTAACCAAAATTAGCTTTGCTGGTTGTAAATTAAGGATGACGACTTCTTTCCTATCAACATTTGGTTCATTATACCTCCAGTACACTCCAGTAACGTGTGTGCTTTAAGTCCTTACATCTGTCTAATGATATATCCAGGGAGCTCACGGTGCTATATAGGCTGAAGATCATGGCCTCCGCAGGCTGCCGAGCGCACGGTGGCATTTCTAAAACCAGACGTGGTTGTGCCCCGTATGGTCATCCACCTGCAGAGTGCCCCAGGTGCCATCCCAGGCCTTGGACAGCCGGTTGTGGGCAGCTCATAAATGACTAATGGGCGTCGCATTAACATTCAGTGCTAGGGCAGGCTAAGGGCAAGACAGAGCGGGACCGGTGCAGTGTTGGGAGCGCCTTGTGTGTTTTAAAACAGTGGCTGATTAATGTTTGATCGGAAGTGGCCTCATTCTTCCACCGGCGCGATGTTGCCAAGCTAAACTGCAGCTGGAGTGATGGAGTATTGAGAGGAGAGCCGTTTGAACAGGAGCAGCACGGAAAAGGGTGAGCCGGCGAAATGCAGCGTGTGTGTTAATGAATAAGAAAGTAGATTTATGAGAAAAGCACATATACGTCGACATTTGGGGGATAAGGTGAAGAAATTAATATCACAGTGTTCTTGGAGCCAGATAATGATTTCAATTTGATTTCGAGTCATGTTCATTTATCTTCCTATAAGTAAATAAAGTTTGTTTCATGAAGTTGGGTCCTGGGGCTCTACGCTGTGCTGCCCAATGCTCCCGAGGACATGGGGACAATAAAGTGTCCCTTAACTTATCTGAGCAAGACTGCATCACACAGGGACGAGATTTAGATTTTGTGAAAAGTGTAAACTCCTGATGACTTTATTTCCACGTTCTTGTCCAAACAGCTGTAGTCTCTTAGCTGGGTGTAAATAATGTACGTCTGAAGTGGCTCTATGGGATTAAAATGTGCTCAGAAACGGTAATACGACCATATGCGCCGCTGTGTCGTCAAATATGCAATGTGCCATCCTGGATTTACATTGAACTTGGTATTATCAAGAAGTAGCTTATTTGCTGGGTGCATGAGTGACATTTAATGCTAGACGTGCGTGCAACCAGTGATCTGAAAACTGTTTGGTAAAGGCATTATACAAATCATGGACATAAATCATAATTAAAATGCATGACACACACACAAATTAAGTGTTTTTTAAGCATTTTGTTGGTGAAAAAAGAACGCTAACTGTGCTATCCTGAATTGTGGTTAGAGTACAGGGACAGAGATGTTTGGAGAAAGATTACAGATGTGTGTAATCGGAGCGGTTCGAGAGAAAAGGACGTGGCTGGGTGTGTTCAGCGCTAACACCTGAGCAGAATCTCACGTTCATGCTAAGAGGAAGGCCACGAGGGACGGTAACAGTAAAGTGAGTGTGACAGGTGACAGGGATAAGCCTTATGCATAAAGCTGCCAACTCTCTCCTCCATCATACATCCACAGCTGCACTGAGCGGGAGAATGAAGCTTTTCACATTAACACATGTTCGTTTAGCTGCGTTATAACTTGTGCTGTCCCTGAGTATGAAGCAGGACCTCCACACCAGCACATCGGTGTCAAGACAACTGCATGTTTAGCAGAGTTTGTACATTGTAGAAGTGTAGAGATTCAAATCAGTCTCTTGTAGCTTTGACCTCATAATTTGGTTGATTGGCCAATTATTATCTCAACAATATAGAGGCTCCGAGTGAAAAACAGCTGTTATCCCTATGGGGACAAATAAAAAACAGACAAATTACAGGAAGTCTCACCTGAACCAGGACAGTTGACACCCTAGTTAAGCAGTTACACAGTTATATTTAGAATGAACCTTGTTATTTCATCATAACCCGCGGCAGAGCTGATGTATTAGACTCTGCTCTTGTCTCTTGGCAGCGTTACGTGGGTGTAAAGACTTTCCTGATTTGTCTTTTTAGTTTAGGTTAAGTTCCTAATGCAAGTCCTTTGAGGGAACATCAGGTAACTTTAACTATTTACTTTTTTCAAGTAGCTTCATAAGTGAGAAAAAGCCCGCTGATAGTAACACATAAAGCGCCTGTGTTCAACTCCTCCTCAGACATCAGCCTCCTTCTCTCATTCTCCTTCATGTTGCGAATATGAATTGTAACACTTTGCGCTGCATTACATTGTAGGCCTGGAGCTATATCCCTAAGTGACATCAATGCAAGTGGCAGGAACATCATACAAAACAAAAGGGAGTTAAGACTCATTAATTAGACATTTCTCTAACTCTGAGATCTGCGTTCAGCTGCAAACTGGTCCACAGCTGTATAATCATGCCCTGCTAAGGCTTGTTTGTCACTATGACTTTACAAAACTCTTGCAAGGATTCACTTTCGTACATTGTATTTAATTACTGATATGTACTGTGTGAATGCTAATAATGAGAGTAAGTTCAGGAAGTTAAGTGAGACAAAAGAGGATGAAACACAAAATAATGTATGAAAAGTAAAATGCCTGATGCCAGCTGTGTGAGGCACAACTATTACAAAGACTGTGTGACGTTTGCTCGGGGAGTAATCTCGTGTGATGGATTAGTGCTGAGGAACACGCAGAGTCATTTGTCCCTCAACGCCACAGAATTCTGAAAGATCCTTATGGCAAAGCTGTAATCTGCTCATATACTGAACACTGCAGTTGATTGACAGGCAAATCACTCCTGCCACGGAAAAGGCCTTCGTATACTCCGCTTAAAAGCAAACTTGAGTGTTCTGTGTGCCTTTGTGAAAGTTGAGTGTCTGAGGTGAAACGCACGAAGAAGGGGTAAAAATCTAGAATGAGAAAAAAACAAAACTTAATGCTCTTTGTGTGAACCTGGATGCCAATCACTGTTGTCACTGTGAGGACTAGCACCTCATGCTAATGCCTTTCCCGAGTACATTATAATTCTAGCCAAGTTCTTCAAAAAATCGCACACTTGCAGCTCCACACTCACCACACAGGGAACACGGCTTAGAAAAAACACTGGCTTTTTAGTTCAGGAGACATTGTAATTTAACTGTTGGTAGTCGGCTTGGAAATTGCCTCTAATAATGGTCTCTACGCTGCAATTTCCGCTGCCGTTTGTCGACCAGCGTTGTCTCACAGGCTCTTAATGCTACTGTGCATCGCTGGGGAGAAGTGCACAATGTACATTATGGCACTCAGTGAAGGGAGGAGAATAAAGATGTGCGCAGTGGTGCCGTAGAACAAAGTCTTCCACAATGAGATGTAAAGAGAGACCACAGCACATGCACACACTCGCACACTGCTACTGCACAGAGCTGCTAATAATGTCCCCTAATGTTGTACTTAACCCTTGGGATATGCCGTCATTAGCCACTGTGGAACTATTACGAGTTAAGGAATTGGTCAGGTCAGTGTGCCGAACGGAGACGGTGGAAACCTTTAGGTCACGGTGTCATATTTACTCACAACTGAACCCGAAAAAGCTCTTCACACTATTTTAATTAGGTGTTTTTTTACTATATAATGAGATCGAAAAACACAAAAGTCACTGAAATGGTAATTATATTAAAGAAGTGACAGGGGAAATGGTGTGAAATAATAGCCAGAACTCCACTATCATTATTAGCTTTACTAGTAGCACATATAGGAGGGAGATAGCATAAATTAAAGTGCAATTGCAGTAATTAATGAGTCATGGAAACAGGATAAATGTGTTATTCTATTTCATTATGATGCTGTTAATTCTAGCCAAGTGTGATAACTGTAAACCAGGGATGTCAAACACATTTTCACCAATCAGCAAAATGGCTGCGTCAAAGGACCAGATGTAAAATAAATGTAACTACTTTTTAAACTGGTTAATTAACTGTTTCTGTATTTATTACTTATTCAAGTTACAAATATTACATATGTGTTTGCAAAGATGTAAAAATACGGCTGTGTAACTGCGTATCTTGAGATAAAATGACATTTTAAAACCATCAGACCTTTAAATTTACCCTGTCGAGGGCCACATAAAATGATAGTCCACAGCCTTGTAACTTCCCGCATTGATTACTGTAACTCTCTTCTCTTTGGTCTCCCTAATAAATCCCTCCAGAAACTGCAGCTCCTTCAGAACTCTGCAGCCCGGGTCATGACACGGACCCCCACTATCCACCACATCACCCCCGTCCTACAACAACTCCACTCCCCATAAAACAGAGAATTCACTTCAAAATACTAATTACCACCTTTAAAGCTATACACAACCTAACGCCTTCTTACATATCTGACCTCCTCCACACTGCTGCTCCTGCCCCTTCGCTCCTCCTTCTCTCTCCAGCTCATTGTCCCCTCTGCCCGACTTGTGACCATGGGGAACAGAGCTTTCAGCCGCTCTGCCCCCCAGCTTTGGAACTCTCTCCCTCCTGATCTCCGCAACTTGGACTCTCTTCCACTCTTCAAATCCAGACTCAAGACTGTTCAGACTGTCCTACCTTTCATAACCAATCACACATCTTCTATCAATCAGCTTTTTGCCATGTTTTATTGTATTGTCCAGTGTCCTTGGGTGTTTTAAAAGGTGCTTATAAATAAATTGCATTATTACATGTGCTGTAAACTATCAGGAGCATTGGTTAGCATTTGGTGCAAAAAAAAAAAATGTATTTAATGAATATGAATATGTTGAGCAGTATCTGAGGATAGTGGACGTAGAAGCGTAAATCACAGGCCAAAACACGTGGGCTCAAAGTCGCTACAGCCTGGTGTCCGTTCTGTATGTGCTGAACTCATTGGAAATCCGATAATGATGAGATTTGACACTTTTAGAGACGTACAGAAGAAGTAATCTCTGGTGGGAATGTTGGAGTGACCTGTGGAGACCGCTGTATTGTTGATGCTCTGTGTTCATGCTCATTTGTCGGATCCATTGGCTTCAACCAGCGTTCCGACCACTTTCATCTACATCATAAAGTGTTTCTCTCTTAAAATACATTGATTCAGAAATGTAATCCATCGGGGTTCCGCATACGTTCTTGGCTATTATTCCTTCCTCCGCAGTGGCTTGACTCTTTGACGCCCAGGCCTTTATAGACAAAAGAAAGCGATGTGTTTCTATTCATTTGGGAGAACTGCTACGATCACAAGACCCACAGCACTTTTTTCTGCGTGTAAAATATTTGAGCTGTCTCCATAGTTTGAAATCCTCAAGAGAACATAAGATCTTTTTACATTCTGCTGCAAGTTTGACAGCCATTTTAAAGGAAACGGTGAAGCAAAAAGCCAAGATGGTGGTTGGAGACTTTCTCAAATTTCTTTTACTGTTTGTTTGTTTCTTGCAGTGATCCGTCTCGGCACATATCTGCGCACAAACCATCTGCCGTACAGGTCCTGGGCGACTACACTTCAAGAGCTCTTAGTGGCTGTTTTCATCAGTACGAGATTGGTGGCAGAAAAACAGCTTTAATTGGTACTGCGGGGGGAGAGAGCCAGAAGGGCCCCCATGCTTCAGCACGTTTTTACAGGCAAGGAAAAACATACACGGCCTGATCCAAATTCCACGCTATTTCTGTATATTTTTTGGTACTTTTGTAAAATAAATAATAACACTCATCTTCTTAATGAACACACACAGATAGAGTTATTCCTGGTGATTTTGTCTTCCATTAAATCAAGCTGTTAGTAATTGCTACTTGTAAAAGTCAATCTGAAGGAATTTGGCTTCGTCTTTGGCGCGTGGATCTAACCGAGGATGATTTATTATGATTGTTATTACTGTGACGTCATTGGTGCCAAGGCTCATGGATCTTATGTCTGTTACGCACAACATCCGTGGATAAGAGGGCGAACATATGTCTGTGTAAACCCTCAATAGGGCGAAAATACATGAATTATCTGGGTCCATATAGAAACACAAATATTTACTCCAATATTTACTGAACATTTAAATCAGGGGTGTCCAAACTACGGTTCAGGGGCCAAATGCGTCCCTCAGACCATTTTTATTGGCCCTCTGCTGAACTGGCCCAATTGATCATACAGGCTTTTTTCAGCAATTTAAGTATTTCTACCACTATACCCTCAATAATATCATGTTTTGTTGTGAAACAGACATGAAATTAATGTTCCAAGCTTCATTAAAAGGTACCGTGGTGGTGTCAAATGTCCCAAAAGTCATTGACACTTTTAAATCTTCAGTAGCTCCTATAAATCTTCAGTTATACTCACCCAATTTTAGCAGTAGATAAACGGAACCTTCCCAGATTTTTGTAAATATATACAGTTGAAATTGTTCACTTACACTTGAACTTATCACTACTTAAACTAGGCTAAGTAAAAATGACCTAATTTCTAAAAATAATGTTTTTAAGTGTCCACCACTTTTGTTTTGTCTCTGAACAGCCTGATCCAACACACTTTACAGAACATTTAAAGCATTTCTAGGCTTATGGCTCTTATTTGATCCTCAATATTACGTTTTAAGTGGTTTATTGTCTGAGGTTTACTCACAAACACCTTTTCTTTAAGATAGACCCACAGGAAGAAATCAGGACTAGTCAGGTCTGTGGAGATCACATACTGCCCCCTGTCTCTGAAAAAAAGTTATTAATTATTTTCAACTGTATATCAAATGCATCCATCTGAAATCAAGTACTGACCACCGTTTTGTGGCCCTCTGCTTCAAATATGTTTCAGTAAAAAAAAAGTGTGGACAGCCGTGGTTTAAATGGATGCAGCAGAGTGAAGCAGTCTGTCGTAGATGATGTGTGAGGAGCAACTGGTTTTATCGTTTTCATTTAATTGAAAAACTGCACGAAGTAGCTAAAAATGTAACGCAGGCAAATACGCGCTCCAGTTTTACCTTAGTTACTTAACGGCAAAAGCATTTCAGCATTAAACACCAAGCTGACAACTTCCTCAGGCTGTTAATTAGCTCCTCACATTATTAATAAAACTGTTCGTTCTATAGACTTGTGTAGTTCAAACAAACAGCCCTGTAAAAGCATATCCATATTAATACCAAATATAAAATTAAACAAGAATGCATTAGCCTGCTGTTCTCTTTTAGTCATCATTAGCTGCTTTTAATATATATATATAAGATTAACAGATGAAGTACGATGGACGTAGTAAAAGCTGATGATGTGAAGGTTGGCTGTTTGTTCCTAAATAGGGGTCAGCCGCTGTCAGGGTTCTCTGTCTCTGTGTTGTATCACCAGTGCTGTGCTCCATTAGCCTGTGTTGTTACTGTAGCACTGGGGACATTTCGCGGACCATTAGCTGCTCCTTTAGCCTTGCTGCGCTCACACCAAAAGGGAACAGGTAAAAGTGGCTGTCCTGCCAATACAACGCAAACATGCAGAACCATCAGAGAGTTTGGGTTCAAATTGAATGAGGTTTGACTTTCCACCCTCACTTTTTTAGCCACGAGGTCGACCACATGTGACATCTGCAATGTTATAGCCTCAATGATGTCTGTATGGTGGCGTATTCAGGAGTTTTACTATTTATATTCTATATTTTTCACCCAAAGACCCAACTTTATTGCTCAATATTACCATAAGGACAGGTTGCCCCAGTGGTAATAAAAGATGGGTCAGATGCAGAGGACAAATTTCCCCATGGGACAATAAACAATACAATACTAACCAAGAATTGTATTGAATTGTGAGTATTAACTTAAATCACAACGGTTTCTCAGGGTTTCTCAAAGACTCAGACGTTGCAGATTGTGTCTTGCTCTAAGTGTCCAACACATATTCCACATGTGGGCTCACCCCATGATCTGGATGCATAAAATCCTCCACACTTGAGAAAAGAGGCGCACTTCTCTCCCAGAGCCAGTGGAGTGCTGCGGCTCTGTGCTACACAGAGATTACGCTGCAGCCTGAAGAAGACTGGAGGTGCTTCTAGTGCCGCTGATGGGCCCCAACAATTTGCACGGCTGGCAGAAAAACCATAATCAATCCACAGATTATAGGATAAGGGCACTAAAACCAGCCGAGCACAGCGGTTTCTCTTATCGCAATCACACCTTGACTCCTGCCTCAGGTACAGCCAATTAGAGCACAGAAGATGCAGCAGCAGCCCCTGCACATGGAGAAGCCTGTAGGACACCTCCCACTGCAGCCTGGCCCTGGCAAAGGGCCTTATTAGGCTCATACACACAGGCTACAGAGGCAGAGAGGCTACCGATTACCATAGCCAATGAGAACGCTCAAGAACAATATGAATTTACATCTAGTTTCAGAAAAAAAGCACATGCACAGAAGTGAGATTTACCACAGCTGACTGCCTTCATTTTCCACCAAAACAGACATGGACCGCACCAGATCAACACCACTTCATCAAAACACATTAAAATTTAAAATCTTTTTCACTTTGTGTTTCAGACACGTCCTCCAGCTCCTCGGTGGGAACCCAAGGTGTTCCCAGGCCAGACGAGAACCATCGTCCCCCCAGCGTGTCCTGGGTCTTTCCCGGGGCGTCCTCCCGGTGGGACGTGCCCTGAACACGGGAGGTTTTCTGAATGGTGTAGTTTTGGAGAGTTATCATTAGATTGAGTGCATTTATTTTGTGAACATTACCCCACTGATCCACAGTCTTGGCATCATCAGCACATTTCACACATGTCTGATCATAAAAGATGGTGATACGTCTGGCAGAGCTCGTACTGGCACATTGGAGCTCCTGTATGTGCCTTCAGTTTCAGTTTGCGTTGTGGAATAGGACATTGTGTGACTAAACTCATTGATACAGACGTGTGTGTGGGAGCAGAGAGAAGTGAAGGATACTTTAATGTATGAACCAAAGGCTGGTAAAGGCAGAGCTGAGGTCAAAATCAAGGATAACTCCCAGACTGAATACAAATCTTTGACGCAAGTGACTTTTTATTCCAAATGTTTCGTTTAAGCATAATGACTTTGGAGGCACGCATCTGAAAAACATATATAAAACTCGAGATTAACCTTCTACTTCTACCGTCATGTCACATCTTATGCCACTGTTATTAGTTTACCTCGGCACTTATCCTTGTTTCCTTTTCATCAAATAAACTTTTCTCTCTGAATCTCCGGAGTGAGTCATATCCAACTTTGGACAAAGAACAGTAAAGCCTTTTGCAACCTCCAAAGGTAAGTTTCCAATCGAGTGGAGAGCTCTGAGAGTGATACGTCTACAACAGGAATACAAAACAACGCAGGACAACTACAGCGCTACTGATAAATTATAGTTGACTTAATCAATAGAACCATTATTAGACGCTGTTCGTTACATAGATAATGAAATATTTTAAAGTAATAATAGTTAACTGAACAGGAAACACATAAATATTTCTCGTGGTGAGTTGATAAAATAATGTCACAGCTTGACTCGTAAAAAAAAGTGATAGATTTGACAGTTTACTTCATGTTAAGGCTGAAAAATATAGCAATATTTAACATCAGAGTCTTTAAAGCGATAACATGAGCAGTGGTGGAGTCGGAGTGAGTTATTTTATGTAAATATAAATGCTCTTTTATGCCTTTTGCTAACTCAAACAAAACCTGACTGTCTCTCTCGCTGCCTGCATCTCACTGTCTGCTCAATAAAGCAGTTCACCGGAGTCGTACACAATAAACCGCTTCATATCTTGGCCTTCAGAATAACCAGGCCGCTCCGCCGTCAATGCACAGTTCACTCTCATCGATGTCTTTGAAAACACACACATGTGCACACCTCGCCTCAGTGTGTCAGGTTTGTTTGATGAAGTGGTTAAACGGCTGCACATAGGACGCCATTAACCAGACGCTGCAGAGGGAGCTACAGTCACAATAAAACTACGAGGAGAATGCGAAGCTTGGTGGGAAATCCATCTCTGCTGTTTTGACTCCGCACCAGCGTCTTATTGAAAACGATTGCAGTCAAAAGGGGGTAAATTGACTAAGTAGGCCATACTGGGAAAATGGGCTAAATTCAGATCCTGATTGGCCACATGGGTGTAGGAATGATGCTCTGGTAATTGCACTCTCTTGATGTTTTCCCCGCCTTTGTCTCAACATTTGTTGTGTTATGCAATGTGATGGGGAGGAAAATAGCTTCCTGGTGATGCAAATGATGTTTGTGATTCTCTGGGCTCCCCCTGCTGAGACCCACATCTGAGAATGGTTTCTTCCACATTGAGACAAACAAAGTGTGGCTGCGGTTGGCACAGTCCACCGCAGATGGCCCGGTACCAACAGAGACAGACTGAGTGTTTGTGGTATACTCACCCCGCTGGCTGGACAGGGCGGTATCTGACAAGACAAAGAATAAAGGAAAACAGTGATTAGAATAATTACAACAATGTTTTCTTCAGGAAAACACATGCAACAGTAACTTACATACATGTTCTTCCCCTTGTGCACATTAAGGTCATCCATGGAGATTAAAGACACTGTACCTGTTTTTTTTAGCAGTTTGTCTGGTCCCAGTACAGATATATTGTAAATGCATACATCTTTTGTTTCTAAATGTTTTTACTTTATTTTTTCAGAGCATTTAGATCGACCCTTCCGACATTAATCTGAGCAAATACAGCACCGAGGAACGAACCCTCATTGTACAGTGGTACTTTGAGTCGCGTGGGTCAAATTCACAAACCCAGTGGTGTTACCGTCGACATTTTAATACCAGAGATGGCCCGAGTGTAAATGCCATTAAAGGAATAATAAGTGTTTTTCACAGACAGGGGGCAGTATGTGATCTCCACAGACCTGACTAGTCCTGATTTCTTCCTGTGGGTCTATCTTAAAGAAAAGGTGTTTGTGAATAAACCTCAGACAATAAACCACTTCAAACGTGATATCGAGGATCAAATAAGAGACATAAGCCCGGAAATGTTTTAAATGTTATGTAAAGTGTGTTGGATCAGGCTGTTCAGAGACAAACCCAAAAAGTGTCAGTGACTTTTGGGCCACCCGGTATAAGCTGTCTCCATCTCATTAGAAAACATTTTATTGTCGAATAATCAGGAAAAAGCTCGTTAGCATGCTAGTTGTAGTTACTTTTCCCGTCACGGCTAAGCTCCAGCACTTATAAACTCATTGAGATGAATAAGTAGGACACTCAGAATGCATTAAGTGAGGAATAACTTTTGGATCACTGCAAACCGCTGAAAACTAGTTGTGTTTTTAAGACGGTAAAAGGTGCAGAGCAGAGTCTAATGCAATGCTATTAAAATTACAGATTTTTTAGGAGGTAAATTTGCATCAATGGGCCTCCTACTCACAGAAGAAATAATTTAGCTGAAGAACAAAGTGAAAAAACATCAACAATTGAAGGAAAAGTCACTTTGAATAACAGGCTGTGACACAGACATAACACAGAGCTATGTATGGACTATATTTTCTGTCGCAACTCCACCACAGCCTCTGCATTTATCTTTGTCAATTACCCAGGCCCCATCATTTAACCACTACACGATACGTCTTCTCCTTTATTCTTCTTGTCATTGCCTGAAGCAGTGAAATTTATCATTATCTTCCCAAAGCAGGTTGTCTGCATATAGCACAATGCTGTGGGTTGTGTTTGGTGTTACATATGCCCATCAGCGCACACAAGGGGGGCGGTGTTTGCTAAGACCTTGACACAGCACTGGAGTGACAACAGTGTGGACCCTCTTAACTCCAGCCCCCCAGAGCGCCTGCCCTTGCCTCGTCCTCAAGCACAAACCACAGCACATCACAGGCAAAAGGCACTGCTTATTTTGAGAGCAGGAAGAGCAGATAGTACAGTCAGAGTGAGTGCAAATAAAGGATCTGGTCTCGTCTAGCGATTTTACTTTTGCTATATCTTTCTTTACTGCTACATTTTTGGGCCTTAACAATAATTACTAACTCATTTAAGTGCATTTTGTACTAAGTAACAGTCCTCACAGCAACATCTGAAGGTCATAACTTCTTTTCATAGTGGAATTTCGCTGTAAACAACATATTTTTGTCATTAACTTTTTTATTCTGAAATGTATAGTTGACATTTTTGAGCCCTACATGTCTGACCTTCATTATAAACCTGGAATAATTGCAAATGAGTAAAGAGAAGTAGGCAGGCAAGCAGGTGAAAACGGAAATCTTCAGAGCAAACAGGCCTCAAATGGAGGACAAAGCACGAATCAATCCAAACGCAACTGTGAGTGAACTAGCGCTGAGGAAACATGATTAAAAGCTCATAAATGTTCACATCTGTGTTGGAGCTGTGTCATTTGTCTCGGGGAGAATTCATCTGGAAGAAAATCTCTTGGTAGAAGCTATAGAACCAAAAACACTTAAAGGTCCACTCTGAAATAATGGAGCGTTTGCACAGAAGTCATGAGCACTCGTACGCCTGATCTGATGCTGCATTTAGTGGAAGATGCTGCACTGAATTATTTAACCAGGAATCTAAAATGCATGCGCTGCTTTTTGAATAAATGTCCCCTGTTACACTCTTTACCATGGGTCAGTTGGTAGAGCAGCACTATTTCACAGCAAAGTGATTTCAAAGTAGTGACTATCCCAACTATTACCATAAATAAATGTGTTTGAGCAGTTTTGGAAGGTGCTAAATGTGCTTTTCCCTTCTTCTAATCTCCATTTACTGCTCCGAAATTATGCCACACTGCAACATCAATTTGTGAGATCAATGTTAGCACTGGCGCTTTGATACTAGATCAAACTGCACACAAGCACTCATTGTTTTTGTGTCTTTCTGAACTTTTCTAAATCCATTTGAGTTTCGTTGCATCTGACTCCTCATCACAACAGAACTGGGTGACTGCCTTAACTCCGTCAGAACTTGCATCTTCGTTCATGTTCAATTATTCATCTCCCTCTGTCAAGAAATCAGCCCAGCTCGCTCATGCCAGTCCCCCCCGCCCGCCCCAGCTCCTAATCCAACGCCCGCACATACTGGCAGACTCACGTATTTGGCATATGGTGCAGAGCGGTGCTGAGTTTCCTTGTCTCTTCAGTTGGCCCTCTAGCCTCCCGAAGAGCAGGCTAAAACAGACTGGCACACACGGACCATCACACACAGCCGAACAAGAAACTGCACTCGGCATTAGTGAAATCTTGGCAGTTTGTTCACAGCCTCTTTAACAGGTTGGCTCAGCCTGTGGTGATGGTACAGCACTAATGTAATCAGGATCATGTAGGTCGCTTTGAGGTTGTAAGTATTTAGAAATGGATTAATGTTTGTTTGTTTATACGGGGTGGCCCAAAAGTCACTGACAGCTGAAAAATAGTCATAACTCTTTTGTTTCTAAATATTTTTCTTTTATTTTTTCAGAGCGTTTAGAACGACCCTCCCGGCATTAATCTGAGCAAATACAGCACCGAGGAACAAACCCTCATTGTGCAGTGGTACTTTGAGTCACATGCGGTGTTACTGTCGACATTTTAATACCAGAGATGCCCCAAGAGTAAATGCCATTAAAGGAATAATAAGTGTTTTTCACAGACAGGGGGCAGTATGTGATCTCCACAGACCTGACTAGTCCCGATTTCTTCCTGTGGGACTATCTTAAAGAAAAGGTGTTTGTGAATAAACCTCAGACAATAAACCACTTCAAACATAATATCGAGGATCAAATAAGATTCATAAGCCGGAAATGCTTTAAATGTTATGCAAAGCGTGTTGAATCAGGCTATTCAGGGCCAAACCCAAAATGGTGGACACTTAAACATTTTTTTTATTTTTTTTTATTAAAGTGTAAGTGAACAAATATAACTTTATATATTGCCAAAAATCTGGGAAGGTTCTGTTTAACTACTGCTAAAATTTGTTGAGTATAACTTAAGAATTATAGGAGCTACTGAAGATTTAAAAGTGTCAGTGACTTTGGGGCCACACTGCTTTTTCATTCCTAAAAAATAAGAACATTTATGGAATCTTTTTGAGGAAAATAGCCTGCAGAATTTTGCTAATGTAATTATTAAAGCGTAGACATGAGTGAATCCAGGGACTGCACATGGAAAGTAACAGCTAAATCTGACACAAATCATCTCTTCTTTAGTTTAATGAATTTGTGCAAAAGTCTGTGAGAAATAAAGAATAAAAAAAGAATTACAAGGTGTATAGAAGAGAATGCGTCAGATCAAGATGAGGTCCTGTAAAAGACCTTCGTTTAATGGAGCGACCCAGAGGTAATAATGGTAAAGAATCGTGTCACATTAACGCCCTCACGTCTGTACATACGTCTGTCTGTCGTGACACTGATAAAGCTCGATGTACATGTTGGCTCCACAGATGTGATATGGAAATGGTTGTTGTGGAGCTGTGAGCCGGCGCAGTGACAGATGTGGGCTTTGTTCTTTTGGCCTGTAACGGAGCCTCATGTTGGGAGTTAGATCACACATGAGCAAGCCTCTGTGTGATTCAAAGCAGCACATCAGTGACCTTGTGTTTGGGGATTTTATATTTATCTCACTGTATTCTCCACAATCTCTGTTTAGAAGCAACAACAAAGACGAGACTTGCTCTGACTGACTCAAACTTTGATAGTTTATTCACAGATTATTCCAAACACTGTCACACCACACACACAACTATTGTCACTCGCACAGTTCAGCTCAAAGGTGACTTGTGTGTCTTGCCCAGGGACACAATGGCATTAAACAGGATCAACCCTGGTAAGAGCCAAGTTAGCGGGTAAAAATCTACACAGACCTTTTGTTATAGTTGGTGTCTTTTCAGGTTTGATCATCTACTGTGAGCAATAAGTCTCATACTCACCACTGCTGTTATTCATCACATAACCTTGGGCCATAGTTCTTATACGAATATAAAACATGAACTAAAGAGAAGTACAGTCTGGTAATATTTTATGACACTAGGCCTTCACATAACCTTCTTCCAGAGACTCCAGCATCTCTGTTCTGTTACTGTGGGGCAGATGGCCAGTGAGTGACCTGTCGATTCGCTCAAGGAAGACAGCTTTCCTGATTTTAGAAATAAATGTGCTCAACTTTATGTTTTTACACTGACTAAACTTACAGATTCACAGTTTTTTTACACTTTGACAATCGGCTCATCGATAAACCATACTCCATAATCCATCAACGCTGGGTTTGCTTTTATTTAACTGTACTGGTTTGAATGTTTTAAGACGGACGAGGTTAAATCAGCATTTAAATCCTCTATTGTTTTTTAATACCTTTTGTTTTTTATGTTATATTTATACGTGCAGCACTTTGGAAACTGTCTTGTTTATAAAATGAGCTGTATAAGTAAAGAGGATATTATTTTTTAATGTTTTTTTTTAATATTCCAACTATACGTGCCTCTCTATTCCCCTCTTCATCTGAACACACACGTATCCAATTATATCCACATTTGCATTGTTATTACAAACATTGCTTATATTGATGCATAAAGAACTAAAACTGCGCAAGAACTCTAATAACGCAGTCACCAAAAGAGCAGAATCATTTTTAGGTCTGCAGTTGGATGTATGTGGAACAACAGCAGAAAGGAGAACATTCGGAAGTTAATCTCGAGTTAAAAGTCGTTCCAGATTTTGTGTCTAAGTAAAAAGAGTTAAACACATCAGGTGCAGTCAGTTTTTACATAAATATTGAGTCTGGCCCAGTATGAATTTGAGTTTGACCCCACTGCTCCAGGTGGTCACTGGCCACGCCTTCTGTCTTCTTCTGGGGTCTGAACGCCAAAGAAAACTCTTTCTCTTTGTGTCTGAGTCTCTCCAGGTTTAATTAGGCTTTTTACATATAAATACACTACACTATGCACTAGTTTTTCTGTATAAATAGTTGTTTTTGCAGTAAGGGTTAGATCACAGAGTCGCTTCACAGTTGGAGACCCTTTGCCACGCCCGCTTTTAGTCGACTAATTGATCCACAGGGTAAAAAGAATGTTTTTAGTGGATCTGGCCCCTCTCACTTTACACAGACTTGTAAAATGTTGACTCAAATGGAAGAACAAGTGACCTTACGGAGACATAACACAGATTCCACTACAGCATTCATTTCATTTGTTCTTAATCAGTTTGACTTTCTAAAGCTGTCTGCTCCAAGTGAAAGAATCAAAGCCACGCTCATGCACACTCCACATATTAAAACTTGCTCAAAAGGTCACACTTAGTCATTTCCATCAGAGGCAAAGAAATATTCTGAATAGATTCAAAAAGGGAAAGTGAGCTGAGTGTAATAAATAATAAAAACTCACAAACACAGCCTCTCGTTCGGGCCCGAAGATGCATCAATGTATGTGTCTGCTGGGTTAAGATATATTTATTATATGCTGTTTTTATTACCACAAAACACCCATTTGTTTTATTATGTATTACTTAAATCTAAAAAGTACAAATCTTAGGTAAACAAATATTTTTTCTTAAGAAGCAACTAATCCTGACTCAATCTTTTTAAACTGTTCATAATGAATAAAGTCTTCATGTTTTATTAAGGATAATTAAGCTGTATTTATCTAAAATGCTAACATGCTATAGGTTTGTGGAGGTTTTCTGTCCTACGGTGCCGTAAAGACGAATGAAAACGTTTGCAACTCGAGCACATTTCTTTGTTTCTTTGTTTTTCTAAGAACACAGTATTAAGTTCTTGTGTAAAAACTATTTCGACAGTAGCGCGGGTAGCTGTAGGCATACATTCTGTGTCGCATTAATATGCAAATTATGGCACACGAGAGTCTCAGTGATTATTTTGACCCTGACGTGGAAAAAGTGCAGCGCTAATTGTGCTAATGCAGTTTGGGAGGTTGATATAGAACGACACAGTGGTTCAAACAAACAGCCCAGTATGTGTCCTACTGGCTCTCTATTTACCCTCAAACATGCATAATATGCCAATCCTCTAGCGGGGTACTCCCAACCGGGTACTCCCAACCGGGTACTCCCAACCCACACCCTGGCTTATCTGAGGAACTGTACTATGTTTTCCAGTAGTGGTAAAAATAAGTATTTTGAGTGGGTAAATATTAAACATACGTAGATCTTTACCTTATATAAATTTCACTGTAAACTGTAATATTGATTTTAGAACAGTTTATGAATCACATTAGTGCAAAATAATAATAAAAAGGAAAACAACTTTGAATTAAAGCCGCAAGCGGCAATGGACGGCCGCATGGCACTCGGCTGACCCGACACTTCCTAAAAGTGGCGCTAATGCACCACTTGTGTCTGTGTTATTGTGACTTTTGGCTGAACTTGTCACTAAACAAAGCCGACAGACACTGGAAGCACCGATGCACCAAAATGGAATAACATGGGTTTTTGATGCATCGTCATGACAACACTGTCTAAAATACAAAATTTGCCCCCTAGACTTTTTTGACAGGAACAACCTGAAGAGTCACTCTGCCAAATTTCACATTTTTCAATGAAGCTAAAAAGTTGTTATATTGCTTTGAAATTTAGGACAATTTGGAAATTTTCCCATTAGAATAACATGGGCTCTTTCAAACCTCACCATGGCAACACCGATGAAAAAACAACATGGGTGTCATTGGCTTTTTTGATCGAGATGGCACAAAGAGTCATTCTGCAAAATTTCACATTATTCCATGAAACTAATATTTTTTCTCATGAATGGGAAATTTTGGGATCACTCCCATTAGGATAACACGGGCACTTTGGTGCATCGCCATGGCAACACGGGCAAAAAAACAACATGGGTCTCACTGACTTTTTTGATTGGGATGATCAATGGAATTTTGGGTCAAATTTGTGTTTGTGTGTGTCCTGGTGTTACATGTACTAGACATCACTGTATGTACTAGACCTCACTGTAAGTACTAGACCGCACTGTATGCACTAGACCTCACTGTATGTATGTACTAGACCTCACTGTATGCACTAGACCTCACTGTATGTACTAGACCTCACTGTATGTACTAGACCTCACTGTAAGTACTAGACCTCACTGTATGTACTAGACCTCACTGTAAGTACTAGACCTCACTGTAAGTACTAGACCTCACTGTATGTACTAGACCTCACTGTAAGTACTAGACCTCACTGTATGCACTAGACCTCACTGTATGTATGTACTAGACCTCACTGTATGTACTAGGCCTCACTGTAAGTACTAGACCTCACTGTATGCACTAGACCTCACTGTATGTATGTACTAGACCTCACTGTATGTACTAGGCCTCACTGTAAGTACTAGACCTCACTGTATGTACTGTACTAGACCTCACTGTATGTATGTACTAGACCTCACTGTATGTACTAGACCTCACTGTAAGTACTAGACCTCACTGTATGCACTAGACCTCACTGTATGTATGTACTAGACCTCACTGTATGTACTAGGCCTCACTGTAAGTACTAGACCTCACTGTATGTACTAGACCTCACTGTACGCACTAGGCCTCATCATACACATTAATAAATATTTCAGAGGGTGTGGAGCTTTTGTTTCATTGAGACATTACAAACATATTTCATTGTACCATCTACTGCATTTGGTTTTGAGGATCTGGCAACACTGCATGAGCGTGTTCAGAGCCCCACAGACTCAGCTCCAGCAGAGGGAGAGCTGGGTGTAGTACTGGTGCTCATGTGAGGAGGGCCTTTGGGTGTGTTTGCGTCGAGTGTACTGGCCTGTGTCTGTGGACTAGAATGATGATGGCGATGGCTCTTGGACAGTGGAGAGGAACAGAGACCCAGAGGAGGAGAGAGGCCGCCACAGAACAAAGAGACACATAACGCCTTTGCCCCAGGTCGCCGCAGACGTGGACACCGGACCTGCTCTTCATGATTTTGTAAAGTGAGCATTTCAACTTTAGGGATTTGTAGTCTTTTTATCAGTCGCAAACTATAATAAACTCTGTACATTTGAACTGCTTTTGGTTTTACAGACCCCTGTCCATACTCTCACCTCATGTTTTTAAATTACAAATTAAATTAAATTTGTTTAAGTTGGAAAGTTTGGAGAATCCTTAGAAGTTGATGCTTGCAAAAAAGATCTACCAAGTGATGAATTGATGACAGAAGTAGAGGACATTTTGGAGAGACTGAAGAAGAAACTATCTGGAGATTGCAGCGATATTTTGGAGGATATTGAGAAACTGGTCCAGGATGGAGAAGCTACAGAGACAGAGGCTGATTCTTCACGTTCTCCAGGTGTTGTTTTCAAGGATGTCTAAGCTGCTGAAGTCAAACAAGCCATTCTTCCAAAAGTCAAGATCTGGGCCGACGAAACATCTGCAGTGACGAGGACGACCTTCATCTTTTTGTACACTAAGGGCCTGACCAAAGTTTCTGAATGCACCAAGATTTACTGGGTTTCTTTTTGTATCTCTTATAGAATATTTATGCAAAATGGCCTTTTTTAAATCTATTAACCATATTTTAATGCTGTCCACTAATCAAATACAAAGCTGGAGTTGTATTTGGATCATTCACGCTTGTTTCATGAATCAAAAGTCGTCTTGTCTGAGCGCTCGAAAACGCTCCATTCACACACACACTTTTTAAAACACCATATATCTACAGCAGGTCGGGTTGGGGCGGGGTTAGGCGTCATTTTTTCACAGGCTGTTATTACTATAGCCTCTAAAATATTTGATCTACATTGGACTATAATCGATTATGTTTGATAAAAAAAGTTACATAAGCGGCACAACCTGACGCCACCACAGAGCCCCTTTTTGAGCAGCAATGCCCGAATTTTCTACATTAAGAAGAATTCAAAAAAAGCGATTTGGAGACAGGAGACGAGGTATTATTTTGTTTTGCGCTTCTCTTCACTCATGCACTCATCCTACATCCTGTACACGAGTCTAATTATAAAACTATGAGGTTTTCTCAAGCCCCTGAAGAAGAAAGACTCTGTGGTACATGTGAGTTGGAGAAGTGGAAAGTGAAGCTCATTTTTTGTTGTATTGTCCATTGTATGATGAATTTATGAATCGTTTATTTGATGAAATGTTCACCTGATGCCCTGATATGTTCTGGTGTAATGACGACAACAGGAGATGGTTGTTTTGTTCTAATGTTTATAAGTTGGCATCATTTCTCGGTAAAGTCTGGAAGAAATGGCAAATAAGTTTGTTTAAATGAGGTGGTTGTAACTGACCTATTGTATTTTATTGTATTTTGTTAATGGTGTATTTATTTATACCTGTTTCCATAGAATAATGCAGGTGAAATGTTTGGGTTTTTTAGTTTTTCCATTTTTTTTATTTTTTATTTTTCCAGTATTGCCAGTTTTTCCAGTTTTTATTTGTTTATTTAGTTTTTTGAGTTTTTCAATTTTTATTATTATTATTTTATTTTATTTTAAGTTTGTCCAGTTTATTTCTTAATTTAATTTTATTTTATTTGTTTTTGTCTATTTATGTATTCATTATTTTATTTTTAAGTTTGTCCAGTTTTTTGGGGATTTTTTTGTTGTTTTTTCGAGAAGGAGGGTCTAAGGACGGGGGATGTTCTGGGACTCTTCTCCATTTGCTTGTTTTCTGTTGATTCATTTGTTTGTCTGTTTCACTGTTGATTTTCTAACTTTCTGTTGGTTAAATCCCGTCTCATGTTCAGCCCAGTCTTATAATCCCATTAAAGGACTCAGCATTTTTTGTATAAGACACAATAATAACAGATTCATTCATTCATATAAAAGCAGTAGGAGTAGCAAAATTGTAGGTCGCCCTGATGCGACTTTGTACAGACAAACACGACGATGATATAAAGAAAAGACTGGACAGAGGAGGCTTTCTTCTCACAGACTCATCCTCACAACTGAAAATGTGTTACAAACATCCTTCCACGTGCAAATACTGTGAGCTGAAGCCCATGCCAAACTGTACCACTCTCACGCTGACGCACAACTGTGGAGCATTTTTAGCCGATAAATAATGCATTTAAGAGACTAATCAAATGGAACAAATGAGTATGTCGAGAAAACTATTAATCAGAGTGCAAACGTGTATTTACAAACACAATAAATTATGCATAACGGGAATGCCGGTTAAGTGGGCCTCTTCCCGGGTGAGGCTCTGTCGTAATTGGAATGGGACTACAGCAGTACAACTACTACACACATACAAGTACACACTCGTACCCCTCTGTATACCCAACGTCCCCCAAACGCAACGTGAGCCAGGCAGCGCCGCCTCATTACTGCCTAATGAGTTGTCTGATTAGTGGCAAATAGAAAAGCCTTATTGTCATATGCTTTATGTTTATTTTGATTAATTGTTGCACTAAAGTGACTGGATGGAAATACAATGACATGGCACATTAACATTTGGTGGTAATAGGGCCCTGGTGGATGCAGTAATCATATACAGAACAGTGTGGCGTGACGCAGGGATACAGTCAGCAGCTTCAGGGATAAAAGTGTGAACACAAACAAACACATGTGGTCTATTAGAGATAACAGCTGCACACATGGACCAGGAAAAAGGAAGTTAACTCGTGAGAACCAGGTAAGTTTGTAATGTCTGTTATAAAAATGTTAATAGTCCTCCGGTTTTTCAGACTTCAGTATTCACAGTGACCTTGTAACATCCATAATATGTCCATAATATAAACCTCCACAAACCCTTTTCTCTTAAATAAGTGAATTCAGTCTCTTCCCCAGAAAGCAGAACTTTGAGAAAAATAAAATCGGACCATTTCATGCCATCTATCACTATCTGACACGTGGAGATGGGAGCTGATGGGCCGTATAAAGGTGGTTCACCCTGCTTAACCTTTTCCTCTTAAAAAGCTGTATTAAAGCTTTACTCGTGACCAAAAATGAATGCATGTTTATACTAGTGATGTGTCTTAAGGGTTTGCGAGAGTAGGAACCAGTTTGATTAATCTGCTTCCTTCTCTCACAGAAAATCAGGTGCTCCAGCTTTGTCCATCCTTTAAAACCTCGTGTCATTTGTCATTTGAGCCCATGTAGCTATTAAGTTATACATAACCTCAACAGCAATTGTAAATGATGACTATAAAGAATCGATTATAATCTCTGTGAATGTTATTACTCTAAGGATTCTAAAGACGTTTTTTTTGTTTGTCAGCGTGTTTTTACCCACTTTATCTTATCCACGAGAAATGACCAGTTCAGCACATATATACAGCCCATTACAGACATTTTGTGAGCTCATGGGGCAAAAAGCACAGAGAGTTTCAGAGATGAACAGAGGCTGCAGGCTGTGAGCCAGAGCACGAGCAGATGTGCGCTGTTCTCCGGGCTGAAACTGAACCACATGCGGCGAGTCCGACCACAGCTCACACAAACACACGGTGAAACTGGGACGACATATTCTGGACAGAGCTTTAGTGACCTGGTCTGTAACTCTTATGACTGAGCTGCTGTGTTCACGGTGCTTACATGAACCACAGAACACCTCCGAGGGCGAGTTTAGAAGCATCACGTCAATGGTAATAACATAACTCTGTCCATCTGTCTGCAGAACTCTTCAAAGAGCTTAAATGTAATCTGTCAGTGCATCTTTACTCTGAGTGGGCTTGCATCTCCACAAACCTGACTCTTATTTGGCTTGGACGCCTCCTCATGTGCTTCTATCCCTGAAAATGTTTTTCCTTTGGCTGTAATCGTATGGCATAAAACATATTTATGTATTTATAACTGTTTCCATAGAATAATGCAGGTGAAATAGTTTGTTTTTTTAGGTTTTTTTTTCCAGTTTTTTTTTTTTTTTTTAGCTTTTCCAGGTTTTTTGTGAGTTTTTCCATTTTTTATTTATTTATTTTTTTTTTTTTGTTATTTGAGGTTTTTTTGGGTTTTTTTTGGGGGTTTTTTTCTTTTTTGAGTTTTTTCACTTTTTCTAGGTTTTTTTTTTAGTTTTTTTTGTTTTTTTTTTTTTTATTTGAGTTTTTCCACTTTTTTTTTTTTTTTTTTTTTTTAATTTTTATTAAGTTTTAAGTTAAGTTTTTTAAAGTTTTTTTTTTTTAGTTTTTAAACTGGTTTTCTGTTTCATTCATTGATTCATTTGCTTGTCTGTTTCTATTTCATTGTTGATTTTCTAACTTTCTGCTGGTTAAATCCATTCTCATGTTCTGCTGTTGTAATTTTAGGCTTTACATAAATAAATTGAATTGAAATTGATTTGAAATGCCACCTCCACAGAACCGTCATGGAGTGAGGGTGTTACGTGTTAATGTTTTCATATTTACATTGCTTCGAAAATACTTCCACAATACGAAATCAAACCTGTAAGAAGCTCGAGCGAGTAACCTGTGTAAAATGACTGTTATTAGATGATGTGAACTATTGTCCATGCAGCTGCGGCGCCGGTACAATGCCTCGGGTGAAGGTGTGAAGAAGAGCGACTGTACGACTCGGGCTGTTGTTCAGAGCGCACTTTAAATCGGGACTAATGGTGCGCTCTCGAAGACTGTTGTTCCACGTAGCAAACTGCCAATACACAGTAATCACCACCGCACGCACTAATGGAGGGGATGGTCTGATGAAAAGAAGAAATTTGACTTTTCAGAGTAGTTTTCTCACGAGACACTTTAACTTTGACTTGAGCAATATTTAGTTTGACGTGACAATATGGAGTAAAAGGTCTAGTTACACTTAACCTCACAATATTAAATGATTTGGACGTTTGCAGTTCAATAAAGCTAGCGCATCAAGGCTAGCAGTTACAGAGGCTAATTTGGAGAATTCTGACCACGAGTTTTGTAGCGAGCAAAGAGCCGATCTGGAGCGAGACTGTGGAAGGTAACGCCCCTTCCTGGACACACCGCTGCTTTAGTTTGGAGCAGGGACTTCAAACCTGTTGCTAACTAGCTAGCAGGAGCAACAAGGGAAAGAAGGCGCCTGATTTGTCTGTGATTAATGTTCATATCTTGATTTACAGACACAATAGCGAAATAAAAAAAAACACGAACATTTTAAGGTCAGAATGACGAGCCGGAGGAGCAGCAGTTACGCAGAGAGGGGCCACAGCTTTTCAATACAAAGTGAATTGGAGCCAGAGTCAAGTCCTATTTGGAGCAGTCGATGCTTCTACTCTGCAACTTGGTGATTTATAAGGAGTTGATGGGAGTGCAGGAGAGGCTTGGAGTGGTGTGAGTGGAGCCTGGCACATTTTCACATAGCTCCGGTTTCCTAAAATGCACCGGTGTCACGTGTTAGTCCAGTTTATTCCTCATATAACTTGGCAAAAATGATATAAGTAACACAGGCTTTAGGATCTGGGACTTTTAGCTGCAGTTTGGGGATGTTTGCATATTATTTTAACATTTTAAACACAGGGTTTAATGTGAATTCCTCTTTTTGGAAGGGTTTTTATTGCTACATATCAGAGTAAAACTTATTCATTATTATTGATCCTACATCTTTTCACAGTTTCAGGTGCTATTTAAGTTTTTAAATAAAGAATTGTATATTTGTAGTTCTTAATCTAGTGTTTTCAAGGGCACACAAGCACTCAGCAGAGGGAAATTGGAATGATTTTCGGTATAAAAAGTGCATGAAATGGAGTTGTGTTTGAATAAAAATGCAATAGTCAGACGTAATAATTGACGATTTCCTAACACGTGCATTTGCCCCACAGTCAGGGGTTATTCTGAGAGTTAAACTTCAGGTTGGACTCGAGACAGCAAAGGTTGGGAGCTATTCTGGCTCATGTTCAGCTATTTGTATGTTCTCTGTGCACCTTCTGAAGTGCCCTCCCCAGGGGCCCGGGCATTAATGGAGTGCATCACCCTCAGCGTTAATGCACTGAAAGGAGCAGCTGTTTAATTGCTCCTGTAGGTGGTTTATTTTTGCATATATATAATGCACCTATACAGTGTCGTACACATTATGAAAAGAAATGTCTGTTTACAATTAAAAGTTATATTATATCACAGTGTTTTTTCAATAGGATGTTTGCCTCAGGGTGAGAAGAGCTCTCGACGATAGATAACGATAAAAATATGAATAAAGGCATAAACAAAAAAACCTAACAGAGAGAGGCTAACAGAGAGGCTAACAGAGAGAGGCTAACAGAGAGAAACTCACAGAGAGGCTAACAGAGAGAAACTCAGAGAGGCTAACAGAGAGAGGCTAACAGAGAGAGGCTAACAGAGAGAGGCTAACAGAGAGAGGTTAACGGAGAGAGGCTAACAGAGAGACGCTAACAGAGAGAGACTAACAGTGAAACTAACAGAGAGAAACTAACAGAGAGGCTAACAGAGAGACGCTAACAGAGAGAGACTAACAGTGAAACTAACAGAGAGAAACTAACAGAGAGAAACTAACAGAGAGGATAACAGAGAGAGGCTAACAGAGAGAGGCTAACAGAGAGAGGCTAACAGAGAGGCTAAGAGAGAGAGGCTGAGGGTCCCTCCTGTGATGTACTGCTGCTGACATCGCCAGATGTTTGGTTCAAATGCAGAGCCCCCTGTGGGCGGACAGAGGGAGCAGCATGTGCTGACGGGGCTGTACTCAGCCAGGCTCCTCTGTCAGTTTACGTCAGAGCTTGTGTTCAGTATTCAGTTAATATTCAAAATGATTAAATGTGATCTGTTAGAGTGTATAGTGCAGTTTCAGTGAGGAATGGCAATCAACTGCAACATGTAACATAGTTTTACCGGCTTCTTCTGCACATCCAAGAGTTTAAACTGCTGCTTTAGGCGACTGAGACAATTTCTGGTACATATGTGTGAGTCGGCAGCAGTCATCAGAAATATCAGTGACAAGAATGAACCTTTAGCACCAAACCCAAAATGATGGACACTTAAAAAAACATTATTTTTAAGAATTAGGTCAAGCTCAAGTGTAAGTGAACAATTATAACCGTATATATTACCAAAAATCTGGAAAGGCTCATTTTATCTACTGCTAAAATTTGGTGAGTATAACTTTATTTAGGATTTATAGGAGATACAGAATATTTAAAAGTGTCAGTGACTTTGGGGCCACACTGCTCTTTACATTTTATTTCAAATAATGACTTGCATACAGTTTAGGCAAGGGAAAAGATTTGAAATGCTGCCAGTCGCATGAACTATGGGTCGTACTGGCTGATAACAAAGCAGCACACGCCCCACTAGAGTGTATCGACAGGCAGCAGCTGATGAGGCGCCGCTCATCCACGTGGGACTCATCGGGACAGTCATTTCAGTCCAACATGAGACTATTAGCAAGTCTGCGCCAGGCCTTAGGTGTCTATTTGATGAAGCTCTCTGGAGAATACATCACTGCTAGTCATAGCTAACCTGTCGTGCTATTTTAACAACCTCCCCTGGGTCCGTTCCTGCTCTGTTATATGTCTCCTGGAAGAGCATGGTATGTTATGTGTACATAGCAACGCTTCGAGTGTCCCCACGTCCCCGAAGCAGCTCGCCGGACTACAGATCGCCCTTTGTCCAAAAACGAAAAGCCTGGGAACTGGACTGAACAGTTTGGCAGTCAGAGTTTGGGACCACAGACGTCAGGTTTGAGGGCATGTTGTCAAGAAAAGTATTGGTCCCAACAGCAAACACAGGCATAAGCAGCTACATCCTACAGCCATACTTTATAAACTGTAAAACTAATCAAAATGTCAGCCAATGTGTGAGAGCCTAAATGTCTAACCTGCCGAAAACTGCAGACACGATGGATCTGAGCCTGTGTCCGTGTTGTGCAGCGGGACAGACGACCATCACCTGCTCAAACTCGTGATACTACAGTCGCACAGATTTGAAGAAATAAGAAGCTGCAGTGACCAAAACATCTCTGTCTCTCCTCAGGCTGCACGCTCCGCACTCCTCCGCCGCCGTGAGCTCCGCCGCTCCTCGTCAATCACACAGTTTGAGATGAATTTGGAATGTTTTTAAATCGTACAGTCTCCAGTCACCAGGGGTTTTAAAGTAAACTACAGACTGAAGCGAGAATCTCAGCCTTAAATCAGAACCATTTCATTACAAACACACACTGTCACAGCCTAAATTTCAGTTTAGGTCTTTCAGAGTTATTCTGGCAACTTCATTTAGGAAAGTTTTGAAAGAAAAGAAGAAAAACAGATCAAAGGATTTAGTGCACAAAATGGAGAATATACCCAACATCAAATATTGAGCGAATAAACAGTGACTGATTCAAAAACGAATGGATCAAATGTATGAATCTGCACAAGAACGGTAATGGATCTATGTCATTTTGTGTGATTAAAATTCCAAATACATGCCCGAGTCAAGCTAAGACTTGTCAGAACTATCCATAACTACTCACTAGCTCAACATTTGAAGTATGTTTGATGTGAATTCAACATAACAAAGACCCAAAGTAACATTCTCCAAGCAGACACGTCTTTTAAATGGACTTGGCATTTGTGTTGCTCCATACAGCTGTTCAAAGTAACCATTCATATAGGATTTCAGGGCTTTGATTTCTAGAGGGTATTGTTGACTGCTGAAAGCGGCATGCTCCCAAATGACCCGGGACGGCTTTGCTACCTGAGAACATCAAAAGAACACAACACTGGAGACTCTAACTGGTGTAAACTGGCTGAAACACGCAGCATTTCAACACACTGACCCAGACGTTTCAGAGGCTGCTAAAATCTGTGACACTGGCCTATGTGGGCTTTTAAAATGTCAATTTCGCACAAATGCCACAGCACTATAAATACATCAATAAGGTCAATTACGTTGTATTGAAGCAGCTAAATGCTACGTGTTTATTGACACAAACTATGGCACATTATATAACGCAGTGACTTTGATCGATTTAAAAGCCCCCAGCCTTTTTGTCTATGCATACAATACACAGATACTGTATGAGCAGCTCCCGAGGGGAAAATCAGTCTGCTGTGTGCTGTTATAAAGTGTCTCACTGTCCAATAATCATAAAGTGCACTGTTAGCATGCTAGTAGTTGAGTGAGGAATAACTTTGGACAACTGCAAAGTAATGTTTTTCATATTTTAAACCAATAAAAGCAGGTAGAGCATCTTAAGGTCTTGGTTTTGTTGCATTAAGAAAACAATGAGGCTTATAGACCTTACAGACACTTTTTTCTTTATTTAGGAGCGGCGGTTTGAGTCCAGCTTAAGCACGAGGGCGACTGCCGCTGTAGAGGTCCTGATAAAGTAATTGAGTCCTCTACAGGTTCATTTTTAACAATATATTTAACTTGGAATAATTAGGAGCAATTTGTCTGTGTTCCCTCAGTCATCCAGGTCTCATCCACAGTAAAAGCCAAAGTTTAATCTGCCAACTGGACTATTTTACTATTTTAACAGTAGATACTTCCTACATATACACAAGGGCTTGTTAAAGTAATAAAGTAGATTTTCAGAAACATACAGTAAAAAGTACTGTTTAAGGTAATATGGGCTAATTCACCTGGAAGCTTGAGGGCCAAGAAAAATATGTCTGAGGGCCGCATTTGGCCCCCGGGCCATAGTTTGGCCATGCATCCCGTCACTTCAAACTAAAAATACAGAACCAAATTAGGCAAAATGGATCAGTTTATGTCTTGGGATGATGCATTAAAACACAACTCACCTTCACAGTGTGAGGTGAGAAAATACAAAGCACAGCTAATGTTTTTCTGTCCAGTACAGAATATTCTAAGTACTGTCGTTCTACTCTCAGGTGGCTGGTGCTTAGCCTTGATCCAGGCGACACAAGTCAGACACTGATACAAACACATTACATTTTTTTATCTGCTACAAATCTTTATTTCATAAACCACAGTCGCCTATAGTACGCTGTTGAGCTCCTCCGAGGGTTTCTGGCACAACTTTTTAGTGTCTTTTTATGTGCAGGCAGTAACAGAGCAACAAAAGACCCAAGTGAATTGGGCCTGGAATGTGTCTGCTCCATGTCTATTTCCACAAAGAGCAGAGGGAGGTCGCAGTGACACCTCCACACTCCACAAACTCACATTCAACTCAGAAACAAGTCAAGACACATAAGCTGTAATATTTATTTTTGCAAATCATCATCAAGCAACATTTATTGTTTATGTTTCACACACAGAGATATAGATTTTTAGATTGATAACTGCTAATCGGGCGAGTCTCCTCTGGACCAGTGTGAAGACAAGTGCGTGTTCTCGTGTGTTGTATCTCGTGTGTAGTATCTCGTGTGTTGTATCTCGTGTGTTGTATCTCTTCTGTTGTATCTCGTCTGTTGTATCTCGTCTGTTGTATCTCGTCTGTTGTATCTCGTGTGTTGTATCTCGTCTGTTGTATCTCGTCTGTTGTATCTCGTGTGTAGTATTTCGTGTGTTGTATCTCGTCTGTTGTATCTCGTGTGTTGTATCTCTTCTGTTGTTGTATCTCGTGTGTAGTATCTCGTGTGTAGTATCTCGTGTGTTGTATCTCGTCTGTTGTATCTCGTGTGTAGTATCTCGTGTGTAGTATCTCGTGTGTTGTATCTCGTCTGTTGTATCTCGTGTGTTGTATCTCGTGTGTTGTATCTCGTCTGTTGTATCTCGTGTGTAGTAATCTCGTCTGTTGTATCTCGTCTGTTATATCTCGTCTGTATATATCTCGTGTGTTGTATCTCGTCTGTTGTATCTCGTCTGTTGTATCTCGTCTGTTGTGTCTCGTGTTGTTGTATCTCGTATGTTGTATCTCGTGTGTTGTATCTCGTATGTTGTATCTCGTGTGTTGTATCTCGTGTGTTGTATCTCGTGTGTTGTATCTCGTGTGTTGTATCTCGTGTGTTGTATCTCGTGTGTAGTATCTCGTCTGTTGTATCTCGTGTGTTGTATCTCGTGTGTTGTATCTCTTCTGTTGTATCTCGTCTGTTGTATCTCGTCTGTTGTATCTCGTCTGTTGTATCTCGTGTGTTGGTGACCAGTGGAGACATTTATGTTCCAAACATCAGTCTGAGACTCTTAATGACAGTGTGGCTTATCAGCCGCCTCTGCCGCCTCGAATTTTCATCAGTTTTGACAAGGCCATTAAATGAATCTGGGAGCAAAAATAAACATGTTTGCGCTCAGGCGAAGTGACAGGCAGTGATCACACCTCGTATTGTTGGGATTCAAGTAAGACTCAGGTTCTTTTAATTAAAACCACAGCCTCTGTGCAGGCAAATCAAATGTTAAAAATAACAGATTTTTTTTTTTTCTTTTTATTCAGGAGATTTTTTTATTTTTATTTTGTGTTGCTTTTTGAGACATATGACACATTTGTCTTAATGTAATTGCAGTTTCTCACTCCTAATTAACACTGTTGTCTGGAGTTGTTAGTCCATCTAAACATTCGCCTCACTTGACTTCAAAGTGAAAACCTGCTTCTTCAGTAACAAGGACTAAGCTCATCCCCTTTCTGCCCAACATGAATCATTTATACCACGTGTCAAACTCAAGGCCCGCGTGCCAAATGTGGCCCGCCATGTCATTTTATGTGGCCCACAACAAGGTAAATTAAAAGGTACGACTGTTTTAAAATGCCAGTTTATCAGGAGACAGCCATGTTTTTTACATCTATGGAAATACATCTACAATATTTGTAAACTGAATAAGCAGAAAGTTTATGAACAAGCTAAAAAAGTAGTTACATTTATTTTACATCTGGCTCTTTGAAAGCGGCCATTTTCCTGATGTGGCCCTTGTTGAAAATGTGTTTGATGCCCCTGATTTATACATACTCTACATCCACAGGAAAGACGGGTGAAGAGTCTTGCCTAAGGACACAACAATAGTACATGCAGGTCTAAGCTGAGATCAAACCTCTGACCTCCGGGTTTAAGGATTTTAAGGTTCAATTAACTCCTCAAATACAAGTACCAAAGTTCCATTACACTTATCTACTACCTACACTTATATCAGGGCCAGGGCAAAAATATATGTTTAACAGAATGAAACTAATGGGGTCCAAAAAATGTAAGTCTATTCACAGAGTCACTGAAGTGAAAACCGTTTGTTTTTATATGTCATGGTTCCCACTATCCACAAAATGTCACATCCGTCTCTGCGAGCATCCGAACAGAACAGAAGAAACCTTAAAGCAGCCTCGTTTTGAAGTACATTTGCCTTTCAGTTTTCAGTATTGAGTATTAAGAATACGACGGAGGTTAATGTGGTAACCAGTGTCCACTCATTTTTAATTTTTTTAATACTGTTATTTTATTTTTCATACACTAATTAATTAATTTATTCATTCATTTATTTTTTTTATTTTTTTTTGCATACTTTGTGTGGATTGTGTTTTGTTTTCCGGTCAACTTCTGTGCCCGTCTTATTGCTTTCCATTAGTATTATTACTTATTATGCTTATCATACTTAGCTACAGCTTTTACTATTATTAATATTTATTTAATATTTCTTTTTATTTATATACATATATTTTCATTTATATGTGAGCATGTATGTATATGGGTATGCGTATATGGGGATATATGTCTGTATGCATATATACTTTTTTATGGGGTTTTTTTGCTTACCCAGCGCCCAGGGGTGGGAGGGTTGTAAAATGTTAAAATGCAATAAAAAAATATCAATAAAAAAAAAAAAAAAAACAAACAAAAAAACAAACAAAGGTTAATGTGGCAACCAGTGTCCATGACTGTTTCCACTCAAAAACATTCTGCATTTTTTTTTTTTTAATAAAGCTTCAGAAAGAGATTCAGAGAGTCATAGGAAAGATGCAAATCGGTCATTTATTCTCATCCTTTTTGTTAATAATAAATAATATATAATAATAATAATAATAATAATAATATTTATTACTGTTATTTTTATTTATTTATTTAAATTAATGTATTCATTCTTTATTTTTTTTTTTTTTTTTTTTTTGCATACTCTGTGTGGTTTGTGTTTTGTTTTCTGGTCAGTGTCTTATTGCCTTCCATTAGTATTATCGCTTATGTAATACTAATGTGGTAACCAGTGTCGACCACTCTGTTTCCGCTCATAAAAACATTCTGCAAAATGTTTTATAAAGTTTCAGAAACACATTTACATTAATTACTCAGCTGATTAGCCCCTGGCGGCTCTGAAGCTTTGATTATTGTTTGTTTTACTGGTCCCTGAGCTGCGTGAGAGACGCACAGGCTCAGGCCCGTTCATGATACTGCTCTGATCTAACCATCTTCTCATCGTTGAGCAAAACCCTCAGGACAACCATCATCACCCTCAGACGCCGATGAGCTACTGTGAACTCGAACGCGTCGTCAGTTGCCATGAGAAAAGAAAAATCACCCTCAAAGACGCCCCTCCTAACTCGAACGCTACCTGTCAAACGGTGCAAAAATCAGTTGCCATGACAACGGCGCTCGCCAAAAACGTCCCTCTCCGAGTGACATAAGGTGAGCTTTCATTAGATTACCATCATCACCGCGGCGCTTCAGCTGCTGTTAGCGTCAGCGCTGCCCCCTGTTGTGTTGTCTCTCACCATTACTGCCCCTATCATTCTGCCACCGGCTCGGTCACACCTTCGCTTGCATTTTCAGCGCCTTTGATAGCTATTTATTTCACAAAGCCGCACCCCGGGGCATCAGCAGGAGTCAAAAATATACTACTAAAATTGTAATGTCTGACATGTCACGCAGAGGAAGTACATAAACCCTGCAATTCAACTTCTAATAAAGCTTCCTACTGTGCTTTTCACTCAGATTTAACCATGGAAAAGTGCAGGTTTCAACAATATGCATAATATTATACACATTTTGAATAGTTCTCTGACAATTATCGAGTTTTCTGAAGTACTAAGGTGATGGAGAATCTAGAGGAAACTAAAGATGAACTTAGATGAACTAGAGAACTACAGATGTGACATGAACGAGTCGCCTCTTTTGAATGGTTCTTTAAATGTGATTTTTTTCCAAGAACCAAATGTTTTTCTTTCCGTCTCTCTCAGTGATTATTTTGGCGTTAAAATAAGTTCTCACACTGGCTTCTTTGTCGTATAAATAAACAGTAAAAGAGGCAGTGTTTTGAACGGCTCTTTGAAATAACAGATCTCAAAAGAGTCGGATCCCGTAAAAGAGCCGAAAGTCCCATCACAAGAGGAAACCCAGGGACACCACAGGGAAAAGATCCACGAGGCAGGAGCAGCTGACTGACTAATGCACCTGTTTGTTGCAGTATTATTTTGCACGGAGCTGCTGATCTTGACAGTAAATAAGTTCTACATGGACTCCAAAGCCGTTTAAAGCCCTCAGAATGAGAGAATAGGTGACTTCTTGATAATTTTACACAAATTAACCTACTTTATATCAGATTTTAGTGGTGAAACTTCTCCAAACTCTCCCGACTTAACCATGGTTTGGAGCGTTTAGAGGCTACACTGGGAGGAGCAGAACAAGGTTAATATATGTTTCTATTTGTGTCTGTATTTTATTTTCACAGGACAAACAGGATTTGCCTTGAGTTTAGTAAACAGCCCATTTCTATCACAAATAAACACAAATAAACATATTGATTCATGGATCTGTTTTGCAGGTGGTGCTCACACTTCTTTTGGGTGAGGGCACAAACAGTTATTTTACAATCATCTAACTTTTTTTTTAAACTATTTTAAACATAAACAACAAAGAAGAAGTCGCTCCACTTCAGTCATTTTCAGAGCATTTCACATTGAATCAAACATGTTTTAAAAGTACATTTACTCTGCATCCTGTTAACTCTAAATACTATACGTTTTAACTGTACTACAGTGAGTGAATGTTTCCTTGTCCTTTTCTTCTCTGTGGTGAAGTAAACTAACCTCTGTGTGTTAAGAATAACATTTAACATCCTTTTTGTGCATTTTTGAAAAGTAAATAACAAAACTTATACAAATAACTTTATAACTTTACAGAGCGGTGAAAGTCAGAGACCTCAGACGTGCTCAGGGCCTTTTCTTTGTGAACATTGAAATCTTTTTTTTTTTTTTTTTTTTTTTGCAAACTCGTTTATTCTTCAGAGTGACCCTGAAGTTCTTCAGACCTTTTATAGATCACTTCACTCCTGCTCACGGAAGATGCAGACGACTCATAAAATCTGAGATGTGACGGAAATTAGGAGGAGAAGAAGGATGAGGAGGAGGAGAAGGCTAAAGGAGGAAGAGGATGAGGAGGAGGATGAGGAGAAGGAGGAGAAGAAGGAGGAGGATGAGGAGAAGGATGAGAAGAAGGAGGAGGATGAGGAGAAGGATGAGAAGAAGGAGGAGGATGAGGAAAAGGATGAGAAGGCTAAAGGAGGAGGAGGATGAGGAGAAGGAGGAGGAGGAGGTTTATAGGCCCATTTCTTTGTTTCTCCTTATTTGCCCTGAGCTGAGTATATGTCGGAGCCCGGAGCCCGGAGCCCGGAGCCCGGAGCCCCCGGAGCCCGGAGCCCGGAGCGAGCGGCAGAAACAGCTTATTACAGGAATGTGAAGCTGAAGCGTCACTTTACTTGAATAAAATGTTTCCTGTGCAGAGAACAGGGAGAGTGAAGAGTCTCGTGGACAGAGGCCCTGACAGGCAGCTCAAGAGAGACAAGAAAGACTGAAGTACGATGCAGCGTTTGGGGCTTAAGTCAAAAGTAAAACAGTCCACACATACTTCATTAGACCTGTTAACTCCCCTGTGCTTCAGGTGGAACAGGAAACATGCAGCAAGAAAGAAGAAAACCTCCTGCTGCTCTTGACCTTTGCATTGCCACACTGTAATTTCCCCAATGTAGGACAAATCATTTTATCTTATCTTATCTTACAAGGATTTGTTTTACTATATTTGGTGTAAAATAGAAGTTATATGAAACTCAAAATGTCAAAAAGCCTCATGGTGTGGAGTCTTGGCTGACTAGACTCCACACCAAAACTAGTCGATTGATCATTTTAGTTAAATAATGAGGATTTATAAGTGACAACAGCAGAAAAGAGAAGCAGTTACAGAGAGAGTTGGATGAAGCTTTGGGGGGGGTTTAGTTTTCATCAGGTCAACAGGAAATGTTCTGCCCACAGTAAAAGTGAGCAGAACTATTTCATGCTAAAGACAGTCATTCTGTTAAAAATAATCACTATATACTCTCGTTTTGGGTTACTTACTTCAGCCAAATAAAAACATGTTAAAATAAACCTGCTCGTTGATGTCCAAAACTGCTCATCCTGTGTTTAAAATCTTATCTACACCTACAAAAGCCATGGCTGGAAGTTTAATGTGTATTTGTGTGACTTAAATAGGTTTTATAAGTTGCTCTGTTGTAAAGTTTTTGCACGTTATTACCAGGCATTAGACCGAGCCCATGATCTTGCTCAGGAGAACCATGTATTATTATAGTAACACCTGTATTCAGGCTATTAACGACCTCATTAGAACAAGAAAAGAACGAGAAAGTAGCAGTTTGTGGAGTTGGCTTTACTCTGATGCATTTATCCTGTATTACTAAGCTGAAGTACATTTATTCGTTTGTTTTTCCAGTTTCACTTGAGCTTCTCACACCACGATTGTAATGAATTGTTAGCTTTCTTGAAGACTGTATTAAAGGAAAAAGACGCTCAGTTTCCTGGCTCATAAATACATTGTTTCCTGGTACATTTTCATCCATTTTCTTTTCTTTTTTTTTTTGTTGTTGCTCGTGTGAGTCGGGTCAGATACACAGAGATACATAATACTTTTGAGAGCTTTTGCCACGCCCCATTTTAGCCGACGAAGCTCTAATATTTACAGTTTAATCCTACTGGTCCATTTTTTGCTCTCACTGTTAAACATTGTAAATTGTGTGAAATGCTCAAAGTAAGCGCAGCAATCCCAACTATTTTAAACCACTAATTTAAACATTGTCTCATCGGTTGTGATTTACTAGAAGAATGAATGAATGAATGAATATTGTTTATTTGAGCAGGCATATAATAAATTTTCCAAATTTTGCAGAATGCTCAAAAGGAGTAAGAAGTATAATACTAGTGAGAGCTTACCCCCATATTTAACTAAATCACACAATTGAGCTGTTGATGCAGAAGCAGCGATTGTACAAAAAAGTTAGGTCACAATTCATCGTGTACACAAATTTCTATTTGCACATACACACTGTGTGTGTGTGTGTGTGTGTGTGTGCATGTGTATGCATGTGAGGTGTGTGTATCATCCATACACATGCACATACGCACAAAGTGTTTATACTGACTAAAAAATAAATAAATAAATACATTTTTAAAAAGCACAATAGTTGCTGTACTTTTTTTCATTTACAGTAACATCAACCTGCCCCAGATTGTTTTTTTTTTGAGCCGTCTGCTTTCAAAGTCACTACAATGGCAGAGCCTCAAAGTGCTGGACTGATGCTTGACACAGTAAGTCATGTTGTTCAATCTATAAAGTACAACAGAGAAAAGTCCACATCAGTATTTGGCCGTTGTGTGTCTGAGTCTGTGGGTGTGGAAGAAAAACAGGAGACAAAAGGAGTCAGGCCTCAGTCACAAGTACAGCAGACGGAACGGGACGGGACTGGGACTAGACCGGACGGGACGGGTATACACACACTTACTTCATTTGTACACTCTTACTTCATGTACACACACTCTTACTTCATTTGTACACTCTTACTTCATATACACACACTCTTACTTCATGTACACACACTCTTACTTCATTTGTACACTCTTACTTCATGTACACACACTTCATTTGTACACACTCTTACTTCATGTACACACACTCTTACTTCATGTACACACACTCTTACTTCATGTACACACTCTTACTTCATTTGTACATATTCTTCATCAGCAAATACATGTCCTGCTCAAACATTCTCTGAGATACAAAACTTTTTTTTAATATGTGGGTTTTTTTCTTTTTGTACCTGATGAGAAATATCCCTCATCTCTATTTCTAAATAAGCCTGATTTTCAAGCAGTAAGTACAGGACTGGTGACCTGAGCCAGAATCATTTTGTCTATTTAAAAAAAACTCAGCAATAATCAAACTGTGGAAAAGGCTGGAGTTGTTTGGGGGGAGGATGTGACGAGCAGTGGAGCAGAGACATACTTTTTGACAATTGTCTTCAACTATTTCAGTTTTTGTGTTTAAATCTTTGCTTCTGAAGTGTTTGTCTGTCTCACTGCTTTTTATTTTGTCCCCTACGTTATATTATTTAAGTTTTATATATAAACATGTATTTATGTAAATGCCACAGTCATACTACCATTGTGTCCTTTGGCAAGACAAAGAAGATTGTAGCATGTAGTTAATATTAATCATTACAGACATATTTGTTCACAGGACTTTTACCACCTCCAAACCCTGACAAAATATAATTGTGGAAATCACATGGAAAGAGCTCAAACCAAAGGCTGCACAGTCCAGTCCCTGACCTGAGGCGCTCGCTCGTGTGACCCCCGCTCGTGCGACCTGTGGGAATCGCTTGTGTGACGTGTGACCCCCGCTCGTGTGACCTGTGACCCCCGCTGGTGTGACGTGTGCCGCTCGCTCGTGCGACCTGTGACCCCCGCTCGTGTGACCTGTGACCCCTGCTCGTGTGACCTGTGACCCCCGCTCGTGTGACCTGTGGGACTCGCTCGTGTGACCTGTGGGACTCGCTCGTGTGGCCTGTGGATCTCGCTCGTGTGACGTGTGCCGCTCGCTCGTGTGACGTGTGCCACTCGCTAGTGTGACCTGTGGGACTCGCTCGTGTGACCTGTGACCCCCGCTCGTGTGACCTGTGGGACTCGCTCATGTGACGTGTGACCTGTGGGACTCGCTCGTGTGACCTGTGACCCCCGCTCGTGCGACCTGTGGGACTCGCTCGTGTGACCTGTGGGACTCGCTCGTGTGGCCTGTGGATCTCGCTCGTGTGACGTGTGCCGCTCGCTAGTGTGACCTGTGGGACTCACTCGTGTGACCTGTGGGTCTCGCTCGTGTGACCTGTGGGACTCGCTCGTGTGACGTGTGCTGCTCGCTCGTGTGCGTGTGCCGTGTGCGACCTGCGGGACTCGCTCGTGCGACCTGCGGGACTCGCTCGTGCGACCTGCGGGACTCGCTCGTGCGACCTGCGGGACTCGCTCGTGCGACCTGCGGGACTCGCTCGTGTGCATTGAAATGAATCATTTCGGCTGCAGCGTGAATGAAACAGAAGCACATATTCCCCTATGGGCTGTGATTTGTGATCACATCTAGAGATAAACTGCACATTCAATCAGTGATCCAGAGGACGCCATGAAACGCTGCAGGGTCAGAGATCAATAGACAAAAATGAATGACATTATTTAATCAAAATGTTACTGTAAAATACAAAAGCCTGTGGCAGCCGACATGAAGGACACTGAGGAGTGCTCCACTACTAAAGGTTCTGTTTAAAGAGATGATTGCACTTTTATTTTTTTCTTTATCATTCATGTAATAATAATAAAATACTGTGTTTTATAATCTTTTTTAAATGCTGACATACCAAAACACGCTGCTTTATTTGGTAATTTCTATTATGGCTACTTCACTGTTGAGTAACAGCTGGCTGCATGAAAATCACGCTGAAGTGCTCGAGCAGCCGTGCCCTGCTCCAAATGCCAACTGAGCAACAAAAATACAGTTTGCTTTCCAGAGTGTCTCATTAATGTGAGTGTGGCTCATACAAATATACGGCAGGGAAGCAATAAAGACCCCGAGTAAATGAGATGAGAACGAAAACGAGTGAGATATGAGAACATGGCACTTCCTGCGGTCGTCACAGTTTACAAAGAGCTGGCACAGTACAGACCGCCTCTCAGTCTGTGAAGAAGACGCTGCTCCTGTTGGTCTGTGCGTGACTCGGACTCCAGCATTAATATCATATAACATCATACATCATATAATATCATACAATAATCACACTGCGCCCAGTAAGTCTGAAAGAGCCGGGTCTGGAGAGGCCCCTGCACCAGGTATATTCCAGCTTGTTGTTTTTCTTCCATCACATTTTCCATTAAAAGTAACATTTCATCAAGGCCCCGGGGTGAGGAGGCAGACACAGGGAGGAGAGGTGACCAGCGGAGGCTTCTCACATGTATGTATACATATATATATATATACACATATACACACCCGCAGTGCAGTACTCCCAACACTGACGGCCATTGCTGCAGCATCAAAGCAGATAAAGGCGTTTCCACAGTTACAGTTTATCAAAGCGAGCTCATTTGTTGTGTAAAAACTTGTAAATAGGAGGATCTTTTGTACATGTTGTAGCTTATTGGCAACAAACAGAAATATCAGTAATGGGCAGGATGAATTTTTTTGTTGTGAAGTTCCTGTTTCTAGTGACAGTGGATCAGGAGTGAAATTTTTTAAGCAAAGCACATGGCTCCAGCAGTGGATCTGTCATTGGCCCAGGCTGGATGTTTCTTTGGGTAATAACTTACTTAAATAAACTAATAGTTGAGGTAATAAATATTAGAGAGAGACTTGGTCCTGGGGGAAGTTTAGCTGCAGAAACACACTACTGCGTTTTTCAGTCATGTTTGTGTCTCAGCGCAGTTAAACTACAATATCAAACTGGTAAAGCAGTATTTCATTTGTTTGAATTTAAAGATTACTCTGTCAAACTCAGAGTGTGCTTTTCTTTTGCTCAGAACTTAAATCACCGTTAGATCGCAATCGACAGGCTGCCCACCCCTGCAGTAAACTGACCTGACAGAGACCAGCTTGATATGAGTGACACATGAAGGTGGAACATTCAATACTTCAGTCTTTTTGGGAGTAACAATAGAGAAACAAACTGATAAAACTAAAGTTGCTAATGTTGAGATTTTCAGCCAGTCCGTGTTTCTGCTAAATCAATAACCGCCTATACAAATGACTCTGGTGTAGTATCCACTTGGATTCTGTACCAGAGTCAGTTTTTAGGGCTTTAGCTGCATGAATCACACACTCCAGCTGGGCACAATTACAAATCAATACTGTTTCCGTTCCCGTGCAGAGTTTGCAGGTCTTCCACGGGTCTTGCTGGGTTTCCTCTCGGTGTAAGTGCCGGTTTCCATCATCAACTAAAAGCATGCACACTCGCTAATCCTCCAGCTGAGTACCATCCTGGAAAAGGGACTTCTGCTGCGCCTGTCCACTGCTCCTGACAGGTCAATGCAGCAATTAACTCTGCAGTATAAATGTCAACCACCCCATGACCCACAAAGAAATTCTGTGTGGCCACTGTATCCACTAATACACAGCCTGGGGAAGCCTATCAACATTTTTCGAGTTGTCTTTTACAAGCGATTGCAAAATATCGAAACAACAGCAGCAGAGACAGCATTTTTTTTTTTTTCTCACAAGTGCCGCAGATTTCCCTTGGCTCGTAAATGGGCGTGTGTGGTCAGAGCGGACACGAGAAATAGCCACTCACTGCATATGAATCATTGTTCACTTGTCATGTGGCCAGCGGAGCGAAGCCGTGAGTGAGACGCCACTACCACCAAAGACCAGCAAGAAAGAGACACGAGGGGGGTGGGGCGAATACGAAATCTTGACCAAAACACTTCTCTTTCAGCAGCAGAGAGATTCCCCCTTGTCAGCCTGTAGAACTTTGCTCCAAAATGCATCAGTGTCCCTGCAGAATTCACTGTTGTTTCTTCATTTTTCCTTGGGTTTACTTTCCCAGCATGCATCGAAATAAACAAGACATTATGCTGATGCTTATACCGCACACGCCATAAACAAGAGAGAAGTGTTACCTTGACGTGGACACAATGAGTAGCATATAATAGTCTCAGTATAACATCATCAGCACTACCTTCTGACAAATGGAGCTTAATGGCAGTATTCTTGTGTTTTTTAGGTATTGCACTTGAGCTCAGGGTCACACCTTGAGGAAGTGAATGCCTTTATAGTGTGTACAAAAGACGGGAGAAGAGTCCTTGCAGGTGTGCATTCCATCGAACGAGTCTCTGGATTTGTATTTGAAGACTTTGTAATGCGGTAAAAAGGAACACATGTAATATAGCAGATTCTTTGTTGTGTCCTTCACCTTTACACCAGCCTTTTCACCGTTGTTTTACTTTAGCTGGCGAAAAAACCAATAGGAATTATTGAAAATTAACCCCTGAAAAGGTCTCAGTGTTGTTCCTTTATAATGAATGAAAGACACGTTATAGATCCAGTGTATAATCTGAATGTACAGGGCGGTTGTGAGGCTGTTTGTCTTTGCATTTGCCTTTTTTTTTTTTACACGTGAGACGAGTAGTGAAAGTTCCAGTTTTCTGTTTTGGCTGCATGAATGATGTTTATTAAAAGAGATGGACAAAAAAAAAAAAAGATGCCATTTTCACCCAGGTGTCAATAGTAAACAGTGGTGGTTCCACCTGCGTCCACGGCCATTTGGATCCATTATCGAGGCTCTGATGAAAATCAAAGCTTCTTAGGCACAAGGCCACTGGTTGACCAATATTATGAATAAAAGACGAGCGTGTATGTGAATAAATATGGTAAATATATAAACTCATACAACTGGAAAAACATATACTCTTTATCCATTTAAAATCACCAAACTATTATTATAATTTTTATTGTTATTGTCATTGTTTATTATTATCATTATTATCATTATTATCATTATTATCATTATTATTATTATTATTATTATTATTATCATTATTTTTTTTTATTTTTTTTTGCGTCAGGGATGTGTGATGTCTCCGTGGTTGTTTAATATGTACATGGATGGTGTGGTAAAAGTGGTGAATGCAGGAGTGTCAGGTCAGGGTGTGAGTTTGGTGAATGTTGATGGCAGCGAATGGAGTATGAATCAGATGTTGTTTGCAGATGATACTGCACTAGTGGCTGATTCAGAGGAAGAGCTCGGCACGTCTGGTTGAGGAGTTTGGAAGGGTGTGTGACAGAAGGAAGTTGAGAGTGAATGTGAATAAGAGTAAGGTCAAAGAATGAACGTAGGTTGAATGTGGCATTAAATGGGGAGTTGTTGGAAGAGGTAGAGTGTTTTCAGTATTTGGGGGTCGCATGTTGGTGTGGATGGAGGAATAGTCGGTGAGGTAGATCACTGGGAATGGATGCAAAAAGGAGATTGTATGAGGGTGTGGTCGTGCCTGCTGCGATGTATGGGGCTGAAACATGGAGTGTGAAAGTTGCAGAGAAGAGGAAGCTGAATGTAGAGATGAGATGTCTGAGGAGTATGTGTGGTGTGACGCGCATGGATCGTGTGAGAAATGAAGAAATCCGAGAGAGAACTGGTGTGTTGCGAGAGTTGGCTGATAGAACAGAGCAAAAGGCTTTGGGATGGTTTGGACATGTTGAGAGAATGGAAAGGGAGTGGTTGGTGAAAAAGGTGTATGAATCTGATGTGAGTGGAGTGAGAATGAGAGGAAGACCGCGAAAGGGATGGACAGAGGGTGTAAGAAGAGCGTTGAATGCAAGAGGGATGAGTGTGGTGCAGGGAGAGAGGCTCAGGACAGGGATGAATGGAGAGAGTTTGTGTATGAATGAATGGATGGGTGTGGCAGAGGACTGGTCTTGGTATGAAGCGGCAGGGGAAACCAGCTTCAGCTGAGGCCCTGCTGTGGAAGTGCCCACGCTGGGCTGTGCAGCTGACCCTGGTGCAGTGTAGTGTGGTCTAGATCAGTCCTTAAACCGCGAGGAGGGAGGGTTTGGGGAGGGGAAGGAGGAAGGGAGGGGAACGGGAGTGTGTGTCCTGTCTAGGCTTTGGTGGGACACAGCCTTGGTATATAGATAGATTATTATTATTATCATTTTTATTGTTATCATTAATATTATTGCTATTATTATTATTTATTTATTTTATTTATTTTATTTATTTTATTTATTTTATTTATTTTATTTATTTTATTTATTTTATTTATTTTATTTATTTTATTTTAAAACAAGGACAGTGCTCTAACCTGAGTGTTTAGGAAGAACTTTTGAAAGCCTTTACACTGAAAAAGTAGCTGTAAACACAAATACATGAGTTGCATGACATGCAGCGTCGCACTTGGAAAAGCCTTAGATTTAAATGTATACACGTGTATAATTCAAGTACATGCTGAAGTGTGCGGGCCAGACTGATTAGTCAAAACAAAAGGAATGTTTTGGAGGGAAAACGAGTGGGAGCGTTGCAATTAGGCCTTTCAATTGCACTGATTGGGGATGACAGGGGCAACACACTGCATATAGGCACACACACGCAGACACACTAGGCAACACACACGACTTTGCTTCATTTACTGCAATGCTAAATTGGATCTGATAAGCAATTAATGGTGTAATTGGCCGTTGGAGAGGTTGTCTTCTCCCTGGAGTGAGGCTGGTTGCACTGAGCGGTCGAGTGCAAAGGGAAGGATGTGTAACTGATAGAGTGGGTCAATACAACAGGGAGGGCTGAAACGTGTTAGCGAAAGCTTTGAAAAGAGACAGGTCGGCCAAAAAAGCACCGTCCAATTTCCTCTCTGAATAAAACATGTACTTACGTCGCTTTAATACACTGACTTCAATCTGATTCAAAAGTCAAAACGCAATTTAGTATCTTATTCATTGAAAGGCAGAGTGACAGAGAAGTTACACAGTTTCTCCAATATAAATACTAAATTAAAGGACACACCATGAATGGGAAAAACCGCACTGATGCTACGCTTTTAGTTACCCAACAAGTCGAAGTCGAGTAGTAGGTGACAGGAGAAATGAAATACTTTAGTGATAAATGAAAGAGTTTAGGGATAAATGAAAGAGTTTAGGGATGTGCAGTGGATATGATTCGACTCTCCACCCTCATTTTTCTCATTTTTCAATACAAAACTTACAAATAGTCCTATAGCTGCCTCAGTAAAAGGAGAAAATCTGATATTCGGTATCTCTAACTTGACTTAACTCCACACACACACAAATATATGTTTTGTTTTGGGGTTTTTTCCATCATAAAATGTTGACAATAGGCCCGACTGCTCTTGTGTCCTGATTGATTCAGAGCAGCACAAGACAACAAAGATGGAGACTGCTAGAGCCATAACTTCTTTATGGCAGCTGGACAATGTGCTTGGTTGATTGTTTGGTCCATGAAGCAAAAGGTCAACAGGAAATTGTTGCGGCAGAGTTTGACATACTCTAGCCAACAAATCAATTGGGCTATATATTGTACTGGGACAAGGAGAGTAACACAACAGAATGGCCTTTTTCTGGTTATAATCCATGAACATCCAGTCTAACGCTATAATATAGCCTTAATGATCCATTAACATCACATAATTTAATCCGCCAAAGCAATACAAGAGGGGAATTAATATGCACTCGCACAGTTTCAAGCTTACTTTCATTTTCATTCACAAAAGCATTTGATAATAACAGTGTTCAAAATGCTCACAAAAGATTTCCACAAACTCATATTTATAAGTATATTACCCGTGCATGGCAAGGCTAAACTACTTTTGCAATAAATTGAATGGCTCATGCAAACTTGATATTTTATTTTAGTTAGTTATTAATTAGTGTTGAAGTTTTTTTTTTTTCAAAAGAGAAGCAAGGACATCAAGTAATCCTCCCTGAATGATAATAATGAAAAGTCTACATGAAGTCAACACAAAAGCCAAATAAACTAGTCTACAATTCGAAAATTATAATAAAAAAGCTTTGGTTTTAATTGAGGGGAAGAGGAAATCGTGTCCAAGAACAGAAGAACACGACGCCGGGTTGGCAGCACAGATCAAACTGCCAACCTTTGGTTTACTGAGCGAAAGTCTCAAAGTACTCACAGAGCTCCTGGCGTACATAAAGAAGCAGCAAAGCTAAAGTTTCCAGCACCAAGCGGCTTCCAAAATCACTGCTCCATTGTGGGCTTAGCTCTGACCCACTTTAGTCTCCCAGGTGAGCTAAGAATGCTCTCAAATGGCAAACTTCAGTGTAAATAAAAGCACAGACCGAGGATCTATCGCTGCAGTGCTGCATTTCAAAGGATAAGTCACATCTCGCCTTTTCATGGTCAGTGATTTATTCCACGGAGGAAATGCACGACCATCAATCCCATCAATCTACATATGTTTCATTCATGGAAAACAATAACGGCTAAGCACAAAGGCTGCTCCCTCACGGCTAGTCTGTCCCGGACTCAACACAATGATGGCAGTAATCAAATGAGCTACATTCATTCAGCTTCCTGTGTCAAGGCTAGAGCAGGTGATTGATGAACGAACCAACCCCCTCCCGCAATCTCCACGCCCCACATCCATCCTCGGGCACTGGAGATGGAATTGACCTTGCACTGACCCATCCCCCCCTTTTCCGTCACACTTTAATTTTATTACCGCCTTAGATTCTCTTCAAAATCCCCACAGACGTCGCTGAGCTTTACTGTACGCTGTGGCAATGCGTCAGCAGAATTATGAATGCACGTTTGGTTATTAATCTGTCCACAGTCCCAGGCAGTGGTCCAAGTAGGAGAGCTACGTCTTGTCAGCGTAGAGTGGTGCCATCGGGTTATCGCACTCCTCTTTGTTCCTTCTCAATGCTATTAAGTACTTGTCTTATACTCAACACTGCAAGTCCAAGTTACAGTGGTTGGGTTGGAGCGGGATCATCTTGAAACGAATCTTTTTGGGTAGTTTACAAAATGAAAAGTGTTGCATTGCTTAGTTTATCTTCATTCATTAATCTCAATCTGCCTGAGCTGGTTATGGCTTTAAGAATTTATGGATTTAAGACGTATAAACTTATGACTTTTTAAAGCTTTTATCCCTTCTCAGTTGTTTTTAAAGTGATTGTGTGATCTGTATTGTCCTTCAAGACGTTATTTCGCACATCTACCCCTGTTTTCACCACCGCCGGCATGTGAAAACTGATCTGCACTTACTTCAGTCTCCAAATTGCAAAAGATCGTTGTAAATTGTTGTAAATCGGTGTAAATTTAGTCTTTTACTACGGATCAGGCCTGGACGACTGAAGGATTACACACACATTCTCCAAATTAATTTTCTCAATTGGTGATACATGCAGGGGTTGGTAGATCTTTGGTAGCACATACGAGGTTCCAACAGCAACACTTCTGCGATATGTTGCTCAGCCTTAAAGACGATATCTGTCTAAAACCTGACTGCAGACTCTGCACAGAAACATTGGTTGGAATTGCAGCTTTTGTTTCTTTTTTTGATTTTCTATATATAATGGTCACTCGTTTATCTGGGGTGTAACGATCTAAAACATAACCCGCAACAGGCAGAATCTACGAAGCTTTACTTTTTACAATTATTCTATATGTTTGCAGCTGTCACCATCCCATCACCACACACTTTATACACTTTTCTCACACAGGCATTAACATTTTCTCACATTTCTCTCTTGTTTAAACACAAAGTTTGAACCTTTCGGTGCCTTTGTCGGTGCAGAACGTTTCATCGACATTGTGGGTTTTGTCCGGGAGAAAACTTGCAAACACACAGCACTTCAGAGTCACACTGCGATCCAACATATTATGTAAATTCTTTACTGTCTGACACATTCTGTACTGTCTACAGGAGACACGGAGGAGACTGAGGACAATGGTCTATAGTCCCTCAGCCAATCAGGACGCAGAACACAATGGTCTACAGTCAGCCTCAGCCAATCAGTCCCTACACTGCACATTCATATGGTGAACCGCGATATAGCGAGGGACAACTGTACTAGTAAAAGTGATTTAATTTTAATACCCTTACACTGCACTGATGACATTATTTAACTGTGTCTCACTTGCGTCTGCATAAATGGTTGAGAGCATTTCAGTATGAATTCTTTATCTTGTTGCGTAACCCATCGCTGTCAGCCCGGCAGATGCTTTACTTTAGCACTAGACAATGTGTTTGCCCATTGACCAAATGCTGCTATTTCACACCGTGGCAGTACAGGGCTGTTTTCTTCATGTAAGCACCAACCTGAAGTGGGGCTTGTCAAATCCAATCTACCTTAATAGTGAGCCAAATAAATAGTATACAGCCTGGTAATGGTTGTCTCTGCCTTCCTGCCTGTGTGTGAAAGCCGCTTTTCATGGTGTCTTATTGCCCCGTTACTGCGTAGATTTACTCAGTCAACCTAACCGACGCCACAACAAATTGATCAGAGAATTACTCATCCTGCTCAATCCAATAAGGCAATCTGTGTGTGTGGAAGCCCTGCCTGAGACCGCACTCCCAGCCTCCCAGTCTCGGTATTTGCAGGGACAAACTAAGATGCTGTTTGTTGTCAGTAAAAAAATACGAAAAGACAAGAAGCAACATGATGCATACTTGATGTGCAAAACAAATACCCTTTAGGCTGCACTGTGCCAACTGGAACTCCCAGAAGACAGCGCGGGGAATAGCTGGACTAAGAGATGAGACAGGAACAATACAAAACAGTCAGAGAGAGCAGTTCTTTCCAGACCAGACGTCTGACCACTTTGCTTTGAAGTCCCCTGTAAGGCCTTTTTTTTGCTTCCATAGCAATCCACGTGGCGTATCTACAAAAAAGAACTTCTACAATAGAAAGTGTTCAAAGCTTAGGAAAGTTTTCTGCTGGATGGAACACTACTAAGAATTTCTAATAGCATGTGTAACTTATTCGAGGTAAAATGAGACAGAATAATTGGCTTCCTCATGGTTCCTGGTTTTGAAATCATTTAGCTCAAGTTCATAGTAATATGTTCATTTGGTGCACAGATTGTTAAACCAGTGGCTGAGCAGGCTAACTTTTGTCCTCGTAATTGTGACAGCGTTTATTGTCCTGCTTTTTATTAGTCTATGTCTTATGCTTAAACAAACACTTGCAAAAAGAGCCCCATTGTGCAAATGTCTGTTTCACTGAAAACCTTTAATTAAGGGAGTATTCACACTACCATTGTCGACGTAAAAGAGGTTTCGATCCGGGAGCAGTGTGCTTAGGCCAGTGTGAGAGCCATAAACTCGCTGTGGAGTGAGTGGGGTGTGAAAGCAGCCACCTACACAGTCCACAGTGAAAGTAAAAGAGCCGTGTTTATGAATGAACGCTGCAGAGAGTCGTCTGACAAAAAAAAGAAGGAAAAAAATCGATCAACCTAATATCAGTGAGATCTGGTTGAAATGGTACAAAGACACAGCCATAAAACACTCAAAACACATGAAATATCACATTACAAATGACCGAATATGTGCTATAGGTTTTCTGTATATAAGAGAATAAATACTGTTATGAAGTTTAGAAACTCCATAAGTCCAAGCGCACTACTAAAGCTTTTGAAAGAAGCGTCAATATAAGATGATGAGCTACACTGAGCAGAGCGCTGGAGGTTTAATGCCTGGATATTCCTCTGTTCCGTGTCATTAACAGTATCTGAGCATCACTGAGGGCACCCATGGTTGAAATGAGACTCAATATACTGCACAAGAATTTATGTGGTATTAGAATAGCTATCTTAAAGTTTTATGAAATATTTGTACCAGCAAATCAGTTTACTTAAGTAACTTACATTTATTTCTATAAGAACACAAGGGATTTGGATTTGGACGTGGATTTCGGGATTTAGTCCTTTGCTAATGCAGCGCTAATGTTCTGACCGGGACTTAAACACAGAGGGAGACTGGACTCAGTGAACAAGGTTTTTAATGCTTTAGATTAACTGTTTAGTGAAGTTCTGCATGAATCGTGAGTGGGCACATGTGAGTCATTTTATGCACGCAGGACTATTCTTCCGCTGAAACTTCGAGTAAATATAAAATCATTTGCCTTGATGAAATGCTTAGGAATGACTGCTGAACAACGAGTTATTTAGTTCCTCCACTCAAGTATAGAAAGTCAGTGGTTTGAGGACACATTTTACTTGCTATCTCCATACTCTCCCATATGCAACCACAGTCTTCACATCTTGGTAACAGTTTACTTAAGTAACTTTATTTCTCTAAGAACACAAGGGTTGCAATGAATGTTTTTTTTTTGTTTTGCACATGGATTTGGCCTTTGCTAATGCAGCGCTAATGTTCTGACGGGGACTAAAACAGAGGGAGACTGGACTCAATGAACAAGGTTTTTAATGCTTTAAATTAACTGTTCTTTAGTGAAGTTCTGCATGAATCGTGAGTGGGCAAATGTGAGTCATTTTATGCACGCAGGACTTTTCTTTGAGTAAATATAAAATCGCTTGCCTTGATAAAACGTTTAGGAATGATTACGGAACGAGTTATTTAGCTTCGTCTTTTGCAACGAGTTATTAAGTTCTTACACTCAATTATAGAAGGTTTGAGGATATTTGTAATCAGCACATGTCTCCACACTCTTCCATATGCAACCACAGTCTTCAGGTAAAGCGTAAAATGTCTTTATTATGGAAATGGCGCAACACTATAACAGACGAGCCCGATCTCTTTTTGAAAGCAGAAGAAAGTGCAGTGATACTCCACAGGTCCTGGCGACATGGAGAGCTCTCCGTACTCGGCTCGGCTTGGTGTTCCTGGTTAAATTTGAGGTTGGAATTGTGATGCGGTGCCCCACTGAGGAGGATCTGACACAGACACCTCCTGCTTACTGTGTCCTGATTCCTGCCTCCAAATCTTTTATCCAACATTTGCCCCTAACCCTGTGTTGTGGTGTGTTGTGTGGCTTTTATGTCCTATCGGAGTGGCACAGAAGGCTTGGTTTGACTTGTCTTCGGCATGTCTTGCTGTCTGTCCATCTGTCTTCTTCCACTGTGTCCTGATCCAGCCCTGCAAACTGATATCTGAGCCGGAGATCAATGGTGTTTCATTCGAGGCTGTGGCATGTTCCAACTATAGGAGCCTATACTGGCAGCTTCAGACAAAGCTTTGAGAGATACCAGCCAAAAGGAAAATGGGGTTGGAGCCCATTTTCTGCTAGACACTAAGCTGACACGTTTAAAAACAATATGTTTTACTGAAAGGTTCGTTGTGTAAATGTCCTATATCCATGGAGATGTTAGAGCTTTGCCTGGAACCCTTAAAAAAACAGCATTTAATGAATCCATCCAGTATTTAAATAGATACTTTTTATTGCTGAAAAAGTCTTACAGTGAGCAGAGTCTCCTCTCCACAGCTCTAACCTGTAACTTGGCCAGCTTGTGCTTTCTTTAGCTTTTAATTTATCCTGCTGCAGTAATTAAAGTGTGTATATTTGATCTGGGCGGTTTGACCATTACTCTGCAGGTTGAGGCCTAGTTTTTTCTCCCACTGGACTCTGATGTGAAAAGAGTTAACAAATCCACAGTTTTGCTAAATCTTCTCAAATCATGGGCATGCCATTCTCAAAAAAATAAACAAAACTACAGCAAGAAAACCATTTGGCTCCGTCTTTATGCACCACTTCATCTGAGCATTTTTGTGTTTTTCACTGGCACTTTCGCTCTTAAAGTGACGGGAACATATTTATATAAAGCTTCAATGATTTATCAAGGTAAATTCAACAAATCTCTCAATACGAAATGATTAAGTTATGCACCAAAACAGCATTTATAATGAAATATCAACACTATATATGAACTAAACTCCCACAGTTCCTGAGGCGAGCCCAGCTGCTTCTATCTAAAACATATTCATTAGCAAATCCATGTTTTATTGACAACTGCTTTGAGTAAACTCTCAAAATGTGAAAATTACAAGTATTGTCAGGGGGGAGATTGGCGAACAGAATTGATTGAAATTAATTCTGTCCCTCACCCCAATTAAACAGTGTGATACGTTAACTCTTAAGGACATCCTCTGTAGCTTTTATCACTAATACTCTCTCTCCGTATCAGGGGAAAGGACATATTAAATGAAGGTAGCGACATCGCAGCACTGGCTAAGATGTGCTTCAGAGCCGGGGATTGACTGGTCCCTTTCTTGCCTGACACTGCAGCATCTGAGTGAATAACGTCACATTAATAAATGACTCCCACAGTCACAGCTCACACGTATGTCTCAGCCAACAGAGGAGGTGACCTGAAACAGAAGCAGATTGAGACAGAAGAGCGAGGAGAAAACACGGCTGACAGGACTGCGAACGCACAGGAGAAAATAGAAGCTTATTTTAGTGAAAGCTGTAAATGAAAAACACAAAAACGAACCTTCTTCTAGTATCTCGTATCTACAGTATCTGCCAAATCTCATCAGAGCTCCAGATCTCAACATCCAACAAAGCATTTTAATGTCATGTTTTTAAGACCACAGCAATTTTGAAGGAACTCACAAAAATAAAATAATGAAATCGAATAAATTAACTGTCAAACTTGGAGTTGGTCTCAAAATTACACCTTAAAGGTTACTTCTGTTTCAAAAAGGGCGTACTGCAGTAACTATAACATTTACCATCATTTTTTATTAAGTGCTCTCAGGATTTTTTTTTTAATTTAACAGGCGACAGAAAGGGTTTGTTTTTGAACGTGTTCTGCATGAGCTTTATGGAGAGTCCATCTCTCTCACGGCGCCCCCTGCAGCCTGGTCGCTCACTGCGGCAGGACAGCTGTGACCGTTCCCCGAGGCACAGGGAATAAACGAAGGAGAAACGACAGCATGTGAATCTGTGATATAGAACGAGTCTACATCCATGAGCAATTATTTCTTTACTGTCGCTGCGTTTGAAGCAGGAACTGTCCTGAATATGTATTATTAGACTGTTTTTCACATTTTTATGTAAGTTAATTATGTGCAGTTACTACAGTAAAGACAAGTGCGCCACACAACATCCTGATTTTAACACTTCGCTCTTTTGCAGCTTAATTCTAATTTAAAAAGAATAAAATAAAATGCAATACTTGATAATACAACTCTTTTGTTTCTAAATGTTTTTCTTTCATTTTTTCAGAGCATTTAGAACTACACTTCCAACATTAATCTGAGCAAATACAGCACTGAGGGACAAACCCTCATTGTGCAGTGGTACTTTGAGTCACATGGGTCAAATTCAGAAACCCAGCGGTGTTACCGTCGACATTTTAATACCAGAGATGGCCCGAGCGTAAATGCCATTAAAGGAATAATAAGTGTTTTTCAAAGACAGGGGGCAGTATGTGATCTCCACAGACCTGACTAGTCCCGATTTCTTCCAATGGGACTATCTTAAAGAAAAGGTGTTTGTGAATAAACTTCAGACAATAAACAATTTAAAACGTAATATCGAGGATCAAATAAGAGCCATAAGCCCGGAAATGCTTTAAATGTTATAAAAGTGTGTTGGATCAGGCTGTTCAGAGACAAACCCAAAATGGTGGACAAATTCAGTGAGTATAACTTAAGAATTATAGAAGCGATTGACGATTTAAAAGTGTCAGTGACTTTTGGGCCTGTATATGAGCTCGTATAGCCACACGACTCATGTAGAATATAACAATCATCACAAAATAACCTGCCATGAAATTTCTAAACTGTTCCATTCATAACTGGAGGACTGTGTTGGACTGACTCGCTCACCACAGTCTGAAGTGTCCTGTGGTACATGGCGACAGCAGCAGAGTCCCAAAGCGCCCAGTGGAATCAAGAATAAATGCACTGACATTAACCATAATCATTATCATGGATCTTCTGTGAGGTGGAGGCATGACAAAAGTACAACAAAACTTAACAAAAATAACATAGAAAACATTCAGGAAAGCACAGTGCACCGTATAGACCTGATTGTGCAAAGAGCTGCAGAAATGTAGAGTCCGATCCCTGAAGGGAACTCAGCTCCACGCTGCCACTGCCCAGGAGGTCCAGCTAACATTAAAACACATTATACGCTAGGCCAGACTTCCAGCAGGACACCCATCACACGCTGTTAACATCTCTGCTCCTTTCGCCTCATTTGAATTTCTAATCGGCACAATACTAGCATTTAGGACTAGCTCTGTCAGTGCAGAGCTGGTTATATGCTTATGTGCTATATGTGGCTCATACATATGGAGCGAAGTGAACAGCATTCTCCCAACTTTAATAAACCTCTAAATTACTGACAGTCCTATGTGCCACTGATGCATATGAATGTGTTTTATTCAGCATAAAAGAAATGCTAATATCCTCAAGCACTGTGTTTCTGCTGGTTACGCATTTTTTATGTTATTCTCCAACATTTCCAGGAAAATCTAATAAAAGTCCTTAATAACATGCGCTTCAAATATTTGCATAATATATTAGAATGGCTGAGGATCCTTTCCTACCTTGATTTAAATGAGCGGCATAAGATTTGATTAAATCACCATCACTTTGCAAGTCGCATTAAGTGCAATCAACAATAGGAGAGTAGAAATTATGATTTCTTTAACAAAATTTGCATTTTTTATGGCGTCTGGTAATACATTCAGTTCCTTGGCAGACAATGTGCTCACAGCGTTCCAACTGTTAAAGACAGCTGAGAAAAGCACAACGGCTCGTTGCACCTTAGGGACAATCCATTATACAAACAAACTGCTTATGCCTTCTGAGACGGCACACAAACTGAGACGGCACGCCAGTTTTGTCTTTGAGTTTCAAGTTAAATTCACAAAAGTCTGTGTCAGTGGCCTTGCTTTTAGGCATCGACATGATAAAGTTTTACTTTTGGAGAGTTGTTCTTCCTGGATAGTGTATGTACATGCTGGGATTGTTTAGGCTTAATCAGGAGAGGGTTTCTTACATGAGACGGTGTTGCATAAACCTGTCACGATAACACATTTTGAAGTACGATATATTACTGAAATAAATATAGACAATACACAATAACAATGAAACCAAACCATGAAGTGAAATTTCTCCAAAAACAATTTAAATGTACAAATTTGTAAAAAAAAAAATATGAACTGCAATAAATAACAGAATGCAACACTTAAGTAGTTAGTTTGTGTCTATAATGAGTCATAGATTATATAATTCGACCTTCTCAAATGTCATTGTAGTACAGAAAAATAACCAAATATGTCCCACTTGTATAAAGACAAAGAACCACAATAAGTATTTACCCCCAAAAATGATTGTTCTGTCTGTTATGTACTGAACGATAATCCATATAGTATTTATCATGACAGTGTTGCAGATTTACTTAGTATTTTAAAGTATTTATCAACCTACCAACCAGCCAACCCATCCATTTGATTTATTTTTTGGATGGTGAGCTGAATGTGAGATAATTGTAAAAGAAATGGAAAAACATATGGACTTTTTTTTTTATATTCTTGACAACTCTTGCCTGACTCTCAGTTGCTTTTTAGTTTTTTTAAAATCCATGGGAAAATGCCAAGCCATCTGCAGAAAGTGCAAAACATAAACCTGTGACTTCAGGGATGGTGTTATATGTCAGAAATTTTGGCATTCTCGATGAACGCATTTTTAACCAGCAGTAATGTGACAAGCGAGCAAAAGAGGCTGTCATGCCTCTCTGTCACATCCAATTAAAAACTCCTGCTCCTGAGGCGTGCCAAATTAATGCAGAGCCACCTTCGACAATCTACAGGGCCACACCTGTGCTCCTGTTTTAGTAGAAAGCAAACTTTAGACGACTCTTCTCGTCCTGCTCCTGTCAGTTGGAGTCCACTTTCCACCATTCACACTAAGTCAGATGGATTTACTCTCAATCCGCTTAAGACATCAGACACTCAGCGACTTTGTTCCATTTTTAAAAGAGCGTTTTAATACGTCTGCTTTCATGTTTGAGTGCCTCCCCACTGTTACACATACTGAGTCACTACCTTGTGACAGCCAGTCGCACTCCGTCAAACCAGACCGATGAGGAGCCCCGTGGCCCCGCCCCTGACTTTAGTCGAGTAAAGCCGGAGTGATGTACAGTGATGGATGTCTCCCCAGGTGGCAGGAGCCCAGTGTAGTCCACAATGCATAACACCGCTAATGAGCTGGAGTCAAGTCAAGGCGGTCTGTGGCTCTGCAGTGCAGTGGGGTTTTATCAAAAGACAAAGATAAACTCACGCACACTTAATTATAGTTAAATACATACATAATATAAATTAAAAAACATATCTATTATGTAAAGCAATGTGAGAACACGTTTTAAGACTAGTTACGGCTAGTTTTCTACTTTTTTGGAGTTGCAGCAAACTTTTGCAGTTATAAAAATGCAGCAAATGTCACTGATTTGCACAAAAAATGTAAATAACGTCTGTGTCACTGTGTCTGGCACCAGGGATTTTGCCATAGGGATCATTTTTCTGTCTAGTTTCGGTTCAGTTGTTTGCTCAAGATCCTCTAATCATTACATTACATAACTTATTTAACTCAAATTAATCAACATATTAACATGATAGGTTCACATTTAACTGCAGAGGGATGTCACACAGGTCTGTCTGTGCATAGAGAATTTAGCCATGCAGAAATGTTGATAGTAACATATGATCAATACAAACCTATGCCCCTGTGTTTTATGTGGAAATACGATGAATACTGCGGCTGAACTGCACTCGACGCTAACTGTCCTGGATAAAAAGCCTTCTGCTCCAACAGTTTATGCTTGTGTTTAATTTATAAGACACTTCTACAGCCCTTAAACCTTATCGGCCCAGACAAAAACACTCTCCCTCCTTGAATTTGAACTTGAGTTTCTTCCAAGTGTAATTTCAGCATGCACACAGAAAACTGCAAATCCAAGCCTGTCATGTTGTCTCTCTTTTTTTAATGAAGTAAAACTGCAGAGGAGATAGGGGGAGGCCAGGGACGGGCTGCTTTGTCTGAAGTCTCTTTATCACACAGGCCCTGGCATCATCACGTTGGACCGATAACGCGCTGCCTGAATCCCCGCCCCACCCTCCACCAGAACCCCGCACCCGTCCATGTCAATACTAACTGCAGCATGTCCGATCACCTCCCGTCATGCATCCTCCGTGCAGACTCAGCGCTCAGGAGCAACGGCAGCAGTAAAAAACATGGGTGTGGTATTGCAGATTCTACTTTAGGTTTAAAAAAAAAAAAAAAAGAGTCTAAAGATTATTGTATACAGTAATACCAAATTAACTACACAATTTAGTCAAATCTAACTCACAGTAGTTTACTGTTTTGTTTTCATTGAGAAGTAATGAATGTTTATGCAGCAAGTGATGCTAATGTGATATATCAACACCGATCCAGCTTTTTCAGTTCTGATACCTCTGATAACGATGATACTATAGCTTAAGTATCTGAAAATATCCGATATTTAAAGATACCAGTTACAGAGACTGAAAACAGTATTTGTTTCCTTTAACCTACAAAATAAAATAAACCAAAACTGACCCAAATATGGTATGTAGCTCTTCTTTATCTCTCAAGTAACCACAGAACTTTTCATAAATACAAGTTCAAACATTATGAGACTGCACGGGCCGACTACAACCACAGCCTTAGTTTAAAAAATTTGAGATTTGTTACATCATTGACTCAAAATGTTTAACATTGACTGGTTTCCTGTGACTATCAGGAAAAGACTGGATGACAACCAAGAAAGTTTGGTGACTACTGGAAAGACAGTCGACAGCGGCATTTTTTTGTAAACCTAAGACTGAGAAGATCAGATGGCCAAAAGCCAGAAAAAAGAATGGCAAAGGTTTGATGAGGATGTGGATTTGGTGTTAAAATCGATCGCCAAGGGTGAAGAGATTGCAGACAATGACAATGTCATGGCTTTGGCAGCAGAAAGATTTGAAACTGAAGAAAAGCAGGTCAAACTGACATATATCAAAAACAGTAGAGCAACAACATCCCCAACAATAAGCAGCAAGAGCCAAGAGTCTAAGAAAGCAGCATAAAAAGGCAAGTGAGGAGGAACAAAGAGTGATGCTGAGAAAGAGGCTAATGACCTTCAAGAGCAGCATACCATCAAAAGAATGAAAGAGAACGCACAGAAAAGAGCCGCATTTATTGTTTAAGAAACAGAACAGATGGATGAATATCATAGAAATACAGTGAACAAAGCAAAACACAAAATTTAAAAAAAAATCGTTGCAGAGTGAAGACGTATGGCTGTTCATCCAAGCCGCTTCTTCAGTTCAGGTCAGATTGCAGGTGGACACAGCCCCTTCCTTCAGATAGATATAAGGCAAACTACACAGAACCTGTAAACAGTTATTGTCTCCAGTTTCAGCCTTAAGGGCCTTATTCAACCTTCAGTGTCCCCGTATTGTTCTTTTGTTTCTGTTTGTTTTGGGTCTGAGGATCGAGTCATAGATTATGTCTCAATCCCCATTCCTGTTTAAGGAAGATTTGTCTTTCTTTCAAAAACAGCTTCTTTAACTCCCATCTCAAACCATTTCTTTTCTCTGGGTAAGATCTGAACCTCACTATCTTCACAGACACATACAGTGACCAAAGAGACGTCGAAGGGAAACTGTGATGTCCTCATTACACCAGCAAATGCTCTGTTTGTAGGTCCAAACAGAGCATTTGGACCTACAAAAGTCACTATTTAAAGAGGCCAACATGTAGTGAAGAAGGCTAGAGCAGGAGTTGCTCCAGGTCCAAGTGCCACTACTTACAAAGTCCCAAATTAATGTAAAAAAGCCAGTGGAGTGTGGATTTCAAAGGAAGATAACTCAGAAACCAGTGTTGAGTGTTGTGGGAAAGATCTTCAGCGTGCTGGCTTCACACCTAACACAATATTTCCCAAAGAACAAGCACATATACACCCCCATCCAGACTCTGGGCTGTTTGGAACATACAGGAGCTTCACAGCTTCTGAAGGAGGCCGGGGAGAACAAGGCGACTTGGTGGTGCTCTGATTGGATTTGATTGGACTACAATCAAGATCAGGAATACACCAGCCACCTATCTGTGCATTCATGGACGATCTGACTGTAACAACTGAATCAGTACCAGGTGCATGGTGGATTCTGGAAGGTTTGGAAAAGCTGATGGGCCAGGATGTCCCTCAAACCAGCCAAATATCAAGATCAATTATGCTGGGGAAAGGAAGAATCAAGGAGAAATTCAGATTCTCGATAGAGGACATACTCATTCTAACCATCACAGAACATCACATCAAAAGCCTGGAGAAAACATTTGATGCCACTCTCAAAGATAAAGTAGAAATCAGCAGCATAAGTGAGGAGTGCAAGCAATGGTTGAAGGAAGTTAAGAAAACAGGACTCCCAGAACATTTCAAAGCATGGATCTAACAGCACAGAATTTTACTAAGAGTACTCTGAGTACTTCTGTATGAATTTCAACTGTGTCTGCCCTTGAGAAAGTAGTCAGGTGGTTTCTACGCAGATGGTGGGACCAAGAAATATCAGAAGCAATGCTCTGTACAGTAACACCTGTAAACTGAGGCTCCCTTTTAAGTCCATTGAGGAAGAGTTCAAAGTTATGAGAGCAAGAGAAGTGCTGAGTACAGAGAATCGTCAGATGCAAAGGTTACCGGGGCAGGAGTGACAGTAAAACCTGGAAGAAAATGGAGGGCAGAGGAGTTAGTGGAAGGAGCTGAAGTAAGATTGCGCCACAAAATGGTCATGGAAGCTATAGCCAGGGAAGTCAGCCTTGGGTTCCTGGAGGTAGATTTCATAAGGCCCAAGGAAAGGAAAGACGTAGTTTGATCCAGGGCGAGGTAAGAGCAGAAGTAGAGGAGGAGAGAACAGTTAGAGCAGCAGCAATGAAGCGACTGGGTGCATGGACCAAATGGGAGCAGGCAAGAGAGCAACATATCACCTGGAAATTCCTTATGGGAGCTGTGCATGATGTCTCGATTGCAGAGAACATCTTTAACGCAATCAGCAACTGTTGGAAGAAAGGCCTTGTGAAGAACACCATCATCTCGGTCAATAAAGAGGGGGAGAGAGAGTCAAGACAGGATGCAAAGGGATTCCTCTTCTCTGCCCAGGACTGGAGAATAGAGGCAGACCTGGACAAACAGCTGTGACTGCCAAACATTGTCCTGTGGTCAAACTCCTCAACGCAGCTCCTCGTGACTGGCCTATGAGCAGAAGAGTGACAAATACAAGGAGCTGAAGTCAAACTGCCAGAATGGAGGCTGGTGAGCCAAATGTTGGCTCTTGAGGTTGGGTGCAGAGGCTTTGCAGGCCAATCACTAAGCAAATCATTCACTGCACTCAGTCTAGTGGGTGAGAAAAAGTCCAGAGTCATATCTGCCACCACAGATGCAGCAGAGAAAATGTCCAGAGGGCTCTGGTTGAAGATGGCACAGGCTTGGGTCTGATCAGCTCTGGTCGGGTGTACGATGTTTTAAAGACCCAAAACACCCTGTGACCCTAGGAAATATCAAGCGATGTTTCCTAGTATTGCATTCACCAAGAATGTATCTGTTGGTCCAGTGGAAAATGGTGGGATAATCTAGCGGCTGACACTGGTGTTGGAAGTTTTCTCCAATCATTCATCCTCCTACTTATTCAAGGCAGAATGAACTGCACCTGTTTGCACCATTCTTTCTGTCTGCAGCACAATTTGCATTTTGTCAAAGGTCTGTGCCCAGGGGCCTTGGCAGTGCATTTGCTCGCTTTAGTGATAGATTTGAATGCCCCTGAGTGGGGTATGTTTCATACGTGGACAGCTCCATTATTGCAATGCATGTAACACTGTGGGATCAGAGTGATGTACAACCAATGCCCATGACATTTATCACTCTGACTGACAGCTACAAATTACATGCATGGTTTACCCAAATATGACCTTTACAGGTAATCCAATTTTCACAAATGCAATGAAACATAAAGGTAAAGATTGAAATTACACTGTAGCACACAGTTAACTGTTGGTGTAGCAGTTGGATTTTAGCTTGACTGTTGAAGGCCCTGAACAGAATGTAGAGAATAATGCAGGGATTAGGCTCATAATCAATCAAATAGATTAGAGCGGTGACAACAGCACAGGCAGCAGCACCACATCGGGCCGCGCTCGGCCAGGCAGGAAGTGTTGAGTGTTTTGGCTGTGATTGGCTACAGAGGGGGGCCAAAGGAGAGGAACAGCACTGCAGTCAGTCTGCCGTCGTAAATCATGCTCCCTGCCCCTTTAGACTGGTTTAAATCGAGCTTCTCTTTTGGGCCTTGACTCGGTCCCTAGGCTTATTAGAGCCTCATGCTGAGCGTGGAACCAAGCTTCCTATTCATCAAGACAGACAACAAAAACAAGGCTAGGCGCATTCAGTTAGAGTATACATTTTATTGATTGACTTGAGAAACATTGTCTTACACCAGTCTAGAATTTGAAATTATTTGTCTTGAGGCGTCCAGTACGAATGAAACCACTGCAAATGTGCTGTACATTAAATGTCTTGTGCTAAAACAATGTCAATGTTCTCAGCTCTGACTCCCGTCAACGTCACCGTCTTTTCCATTTTTAACCAGGACATGAACACTTCTCCTTTGTTCCTAAGTCAAAAAAGTCTCTCTACAGGGGATAAAAATTTGACTGGTCTCAACACCACTGTCACTGGTACAAACCACTCACCTGTGGGTGGGCGAGAGCTCTAACCATTCAACCACTGTCACTTACATGGAGCACTGTTATTGGAGCACTTGCTGTTGCTATGTTTTTGATTATTATTTATACAGCAAAATGGCAAAAAAAAAAAAAAAAAAAAAAAAAAAAAGAATAGCTATACACTTTTAACACAGGCATCATAGAACATTTGCAGAAAATTGTAAGATGAATGCCATATTTATTGTATAAAAGTCAGTTTTTAACAAGCCAACAAATGGATAAGATGCAGTTATTTTCAATGTAATTTTAACACTTTTGGCAACACCAAATTAGCTGATGAGCAGGAGTTTTGAGGTGGTCCATTGTCACACCATGCAGGCTCTGTCATAAATATAAAAAGTATTACTGTCGCTAAATCTCAGAAATTAATCAACTGTCCATACTTTTGCCTCTTTATTCCCAGGAAATGAACAGAAGACAACTCATCCAAAGCCAATAGCATTCCTTTTAAAGTGAAACGCACGCAGAAATGGTTAGAGAGCAATTACAGCAAGAAATGCCCCTACAGTATATGAATTTGCCATCAGCAGTGTGCAACAACAAAAGCTGGATGCAGAGAACATTCGTGCAAGGAGGAAAACAACGGTAGCTATTTGCGCTGTGAATGGCACGAAGAAACCGCCACTGAGCTTAACAAAAGCCCACAAAAAGACAGCATTCCGATTCGATGCGGTCTGAATAGTGGCCTTTTTATCTCATCAATACAGATGAAGCTCGCAACAAACAGGCCACAAAAAGCCCAGTCACAGTCAAAGCCTTTTCAGCTGTAGGCATTTCTTGAATTTGTTACTGGAGAGGAACACTACCGAGTTCTGTTGAGGATAAGATTCCACAGAACAGACGAGCGTTTTCTCTAAAATGCTTTACCAAACAAACTGCATGTCATAATTTCAATCGTTTCATTTAAAGGCTTGATATGGCAATAAAGAAAATGTAAAAAAAAAAAAAAAAAAAAAGGGGGAAGAGTGTGTGTTTAAATATAGTTAAGAGTCTAATAGTGCACACCACATGCATTTAGGGCAACATGGGCAACAATCGCCATAAAGACTTAGCAAGTCAGTCTGATGCCAATGTGTTCCTGAGCAAGGCACTTTACCTGTGCGATTGGGAGTATTAGTGAGAGGTTAATACTCCACAGAGATACAGTAGCTTTCCAACCAGTCACATTACTCTGACTGGAGTGGATTAAAAAGGGGACTACAGCTGCACAATAGATCATAATCAAATCGAAATCGCAGTTTGAGTTGACGCAATTTAAATAAATCACAAAGCCTGCGATTATATAGATAATACAAAGAAGAAAATGTCTTGTGTTTTTATAGAAAAACCTGCAAACATCTTCTGAAACTCATGGAATTCTTGTTTTAATTTCAGATCTACAGTGGACACAAAGAAATTACACCAACGCCAAACACAAAGCCATAAAACTTGACCTGAAATGGACACAGGTATGTTCAATATCTATTAGGAATAAGAGCTATTTAATCAGAAACTGCCCACAATGAAGCACCATGTAATACGCAACTGAACCTGCCGCAGCCCATCAATAGCTGAGTCAGTTTGGCATCAGTCTTGAAATATATGTGACATGTGGCTGTACATGCAGCAACTTATCTCACCGCCGCAGCCTTGAGAGTGGAGCTCTGGCAGCGTTTCACTGACACATGATTGTGCCCAGTCAGCAAAACATTCTCAACACCTCATCCTGCAGGGAGTCACCACAGAGGAGGGAAAAACTACCACCAGCACTTAATGACCCTCTGCATACTTGCGCAGCAGTAAAAGACCAACAGTTAAAGTTATTACTCTTAAGCCTGAGGTTCGGAGTGAAAATACAGCGCACTGCTCCAGGTTTCCTCCAGCTGCCGTAAGGGACAGGTCAAAGACAAAGACACATCTCCATAAAGTATCTTACCATGAATTATCTGATCATTTTCACAAGCTACAAGTAAAGAAACAAACCATTTCATCACCTTAAATCCAAAGTTGGTTCAAGCATAGACATTGTATAAAGAAGTGAACAAACGAAGTGTCATTTATCTGTTAATAATGCTCATATCTTGATTTACAGACACAATAAGGAAGATAAAAATACTTGGATCATGTAGCGCGGGTCAAAACAGACAGTTTAAGACCAAAATGACGAGTCTGACAGCAGCAGTTACAGAGAAAGCGGCGACAGTTTTTCAATACAAAGTGAATTTGAGCCAGAGTCGATGGAGCTGAAAGCGTGTCCTTGCTCGTTTCCTACTTCTAAAGCGGTGGCTAGCAGGTTAGATATATCCATGTATATATACAGTCTATGTTCTCAAGATCCCACGGGACACACACACACACATTCAAGCTTGATTAAAAAATCCACCTGGACAGAGACTAATCTTTACACAATTTGAACAAGTGCGTCTGATCAGATGATGTGCTGTTCGGAGACGGCCTCATTTTTAAAGCAGGGGGCTGTATCGATGTGGTTTGTATCGATTTTCTTTGTCTGTTTCTTTCTTCTCATGCAGAGTGCTCTCCGGGCCAGCCTGCTCCCCACGATAAACACACACATTGATGCCGATTGAGGAAGAGGCGTCGGAGGGGACATCGTCTGGAGGTCTGTTCTCGGGGCAGGGTGGGAGTGTACGTGTGGGAGGTGAGGGGCGTGTGATAAGGCCGGAGACGGCAGGTGAACATGCCCTGCCGCTGTCACAGATAATGGGTTCAAAAGTGAAAGTTCAAAGGTGAAGCGGGAATGTTCATGTGCTGTGCTAATCACCGACAAACATGTGGAACGCTGGCCGCAGTCCAGGAACGTGCGACCGGGTTTACATATAAATCAGGCACAACGACATCAAAGAACTCCCAAACGTGCAGTAACTTTTTTACAATTCAAATAAGCTCAAGGTATAATTTTGCGCTACATTTAGTGCTGAAGTGCAATTTTGAACAAACTGTAATTGCATTGAGTACTTTAAAGCTATTTGGTTACAACAAACAGGTTTATATTATATTCAATTTGATGATTCTTGCCTCAGTGGCATTAAAAGATGGGTCAAATGCAGATCACAAATTACCCTAATGGGACAATAAAGTGCACCTTAAAGGAGACACACCTGTTTTGTGCTTGTTTCTATGATATAGTTATAATGTATGACACCTGGGGATCATTTTGTTATCATTTGAACATTTTAAATCACAATATTCATCTAAAACGACTTAATAAAAACTACTGGGACAATAAAGTGTAGCTTAAAGATGACATATTGTGCTTGTTTCTGCGATATAGTTACGATCTATGACACCTGGGGATCATTATATTATCATTTCAACATTTTAAATCACAATATACGACGTAATAAAAGAAACAGGTCCGTTGACCCATGTGTCGGTCACCTCAAGATCACACCAGCAAGTCGTGGATGTCTTTTCATTTGTGCCAAAATGACTGTGCGACGCTGCTGAACTCTACCATTGTTAAAAAAAAAAATGTATTACAACTGTATAAGTACAGAGCAGTGGGCGTTTGCCGGTGGCGGTGAAAACGATGTGTTGAAATAAGCAATTAAAGAATGCCCGAACATGCACAAATTACTCCAGAAACAATTTCGAGAAGGTAAATGCGAAGGGGAAACAATTATAAGATGATAAAAAACAATTCTGCATAATAAGTCTGCTTTAACATTCAAAAAGCATGACCTGTTCATTTGATATTTGAAAACAGAGGGATATAAATTAGCATTTTTTCATCGAGAGCAGCATAAACAAATAAATTAAGGAAACACGTATACATTTTTCTTCCTACATGATAAAAAATAAATATCAACTGGTAACATCATGAAAAACTCCCGCAGTGAAACACCTGCGGCTGGTAGTTACATATGGCAAAGTTAAAAGCAGATTACAGGCCTTTAAGAGCCTTTGCACACTGTCCTTCTGCAGGTGTGAACCAAATGTGCAAACGGAAATGGTTTGCAATCCCAAAAGATGTGAATAAACAGACCTAACCTACAGGCAAAACAGCATGACTCAGCTCTGCATTAAAACACGGCTTTATTAAAGTGTCACGATACTAAAGTTTCAGACTCGACTTCTATGCTGAGGAATAAACTCGATACTGATTCCAATACCACAATGACAATAAAAGCACGTTTTCTTTAGACAATAGAATCATAGTTCTGAGTTTTGGTCTTATATCTGTGTAATCCCTCAGTGTCCAGTAGGTTCGTAGTGGTTCATGGGTGTAAAACTAGTCTATGTGTCAGCTCAAAATCTATATTCAGGAAAGGTCATTTCTGTCCTATGAATGTCACTTTAAAGTATCAATACCAGCTCAAATGAGTATCTAGTTTGGACACTACATTCTTAAGTTATACTCACCAAATTTTAGCAGTAGATAAACTGAACCTTCTCAGATTTTTGTCAATGTACACGGTTATAATTGTTCACTTACACTTGAACTTATCACTACTTAAATATGACCTAATGTTTAAAAATAATGTTTTTTAAGTTTCCACCATTTTGTGTTTGTCTCTGAACAGCCTGATCCAACACACTTTACATCACATTTAAATCATTTCCGGCTTATGGCTCTTATTTGATCCTCGATATTACGTTTTAAGTCGTTTATTGTCTGAGGTTTATTCACAAACACCTTTTCTTTAAGATAGACCCACAGGAACAAATCAGGACTAGTCAGGTCTGTGGAGATCACATACTGCCCCCTGTCTGTGAAAAACACTTATTATTCCTTTAATGGCATTTACACTTGGGGCATCTCTGGTATCAAACTTGGGCCGACAGTAATCGTTGGGTTTGTGAATTTGACCCACGTTGCTCAAGTCCCACTGCACAATGAGGGTTCGTTCCTTGGTGCTACATTTTTATTTATTAATGTCGAAAGGGTCGTTCTAAACGCTCTGAAAAAATAAAAGAAAAATATTTATTTAGAAACAGAAGAGTTATGCATTTTTTTCAACTGTCAGTTTCAGTATCAATTAGTACCAGATTTTTTATACTTTTTATACTATTTTGTGAATCAAGGCCCCAGACTTGTTTAATTATTACACAATTACAGCACAGACAGTTATTTAAAAGTGTCTTATTGCCGCTGCATTATGAATACACAGCTGCGACAAAGAAAGGCTATGAAAAATATTCTTTGCTCCGAGCGTGTTTTATCACTCCATTTGAAACAGAATCTGTGAGATAGAAATGGACTTGACCTTCTGAGCCCCATGAGCTGCTCCTCTCACTTTAAAGTTCTCTTAAAACATTTATATAACCACCATAGAGAGTGAAGCCATTAGAATGAGAGTATTGTGCAGATAATTGGCAGTCCGCTACAGCTACATAATGCCGCTGATACTGTATTCTCTTATAAGGTTGCACAAGCCAATGTGAGAGCAAAAAACAGCTGCAGTGTCATAGTCAAATTTATGTCACAAAGGTACGTGAGGGAATATTTAAGAAGGTATTTGGAAATGCGCTGTGAAGCTTGTACTCATTGATAGGTGTAAATAGAGCAGCACAGTTTAATAAATCAAATTGGATTTTTTCTCATATTTGTACAGTTCGTTTTTGCCAACTGACCATGGACATCGAGCCACACACACAAGAGACAGATATTAATCGGAGAAAGGAAAGCTCAAAATAACAAAAAAGACGATATTTTGCAGAGGACGAATCTGTTAAGTAAAGTGGTCCCTCATTTATCTCGGTGGTTACGTTCCAAAAATTACCTGCAATAGGTGAAATCCAGCTTTATTTTTACAGTTATTATATGTTTCTTGGCTGTAAAACCCCTCACCACACACTTTATACACTTTTCTCACACAGGCATTAACATTTTCTCACATTTCTCTCTTGTTTAAAACTCTTAAAGTTCAAACCTTCGTCGGTGCCTTTGTCGGTGCAGAACGTTTCATCGACATTGTGGGTTTTGTCGGGCAGAAAACTTGCAAACATACAGCACTTCAGAGTCACACTGTGATCCAACATTTATGTAAAATTTCCTGACACATTCTGTACTGTGTACGGAGGAGATTTGGACAATGGAACTACAGTCCCTCAGCCAATCAGGACACAGAACACAATGGTCTACAGTCCCTCAGCCAATCAGGACGCAGAACACAATGGTCTACAGGCCTTTAGCCAATCAGGACGCAGAACACAATGGTCTACAGTCCCTCAGCCAATCAGGACACAGAACACAATGGTCTACAGTCCCTCAGCCAATCAGGACACAGAACACAATGGTCTACAGTCCCTCAGCCAATCAGGACACAGAACACAATGGTCTACAGTCCCTCAGCCAATCAGGACACAGAACACAATGGTCTACAGTCCCTCAGCCAATCAGGACACAGAACACAATGGTCTGTGTAGGTCCTCAGTCGTCCAGGTAGGTTCATACTGGTTTTGTGTCTTATACTTGTTCTGATACAGCTCAACATCATTTTAAACCAGAAAAGGTTAATTTCTGTCCTGTGAAAGTGAGTTTTTAGTATAATACCTGCTCAGAAGAGTATCTAGTTTCGATACTAGTTTAAGTAAACATTAGTGTCTGACTTTTGATACTTTTAACAACCCTAATTCCCATATCTACCCAGATTGTAAAACCATTCATTTGCACTTTGGATTACAGAAAGTAAATTGACTTGACTTCATGGTTTGTTTTAAGTGCAAAATCTGCGTTGAGCTAATTTGGAAAAACATCTGTCTTTTGCTAACAAACATATGAGCACTAATTTCAATCCACTATTCTCTGTCATGGTTTCACAGTCACAGCAGCTCACAACTTTTTGGCCAGCTTTTCCCGGCTGTAGTTGAAGAAGTTGGCTGGATATTGTGCACTTGGATAGTCCGGACTTTCATATGCATCGGCGGAGCGTTGAATGTGACGGGATTGCCATTACAGTAGAGCTATGGTTGGGAAGAGAACACCTATAATTACTGGTCTGTCAGCCCCAGCAGCACTTTCACTTATAAAATGTCCGCACACCTTAATTGAAAAACACAAGCAGATTGGCACGTCGCATTAAGACCCCTGCTGGGAGGCATCTATGTCAGCCTGTTATACTGGAAACAATACTGGACCACTGGGGCACAGGTTTGGTAGGTAATTGGTAAGTGTAATTACAGTGCGTGTTATTTAAACCAGGATATAGCCAAATTTAGTTTCAAAACATTTCTATAAAGAGGAATCATTAGTAATTGTTGGACATGCAGCATGCTCTCTTCTCTCAAATCACAAGACTGCAGTTATAGTTGTCCCTCGATATAACACAGTTCACCTTTCACGTTCTCACTGTTTTGCATATGTTTTTGCATGCTTTTTTACATCGTATGAATGTGTATTGTGTTCTGCGTCCTGATTGGCTGAGGGACTGTAGATCATTGTCCATCAGTCTCCTCCGTGTCTCCTGTACAGTACAGAATTTGTTCAGAGTCACACTGCGATCCAACATTTATGTAAATTTAAGATAAGATAAGATAAGATAAGATATGCCTTTATTAGTCCCACAGTGGGGAAATTCCAGCAGCATTTGTCTGAAGTATTGTATGTTTGCAAGTTTTCTCCCCGATAAAACCCACAATGTCGATGAAACGTTCTGCACCGACAAAGGCACCTAGAAATGTGAGAGAAATGTGAGAAAATGTTAATGCCTGTGTGAGAAAAGTGTACAAAGTGTGTGGTGAGGGGTTTTACAGCTGCAAAACAGATAGAATCATTGTAAAATAAAGCTGATACTTTGACCCCAGTGATAAACGAGGGACCGCTGTACTGAAATCAAGTTAGAAATTTTAGTATCGTGACAACTCTGCTGAAAATACAGCCCACTTTTTGATGCAGTGTTGGTGATAGTTGGATGTAATTAAGGTAAAATCACCCACAACAGCATGAGCCTCACATCTGCAGGGCCACAGCGAGTAGAACATCCGTGTTGACTCCAAATGTGGTGCAGAAATAAGTAATATTGGATTTCCTGGATGCTTTGTAAAGCCCAGGAAATTGACATAGGCAGGAAGAAGCAACTGGAGTTATTGGAGAAGTGGACTGACAAAGTTGACTGGCTCCACAAAACCTGGCTACAATGAATTAATGAACGACGTCTACACCAAAGTCTAGACCAACCAGCTTCTCATACATGCACTTTTGACAGAGAAACTTAATACTTTCTCACTATACTTCTTAAATAGAGTTTCAAGGCTGCCTTCCTGAAGTTTAGATATAAAACACCTATATTTTCTGCCTTTATAGTTGTTTGTGTGTTAATTCCAGTCTAGTTGTAGTCTTAAGAGTGCAGTTTGGGTTAAATACACAGAGATACGCCATTTTTAGTCGACTAATTGATCGGCAGGACATGTCTTTAGTCGCCCTAGAATGAATATTAGACTTAACACATTCCACAAACTATCAACGATAAGATAAAATGGACCCAAAATATTTTATTCCAACTAAAAATGTAATCAGTTTGATGAATATTTATTTTGAAAAATCGGCTGAATGATTCAACGAGTGTGCAAAAAGTGAGTAGGTGTAAAACAGGTGTAGGAAAAAGCAAATATATTTCACCGTGGTGTAAGTGGGTCTGCAGTTGGCGTGAGGAAAAATAATGGAGGTTTGCTGCGACTTTAGAAATGGAATAAGCAAATGAAAAAGAGCGTGTGCAGTGGTGGAGTCGTGAACTCTCGTTTCT
>JAIEZT010000013.1:21076149-21179699 GCA_019594935.1 Periophthalmus modestus
TGTGCATGAATACAATGAACAGAACCAGTGACAAAGGGCAGCAATTACAAATCTTTAAATGAATTTTAAGAATAAATAAAACAATAATTCAAATATCTGATTCATCACATATTCACATAAACATTTAAAGATGATTTTCAGAGATATGGTAATGTCCTGTCCTTTTTTTTTTAATCATCATCTTTACGGAGATGTATATTTTATGTATATATATATATGTGTGTGTATATTAGAGTTATCCTTGAATCTATTTCTTAAATTATTTCTATTTATCTATTATCTTGTTATTTATCTATTATCTTGTTTTATTTTATTTCCTTCTGTTCTCTATGTGTGCGGTGCAATGCTGGAATTTCCCCACTGTGGGACTAATAAAGACATATCTTATCTTATCTTATCGCTTGTGTAAATGGTATTACACTGAAATAATAATAATTAAAATGTTAGTATTTGAGTGTTGAGTTGTATTTGGTGTGTCCAGTGAGCAGTGTCCTGTCCGATCTCCTCCCAAAGACGTCAACATGACAACCACTTACACTCTAACCTATTACAGCTCTGACTGGGAGGCTACGGACAGGTCACATCCAGGTGATAAACCCTGGTGTTCGGTTTGATTCGCTTCATTTTTCTGCCTGCATGCACTTCACATTTACTGACCTTCCCAGCTTTGTCCCGCTCGCCCTCGGAGTCTGCTTTACAAATGCAGAGAGCGGGAAACCATCGTGTGTGGATAAGGTCAATGTCCAAACAATGTGATTGCTTTAAAAAATAGGCTATTTGTTTTCTGCAATACTTCTCTGCAATAAAATGGCCATTATATGCTGCAGATTTCATGAGCTATTACGGTTCTCTGTTGGGAAAGTGCGCAGTAACCTATTCTATACACCTAATATACCAAATACACCCAGGAGCCTTATTCATTAACACATGACTCCCCCTCCACACTGGACCATGGATCAACACACACGCATTTTATGAAGCCAGTATTTGTATAATCTACTTTTTCAGGGAGCTTATAAACATATTCAGTAGCATTCGACACAGGAAATCGCACTGTACCTAAAATATAACAGTATAAAAATGCATTTCAATGATATTATGAACGATGTATTAAGCACAGTCCATGTTGTCGAGTCCACTCCCCTGCGGCCACAGTCAAGGCAGCGCACTTCCTCCAAAGGGGATGTATGCGGTAAGTAACAGCGGAGACACAAAGGAAATAAACAGACTTGTGTGGGAGGAGATGGTGGTTAAGGCTGAACGCCAAACAGCAAGCTAATGAAGAGAGAGGAAGCGCGTGGGTCAGCTGTGTGCGAGTGCTACAGTGTACTTCTCAGCGGTACACCCACCACGGCAGCAGGCCAGACGTGAGGGGAATTTCAACCACCCGCTCCACGCCACTTGTCCTCTGGCACCAGTGTCTTCACAGCGAGCCAACAAGAACAAGCCACCAAAGCATGAAGGGCGTGTAAAGATAGACAACCATAAATATGTCTGAAATGGCTGATCAATGGGGGATAAAAATGTCAAAATGTAAAAAAGAAAAGTCACAGTGCACTATATTATTAAAAGTATCAGTTCAATGCATAAATTAAACAGGAGTAGTTCCATAGACTGTTTAAAGAAGTGGACAAAGTGAGTGTGACGTCGCCCCCAGCGGCGTGAAGCTCGTCGACGCTAGCAGTTATAACGGCGATTTGGAGCCAAGTTTCATATTAGGACTTCCAACCGCGAGTATCATAGCAACCAAAGAGCCAATCCGGAGAGAGGATGTTCAAGGTAACGTCTTTTCCCGCACCGCTGGTTTAGCCTGGAGCGGAGCTTAGCAACGCTGTCAATCAAACCTGTTGCTAACGCTAGCAGGAGAGACCTCAGGAAAAAAAGACGCCTGATTTGTCTGTTATTAATGTTCATATATTGATTTACAGACATAACAGTGAAATAAAAACCCCAGGATCATGTAGAGGGTTAATACGAACATTTAAAACCAAAATCATGAACCTGACAGCAGCAAATACAGAGTTACATGATGCAAAAGTTACATGATGGATCTTTAAAGGTGCTGTATTACGCAAAATTGACTTTCGTGAGCTTTAAGTCGAGTTAAAATGCTGTTACTCCTCAAAAACAAACCTGGAGTTTCATGTTTTGTTTCATTCACATGTTTGAGTAACACTTTATTATTAGTCTGTAACATTTCCAAAGCTCAAGATGCTCTGTTCCACCTTGTGATGTCATGAAGTGGTAGTTTTAAAGTTAACAGCTCCCCTTTTACCTTTAGTCCAGTGGAGATTGGCAATCCCAGGGTTGAAATCATCCAAATGATTCTAGTGAAGGTAAGGAGTTTAAAAACACAGTGGAGCACTTCCTGTATCACCACATGATGACATCACAAGGTGGAAGAGAGTGTTTTCTGTTTGAGAGAATAATTCAGCGTAAATATGCAGGATTTGTTCAGCTCTGATGTGTTTTTGATGAGTAAACCAGAGCGAAATATGGGCCTTTTAACAATATATTTATCAATTTGTAAAATGAGAAAATGGAAGTTAAAAAATTATAATATGACATAATTTATGTGTTATATGTCATACCTTCAAATATAATTGTACTATTATGACATGGTTGTGTTTTATAGTTAATGAAAACAGCAAAAAGACACACAAAATAACACAAAATAAGACATTAAGCAAAGTTGAATGGTTTGGTTTGTCTGTATTTGATCCTTTACTCGAGTCGTGTCAATATAATCGTCACTTAAAGAGGAAACACTATTGTGTACGTGGCTAATGTTACTATTCATGACTTTTTCCATTTTCTATTTATTTCTTGCTCCTTTCCCTCCTCCTCACTCGACAGGCAGCGTCTTTCCATTAGCCATTGTCAGGCGCTAATGCTGCGGCAGATCTCACGGCTTGATTGAGTCGGAATTGTTGCTGCTTGTGGGATTATGAAACATGACAGGCTTTTTATAAGGTGTAATTAACGCTTGCAACTTAATGGGGACATGACAGATATTAAATTGGTTTCAGATCTTGCTGTCGTAACGCTGCTTTTGTGCATGTGCGTGCGTTTGTGGAACAGGAAGGCACAATCAAAAATACTCTCATGTGTCGTCTGAAAATGCATGAAAATATGTGACAGTTTTATGATGTGATCTGGGTTTTTTTTTTTAAGTATGTTGGCTGGTTTGCTGTTGTAAACTTTAAAAATATAGATTGGCACCGGTTTGTTTCAGTGGTCGTGATCAGGACAGTGGTTTTGAGATCAAGAATAGACGGAGCTGCAACGAAACATCCTGATTGTACAAAAAATATCCAGATGACCACCACTGAAACTATCTCTACTTTTATTTGCAACATTATTAGCCTGCTGAGACCTAGTGTCCTCATATGTGGACGACACATTTTGAGTTGTCTGGGTCATAATGCAATTTTTTTAGAAGAAGTAGAACAGCAACAATGCAAACATGTTCAATTTAGATTATTTTTAAGAGTTTAGAATGTTCAAATTTTTTTTTTTTTTTTTTTTTTTTTTCTGTAAAGGCTCATGTCTCCTGCATCTGTCGGCAGAACTTCACATGAGACACATTGTTCCAAGACGAACAATTGTTGTTTCTCATTTTGTTTTTTACATCAGGACACATATTGCTGTGTTCAGGCATTTAATAAATAGTTTTAGCAAATCATTATTCAAATGTTCTATCAAAATGATTAAAACGTAGAATGAATGTCCTCATATGTGGTCCCAGTCAGCCCCAATAACAGAAGAGAAATTAATAAACCCATGAAAGAGCTCGAGTCTCAGGAGGTTAAACATTGTGTCGTCCAGGTCTGATCCAGAGCAAAAGACGAAGTTTAAATCTGTAACTGGACAAATCGTTGTAGGAGTGAAGACGTCCAAGCTGCTTCTTCAGTTCTGGTCAGATTACAGCTGGACACCGTCTTATATCTGTCTGAAGGGAGGAGCTAACCACACTGAAACTGGAAACACCTAGTGTCCAGCGAGCATCCAAACATCTTTCAGCCAAACATCTTACTTAAAGATTTGTCGAGTTACAGATTTAAACTTCGTCTTTTGCTGTTGCTTGATGTTATTGTTTAAAACCCCATAATAATCGGAGTAAGGTCGTCATTTCTAAGTTTTTCTAAGTTTTCCAGCACATTTAAACATGCTCAAATGTAACTTCAAACTAAATCTCATGCTTCATCAGGGGAGCCAGAGGGGCCAAAGAGTCGTATAGCTTTTCTTTCGAGTTCACCTTTTTACCGTCAGCTCCTGTCAAAGCTGGTAAAAACTTTGAATGCGCCCCTAAAGAGCCTTAATGGTGTCTCTAGGTATCTCACTTTTGTTTTTCATGTTCTGCTAAACAGCTTGCTACTACGCCTAGCCATATGGCCCAAATACACACACAGCTTGAACAAACACTTCCAAGGAAAGAGATGCTGTTCTTTCTGGTATTCAAGTAAAGATAGCGCTTTCTTAAGAGCAGTGCGGCATGACGAATAATAGTGCTCATTACCATATCAATAGTAGTAAACTCGGAGTGCCAGGCTAACGGGGAGGTGCTGTGCATTATGGAGGAGTTGTCACATTGTGTCTGTCATATTGTTGTCCCCAATGTGATCTCCTGCTGTTTCGCTTCATTGTAATTCTCCAGCAACCCCGTTACATCTGTGGAGGTGCCATGCTTAAGTATAGCTCTGCTTGTTCATAAATACGGCCAAATGCAGTGTATAGGAATTAAAAGGTCGTAAAAAGTGAAACCAACAGTTGGTTTTGTCGGTGGGTGGCCATTTTAATGTCCACCGTTGTGTCATTATTCAGGGGACACATTACTCACTAGATTTAAAATAATTATTGCATATACGAACTATACTTGTTTCCAGTGTTTGGGCACCGCAGACAGACGCAGTCAGAGTCGATTTGGATTATGGACTGAGAGAACTTTGATTCAAATCAAACACATTACAGACCACATTGTGTTTTGGTCTCTGGTGGGAGTGTGCGAGCGCTGAAAGATTAATAGACATTGGCATTCATAAGGGTCACTTGTTAAATACATAATGTTTTATTCAGTGGCTCTGGTGGTGTAATGAGAGCCCCAAATCAGAAGCATTCAAACTCACACACAGTTCTGACAATTTATTTGCTCCAGCGAGTTTGCCTAATGCATAAACATGTCATGAAAATTATATGTAATTTTTCATTTTGTTCCTCATGAGTTGTTCAGTCAGAAGAAGCTAAAGTACATTTATTTCTGCATAAAAAAGGTTGAATAAAGCTGGATGTCTTCACAATGGAGATCTTAGTGACTCCATTCTGATTCATGCTCTACAGATGAACCAGGTCTGTAACAGGACGCTCATTTAGGACGGAAATCCAAAAGCAGAGAGCAGGAGCGGGGTTTTTGAGGGATAAAGTCATCTGCATTAATGCTCAACAGAATAGTGATTGAGTAATTGATGCGTTAATGCAAGAGTAATGCGTAAACATGATTAATTTTGAATGTGTGCCCTTCTAGTGCAGTCAAATTTATGCTGTATTTGGTATAATGACAATTAAGTAAAGCCAAAATCATAATAATATTCTATATTATTATTATTATTATTATAAAACAAGCACGGTTCACTGCGGTTAGATGTTTTAATCACCTCATTAAATGCTTGAAGTCAGTCGAGTATTGTCTAGCAGTCGGAATATTCACTGTCTGCCTCTGTTTAAAATAACGAAAAGCTTAGATTTCTTCAGATCGTACTCATATCTGTCTATAAAGAGCTCATATAACACACTACCAATCTGGTCCAGATTTAGACAGCAATGAAACAATATCCCTTTAATGAAATCTCACATATTAATCTTTTGATCAGACATCTCATCACAGTTTTAGGGGAAGTACTCGACCTCCAGACGAGACGAGTGGAACACGAGGAGGCGACCGTGTGACCGGGCTCTCCAGTGAGTCCTCGCCCTCCGCCTGTCTGGAGGACTGCATTCATATCCTCTCCGGAGGGTTCAGGGCGGTGGGGCAACAGCCTGTCACAAACAATTACATCCCTGTGTGTCTGGGAGGGCCCGCTCTTAATTTGAACTGATAAGCATCTCCGTGAATATTAGCAGAAGGGCTCAGTGGTCAGCCGCCTCCCCAGAGATAATGGACTGGGCCGGCAACAAGCATTTGTCAGGGGGCAGCTCTTACCTGGTGTCGAGCGCGATACGCCGGCCCACGTTTATAATAGCTACTCAGTCAGACCAGCAGTTAGCATGCCATGAAGCCAGCCCCGCGGCTAACCAATCAATAGTCATTTACTCTGACTCTGCCTTCGACCTGACACTGAAAAAGATGTATTAGTGAACGCTGAGGTTTGAATGGGGAAAAAATGTGTGTTATTCCCAAAAGTTTGATCACAGCAAACAACTGTTGTTCCCAAGAGGATTTGCTGGTGTTCTTCAGTCAAAGAGATGCTCGAGTCAGGGAGCAGATAGTCCAGTGCCACGATAGAGAGAGAAGTATCTTAGCAACATACATTAATACTACTCATATTATATTTTAGCAAAAATGAGTGACTATTCGTACTGAAATGTGCAGGTCTTTCTATCCAAAATGCAAAATGTGCAAGTTTCATTGTACTTGCACAATGGCCATAAAAGTGAGTTAAAATGATAAAAAAAAAATCATCTGAAACTTTCTGAACATCTTTTTCATTCTCAGCTCTCTACTTGCTTTTTTGAATTTGTGTCAGTCAAAGGTCAGTGTTTTAAGATCCCATCGTGGCAGGATTTTATTGCCTTGAGTCACACACCATTCTTTTTTATTGTTTCTCATTTCTGTTTTGGTAAATATGTGAGAAGAACGCTATGGAAAAATACCTAATATCTGTCCATATGTCTGCTACAAAAAATGAAATGGTTACAAAGGCAACTGTCCTGTACTGTAGGCTTGTACAGGACTAAAGATCTACTCGACAGAGCTGTGCATATGTTCGAATGCAGTGTTGATGTGGTAAATCCAGATTTTCATATATATCACACTGGTATTTTGAAAAGTCCAGCCAAACTGTCACTATTCTTACCGTGGTCCACACCATATACAATCTGTGTCATTAATTACATTTTACATGTAAAACATGATAAAATAAGCATATACAGAATTGAATGTGTGATCTGAGTTTGTATAAAGACTTGACACAAGAGCTGCATGAATAAAACGAGGCCCAACAGTATATTACAACAGGAAAATTTGATTTTATCTCAACAAAATCAACTCCTAACTGACCATGTCTGGAGAACACTGTCGACGGACTCTGGAGACTGAAGTGAACAGAGACACTGGTCTGTCTGCACGGGCCGGTCTGTCTCCTGATCACTCATCAGGATCACGATAAAAAGACAATAATACAGCAGCGGGCTGAGGCTTTTAAGGGGACATCAATATTTAGTCAATAACAATTAATAACACCACTTTATACACTACATTGCAAATTAGTATCTTTGTTTTTACTGACACTGTGGTTCACTATTTCTGTACAACAGTGATCCATGGAATTATCATCATGCCTCTAGAAACTATAAGTGACACACGGCAACTCTACACATTTATAAAGTACTACACAAAACCTACATTCATGAAGAAATACTAACAACGAGAGTGCACGGGTCAGACAGACAGGTGCATGGGTCAGACAGAGTGCACAGGTCAGACAGACACAGTGCACGGGTCAGACAGACAGAGTGCACTGGACAGACAGACAGGTGCATGGGTCAGACAGAGTGCACGGGTCAGACAGACAGGTGCACTGGTCAGACAGACAGTGCACTGGTCAGACAGGGGCACTGGTCACTGGCCTCTAAAATATCCAGCAGGTCGTGCGGTTGGGTCGTGGTCTGTCACATAACATAACGACACAAGTTCATGAGATGTTTGGACCGTGGTTGATGCAGTGCCCTCAGTGACCTGTAGGGTGTACTAAAGGACCCTGTGACATCAACCATGATTCAAAGAGGCAGAAGCGAAGGGAAAACAGGATATTTGGATATATTTTGAAACTATGTAATTATACTTTTGGCACAGGATGATTTTAGATTTTATTGGACAAGCACTGCTTGCCTTGATTGTCCTGACCACACGCGACTGCAATAATAATCAAATCAACTCCTCCACAGTAAACAGCTGAGTTAAACAAATAGAATTACAAAGCAACAAGCTGTTTAAATTGAATCAAATTATAAAATTGTGGATGGTGCAGAGATCAGACTTTGCCAAGCTTCTAGAGTAAGATCTTTTCTGTCATGTCTCTTCACATGTGCATTTACACATCTCTCACATAATGAGCCACTGTAGCCCACAAATCAACACAGTGAATGAGAGACCCTCTGTAAAGGGGGATTTGAAAAGGCTACAAAAGCCCACGGTCATTTGCATGTGAATGTTCAGTGCCACTGGAATGGCAAATATTCAGTAACACATGTTAAGTTAGAGCGAGAACTCACGGCCAATTATGCTCAAGATTAGATGGGTACTTCCAAAGAGCAGCACAGCTGAATAAAGCTCACCAAGCCTTTTTTTTATACAGACTGGGGCATTTGCCTCCCCTCTGCATAAGCAAAACTGACATCCTTTATAAAAGATTTATGAGGTGAAGATTCAAACGATAGAGCGAGAAGTCCCACGGGCTGAGCCTCCTCCATCTGTGAAGGATCACCTGTTCTTAGGTGGGCTCAAGTGCCTGTGCCCTGCCTGTGTACAAACAGGAACCAGGCTGCACCGAGGGCTGCTCGAAAAACGCTTCATTTATTATATTAAATATTCACCTCACTCTCATCCGTTTGTCTCTCTATGTCTCATAACAAAAACTGATTTGAAACAATGTGACATAATGATCACAAAATGACTCGGCCCATGATGGTAGATCCATCTTCAGTGAGTGCACCTATACCCCCCACAGAGCAGCACAGCGCCCCCTGCTGCACAGTACTCCTCCTCTGACACCAGTCTGTCCCAGCCACGCTCTGCTTAAACACATGGCCAGAGGCGAGTGGAGAGTACGTGATAAAAAAAGCCTCTTTGATGTGATTGAAACAGCAGAGAATATTTCAGCAGTTCAACTGCTTAACCGCACAACGGCTGGGGAATTGATGCTGCTTTAAAGATTCTTTGTGAAATATCTTCATAGAAATGGTACAAATTAGATCTTTCAAGAGAGGTGAGGTCACCAGAAAGAGAGCTGCATGTGCCTGTTTAATGCGTCTAATATTAGCACAAGAACTCTCACGCATGACTCTCCCAAACATAGTGTAAATAAGCACCGGGTCAGGAAGCAGAAGCTCCACTTCATCTGTTGCTCCTGCAGCCAAAGTCAAAACAATCAGCAGCATCAGTGGAGAGTGAGTCCTAATGGATTATGATCTTTTTAAGAGTCGGCCTCATGTCAGCACAGAGAGATTCAAGTAACACTGGCCACACCCTTCATCAGTATCATTATACTGTCTTACTTCTTTGAACAGTAAACGTGACAGCAGCAGCTGGCACATTGAATGGTTTGTTAATCTGCATTATATCTCAAAAATACTTTTCAGAGATGTACTTTTTGGTGAGTATATACACTGTCCCAGCTGGACTCATGATATCAACAAATATGTAAAGACAAAAACAATCTATGAACAATAAAAGTCATCTTTTTAGAAGGGTTGGTGGTTCTATCTGCAAAATTACCCTACCTACGTACTACCTTGGGTATCTTTGGGCAAGACACCCGGTTTGTGTATTTGCTAAACTGCCAGTACCAGTATGTATGCAAACTATATGCAGTATTCTTTTAGTAAACTCAAAAATAACTCTGTTACAACATTTGTGGATAGATACAGTGGAAAGTAGGTTTCACCTGCAGCTTCTCAGCTTCTTTCTCAGCCTCCCTCTGCGTGTTTTTTTAGATAAATGACTAGGCCCGGCACTGACCGCGATATTCTCCTGTTGAGGCACATTCAGCCAGGCTCCCACAGAAGAGGAGGTGTGAGCGGGCAGCACTGAAATAATGCCAGGCTTTGTCCAGGTCCCTTCTTCACAGCCCCACTATGCGATTGGCCGTCTCACTGGCACTCTGCTGACCCCCCTGGCTGCCCTCATACGCACCTCACCTACCATTCTCAAAGATAAACGCGCCCCTGTTTCAAAGTGAGGTCACACTTGTTGCTTTCATAAAAATCTCTTCTCAACTCTTGTATAAACCTGAAACCCTCCCCCCAGCGTCGGAGTTTACCTTCTGGTTTAGAGGAGCAGGCGCAGGTCTCCACGGAGAGCCGCTGAATATGGAGGGCATGTATTGAGTGGGCTCAGACACATTTAATTGGCGACCTTGTTTGAACACCACGGCCCTGGTGCTTTGTTGTCCCCCGTTTATCTCGTTTGCTCACAGAGAAGCAAAGCACAAATATCAAGGCTTTGGAGACACTGGCCTGAAATACAACATGTGGGGAATACCGTTTACCTTTTATAGCAAGTGGGGAAATCTTAAAAGTAAGGAGCAGAACCATTGTTTTATAACTCTCTCTCATGCAGAGATTTAGATGAGTCTGATGTGGGAACAGTCTGACAATGGAACTTCCAGCACTTTGTGAACATTCCACTATGAAGGTTATACATTTAAAGAAAAAAACATGTAACAGAGATGCAGATTTTACTTGAATACACTGTACATGTACCTAATTTTACAGTCTTAAAAACAGAACTAGTTCATTTTAAAGGGTTTGCAGTGGTCCAACTCTCCAGAGACACCAGAGAAAAAAAAAAACACCATGCTGTAATGGTAAAGCGAACAGCTAGCATGCTAACACCCACTTCCTGATTACTGCAGAAGAAAATTCTTTCTAATTAGATGCAGGCAGTACCAAAGCTGACCTATTTTGACTTCAAGAGCTGCTTAAAGAATATATCTGTACTGTCACAAACTCCTCTAACACCTGGGAAAAATCAGGTATAGAACCTTTAAATGAAGCAACAGCAGACGACATCTGCACAAAATCACTAACCAAATGTTCACAGAACATATGCCTTTACCTCAGTGAAGACATTTTACATTAGAAATTCTTGAGAATAACCAAATTTCTGTGTGACATTTTCAGAAAAATACCTTTTAAACGGTGGCGGTACAAGCTCCAGTCTGTCCAGGACACTGTCCAGAACAGTGTCCATACGACTGCACTGGAGATCTGACTGTGCTGGTGTCGTCTTTAAACGCCATCATCTCCAGCTTAAGCCCGTGTCCATTAAGAGGCTGGTTTTACCCTGATGAGGCATTCTGAATCTTACACCACGCAGCGAGCCCGTGCCTGATAAGGAATGAAATTGGCCAAATGTTCATTACCATTCAAGACGGCCAAAAGAAATTCCCTTTGTGGCCGGAATGAGAATTGTGTCATTATTATGCCTCAGCTTTGTGGAGCCATCAGATCAGGAGAGAGGCGGGAGAAGGGAGGCATTATCTCGTTGTTAATTATGCCAACTGGTTATTACTCATCCACCTTTGACCTTAAAGGTTCCTGCCTCAATTTACACAAGGTATGGTAAAGTAATGAAGTCAATGTGGCTATTTAAAAAGATTGATTCTCCATGTTTCTGCCTTTATTTTTGTACTTAGAGAGCAGCTCCACTGCTGATTGTTTTTCATTGACTTGTTGACATCTTGGCTGTGTCGAACTTTGAAATGCAGCAATTACTTAAACTTTTTGTCACAGAATATAACATCACTTGGCTCAGATCAGAGACACTGCTGTTACTCTGCTCTCTACTCCCCCCAGTGGTGATGCCTGGCCTGCATTTCTTATATTATGAAAACTACCACTTGTGATGCACTGCAGCAAAATGCCGAGTGTGACCAGAACAACTCGAGACAAAAGGCTTATGCCTCTTATGGTGAATAATGCTTAAGCTAATGAAACTTCATGTCCCTGCTCATTTCCACTTCCTCTGGTCTCTCTCTCTCTCTCTCTCTCATTTCCTCTCGGTGTCTCTCAATTCCCCAGGAGCTCTGCTGACTCGACACCAGCCCTCACTGCTTGAGTCCTTATATCCTCGTACTATTCCGCCACGCTGCAGTCAGAGCTGTTACTACTCACTACATTTCATTTGTTTGTCTTATGTTTGCTGCACAGAATTTGCAAAAACTGGACAACAACGTTTTGAAGAAATCAAAAGCTTGTGTCAGATGTTTTGAGGTACTGTATTTTCCAAACTAAAAGTTGCATTTTATTTCTTTTCATGGTTTGGCCGGGGTGTGACTTATATGTGAAATATATGGTTTTTTTTCTTCATTATTATGCATTTTTTGGCTGGTGCGACTTATGCTCTGTAGAATACATATTATTTAATATATTAAAGTACAAAATTACAAGTTACAGTTAGGTCCATTGTCCAGTAACTCAATCACATAATGCACATTTACAAAAGTAAGGTGTATCAAAGTACGCTCTTGTCAAAGTTGTGGAATATAAGTCGCGTCTGAGTATAGAATTTGACATCTTTGTTATGGTTAAACGGACCTGACAACCGCTTTTTTTTTTCTTCATTATTATGCATTTTTTTGACTATTAGTCCAGAAATGACGGTATGTTTAATTAATAAATGATAAAACGTTATGATTGTAAAAAGTCAATAATTGTATCTTCAGTAAAATTAAAGAAAAGAGTGGTGTCAACTATAATGGACAAACATTTTGGTTGACCATGATCTACAAATGCAAACAGTAACCCAAACTAAAACCTTAATGTGGTCAGCACTCGCAGTGGTTAAAGTGTTCACCCTCCAACACAAAGGTCAGTGGTTCAATCTCATTTCTGACTCGTGCAGACTGACACTGTGTCCTTGGGCATGGTTCACTTTTCAGTGTCTACAGGAGTAACTTACAATCCATCCATCCATCCATCCATTGTTTTGCTTATCTAAAACCAGGTTGCAGAGGCAGCAGTCTAAGCAGCGACTCCCAGACTTCCCTCACCCCAGACATGTCCTCCAGCTCCTCCAATTCACGTTCTTGGGTCTTACCTGGGGACCTCCTTCCTAACTTACAATCATGAAGTGTAAAGTGTCCAAAAAATACTTTATAAATCGAATAAATGATCATTATTATTGAGGAAAAAAATCACTTAATTCATGCAAATAGGCAGGTATTATTCATATTCAAGACGAGGGTTACATAGGCTCATTACCACATATGATTAGAAAAACAGTCACAAATAAATGCGTATATATAATTTTTATTTTTTAATTCCTATTGACTTGAATAAACTGAAGCTAAAGAGAACACAACCTTGACGCCTCCTCAGCTCCTACACACTGCAGAGATGTTGGTTAATACTACACATGGGCAGAGAGACCATAGCGCAGGGAGACAGGTGCTGCAGGGTAATTATCAACACAGCAAGCTTTTAATTATGCGCTCCACTATAAACTGTTAATGAATGTGAAGCCTGTGCAGACGCCAGTGCGCTCCTACTGCGTCCCCGCACTAGGCACGTGCAAAGGTAAATCACGGCTTTAACGGGGGGGTTGATAGCTCCGACCTACATGCGGCCTCCTAATGTTTGGGAGGCAAGTAAGTCAAGTTGTTAATTGTCCATCAGCGAGTAACAAAAGAAGAGGTCATACAGTATTTTGGCAAGGAGTGGAATATGTGACGGGTTTGCAGTTTCACAAAAAGCCAGAACCGAAATGTGGACATTAATTCACACGATGGGAATTTCTAACTTCCAAGAAACTAACCAGGATGATTTTGGCAACTGAGAAGGTCCTAAGGAATAGACTCGATAGTTAATATTCTGATACCACAATGATGATTAAAAAAAAACTCTCTTTATTAACGTTTGTCACTTTTGTTCAACGCTGTGGAAAATATCAGATACTAAAGAGACTTATTCAAATATTTACAAATTCGCAGCTTTGTAAAAACAATTTTCCCGTCTTTTTTATGCCCGTCATGGTTCACTGCAGTTTAAAATTTTACATAGACGACATCTGTCAAAGGTGCGACTCTCCAAATGTCAATGTCATTTGTCAAATTTGTAACATTATTGGCTAGAAGACTTATCTTATTGAACTGGAAACAAAAAAACACAAAAAAAACTCTCCAATTTACGTTTAATTTTTTTATTGTTTAACATAGTGGAAATGTCCAACTAGAAAAAATTAAATTTGAATTAAGAGGGAAAGACATTTTTCTCTTGACATGGGATGTGTTTCTGGATAACTTTGACAATGCAAGTGTCTTTTTATTAATTTTTATTTTTTATTTATTTATTTTATTTATTTATTACATTTTTTATTATACATCTGTTTTTTACCCATTAAAAACCAAGAAAAAAACAAAAACTCTATTTACACAAGCAGGCACTGGTATCGAGCTTCAATACTAATTTTAGTATCGATTCGTATCTGATTTTCAATAATTTTTACAACTCTAGTGCAAACACCATACCTTTTTGACAGTTTTGTGTTATGCAGAAGTAGGCCACTATACTTTGAGCACCATGCACAGTAATGGTGCTTATAGTAAATGAACTGTCAGTCAGTGTTAGTTGGGAGCCACCTGCGACAGCCCACTCTGACCCTCATGTCACTCACAGAGGCACGCATTCAATTACTGAGCCTTAATACAGTTTAAACTGGTCAAATCTCATCTAAGCCAACCCCCAGCCCCCACACACTTAAGGTTAAGTAAATCTCCCGATAGAAGTTCAGGGCTACCACATCACATTAGCACCATTTAGAGCCCAGGAGCTGAAGCAGACAGCTGGAAAGTGGTTAAAAATATGTCTACGCTTAACAGAACCTGTGTGCAAACCCGCTTTCGCTAATGGGCATTGTTTTGACTCAACAGCTCACTCAAGAGTAACATTACACCTAAGAAAATACAGATAGGAAGCAATGCAATATATAAAATCACTAATGGCAATAGGTTTTCACTCCACAGCTCATCATTAGCTCAACATTAGAACAGCTCGGATGCAGTGCACAGTATGAAATGAAATGGAAAAGCAGAAAATTAAAATGAAAGACGTCTTATCTCATCCAATCAAGGTAACTGTGTCAGGTATAGAACAGTGACACAAAAGATTAACGGCAACATCATTTCATAAGCATCGACTGTTTATATAAATGGACATAGCTAACTTGCTAGCCTCCACGCTCCAAATTGGAAGTGATCATGGACGCGCTTCCGGCTCCATCAACTCTAGCTCCAAATTCACTTTACATTGAAAAACTGTCTCCTCTCTCTGTACCTGCTGCTGTCAGACTCGACATTTTGGTCTTAAATGTTCGTATTAACCCTCTACATGATTCTGGGGTTTTTATTTCACTATTGTGTCTGTAAATCAACATATGAACATGAATAACAGACAAATCAGGTGTCTTATTTCCCCAAGGTCACTCCTGCTAGCGTTAGCAACTGGTTTGATTGAGTCGCTGCATGCTAAACCAGCAGTGTGGGCAGGAGGGAGCGTTACAGTCATCATCCTCGCTCTGGATTGGCTCTTTGGTTGCTATGATACTCGTAGCTGGGATTCCATATATGAAACTCGGCTCCAAATTAGCCGCTATAACAGCTAGCGTCGATTAGCTGAATTTGACTGGAGCTGAACGCTGTGGGTGACATCACAATCACTTCGTCCACTTCTTTAAACAGTCTATGCCCATGACAGATCACATTTTACAATCTGAAAACCACCGACAGAAGCCAAAAAAGTTCTCCTGGATGTTGTTTTTGTGTCTATGCTAAAGTAAATGTGCATTTGTCGGTGTTGCAGTATACAAACACAACATTTAGCAGTCAAACCATACTGTTCTGAAGCACATTTGGTAATTGCCTAATTGCAATTCTTGTTGAAGGCGTGTCGTGCCCTCCACGCAACACAGGATCATGCTGTGTTACATGTCCCATTAGGGGAAACTCATGGGGGTATGAATGGACCCCCACAGTCTCTTTCTGCCTGTCTGTTATTACTGACTTCCCTAATAGACACATATTTAAAAGCTAATCAACAGCTTTGAAAGTGCACAGAGCTGCCCATTATGATAAATGGTCATCCTGCCAAACAGAAAGGAGCGGTGTGCATTCATACGGTGAGATAAAACTGTAATTTGTGTGATATTTGAAATGGTTCGAGACGGAATAAAATGTCAATGGATGATGAGTAAAGAGAACAAATGTGTTACACGGAAAATGAGCCGCAGAACAGAACACCGTGCACGTTTTTAAAAGTTTTTCAAATCCCAGACAGTTGATGGTATTTGGCTTGCTGGCTGAGACGCTCTAGTGCGCGCCTGAAGTTGATAATCATCTGCTTTGTGGCGAGATAGCATGGGGAGCTGGAGCAGATGGCACTGGTTGTATTTTGCCTCAGATGCTTTCTCTGAATAAGGAACGCTCGACTGAATGCCAAGCTCGGTGGGAGGGGAAAATGAAGCCCTCCCGCACTCCATATAGGCAAACGGGCCATTGTTGTGTGACAGTTGAGAACATTCATTAATGTGCCAATGGGACAGACAAGCCACATGGGAATTTCATTACCTCCATGCTCACTGCCTGCCCCGCCCAACCCCACCGCAACACCACCGCTACCTGCTTCCTCTGTCTGCAGCTGACATGGACAGGTTGATTAGGACTGATTATCTGTTGCAAGAATATAACTGAGAAAAACAGATCTGACTCCAGTTTAATTAAAGAGCAGTGACTAAGTGTTGTGGTCAGGGAGTACTTTTAATGGGCAGCGTAGTGTCAGTGTGGGCTGCCTCTGCACAAATATTCAGTACTACTACATTTACATTTATCCTTTTACGTCTGTGGGCAGCTCCAACACACAAGGCTCTTCACACGAGGCTTTAACAGTTTATTTATACCACAGTAAATACGTATTTGGGAGAGGGCTGGCATTTAACTACACTGGCCAAATACAATTATACACAGTTATTAATCCTTTACCGTCTTTGTCCCACTGGTCTGTCCCTGCTGGCCGTTTGGTGCTTGCTGTAATAACTCAATAATGAACAAAAGTGTGTGAAATATTTAAAATAATACAATAGAACTGAAGTATTCTGAGGTACACGTCAATATCCAACACATACTGCTGCCTGATCAACGGGAATAACATTTTCTTTAGATAATTGGATGATTTTTTTGACACTTGAAACTGTCAAATCCGCAGGAGATTATTTCTCAAAAGCTGTTTTTACAGCTTTTAAAATAGGACTGGTCATAACAACAGTTTACAGGTATAAAAATATATTGCATAATTTGACACTGGGTGGAGTTTTCATCATTGTTTCTGTCTGCAGCAGTTCACAAACTTATGGATTTTGTATTTGTAGCATTTTATATTTTACATTATTAACTATTTTGCACCAAGTTCATAGTTTGTGAATTTTCTTACAATGGCAATAAAGCTTTTTTTTCTGATTAGTATTTCCCACCTAGAAGTAAAATTGATTGGAAATCCTTATCTAAAGATGCGTGTACTGCATGTCACTTTTTCCATATTGTGGCCCTGAAATGTCTTATTATGAGATTCAATCATGGAGGTAAAGTCTATAATATGTATTTCCATAAATCAAAATCATGTAAAGCTGCACAGAAGTCCTGCTTTGACTCTGAAACACTGTCACCTGTTAAATGAGCTCATTAACACTCAGCTAATTAGTTCTATTTCTAGGGACAGGCAGTTGGACGAAGGCCTGTCGACCTGCTCTACTCAAGGAGCGAAAGGATAATGATTTTTGTTTAATTGTTGTTTCATTTGAGAGGGATGTACACTATTTATGCTTGTGTTTTATTCATCTGAAGCATTATGCAAATCTGTGTACTAACATCTGCTCTATTGGGTAGAATGAGATGTTTGGGTGTTGTGAGTTTGTTTCGTAAGTGCTTATTGTCCCAAAGCCGACGTGAGATCAATCGGCAGCCCCGGTGTGATGGAGAGGCCTGTCAGCGCTCACTGTTGTGGCCTTGATTCTGTAAAACAAATACGCCACAGCTTTACAGGTAGCTTTAACAGAGGCGAGAAGAGAGAGACCACACCAATGCCCAAGGGAGAGAAAAAAACAACAAAAGGCCTAGTCACACACCAGAGATATTTTATTGACTAACAGTTGGGAAACTATCACTTTCGTGCTTGGAAAATGGTCAAACACAAAGCTGAAAAATACCAAAAGGAACTATTTTTCTGTATCTACTAGTAAAATGCTCACCAATCAAACATAAGGTTATTGTTTCAGTGCATTTCTATCCGATTTGGCAGGTTCTAAATCTTAAACTTTCTTTTTTCTAGGACAAGATGGACTGTTTTTAAGGTTTTTGCAGTCCACGTCCAACCAAGTCCACCCCAAAATGTATAGCTCACTGACGAATAACTGGCAGGATTTTTCATTGTTCTCTCATCAAAAACATACCTGGATATAGCTATTTTGCTTTATTTGCAGCTGTTTGAAGAATTCCCAGTTTTGTGACGTCAGAAGTAAAAGTCAGGACATCTCTTATGGTGTTTTTAAGTCCATAAACCAAAATCGGAGCATTTCTGTCATCAAGTCACGCTCATGTGTTTGTTAGCATGTCGCAAAAAGTTGCTATTTTACCTAGGGCTTGCTTAATTGAATAATAATCCCCACCCTGCTGCCAGTAGATGGCGACATAACCCCAGTTACTAGTATTGGAGCGTACTAGAAACAAGGTGTTTATAGGCAGAAGATAAAGCGAAAGCACTCAGGAACATGTTTAAAGGTCAACAGCATGTCAAATGATGCACGGTTTTTGTTATTTAATATTTGAATGTTTGTCAAGTCCACATAACTCTGCAAAGCGCTGCTGTACAACAACCAAACACAACGTAACACACATCTGCCAGTGTGTAACTTCAAAGAGAGAAGAGTCTGGTAGCTCAAGGTGACTTCTTTAAACTTACCAAGACACTCTGCTTTCAAACCTCTGCAGAGTTTAGGTCTATTTTTAACAACACGTAAATATAATATCATGTTGTTTGTTGAAGGAGAAGAAAGTCGTATCCTAATGATGACACAGTTTGCTTCCTGTGACGCCAGTTGCTGCTGGTGAGTTGTGCATCTCCAGCTGCAGCTCTGTTAAGAGAAGCTGGCTTTACTGTAATGGGAGCCTAATGAGGGACATTGAAGCCCACTGGGAGCTGTTCTTATCATGTGTGCCATGGCAGTGACATTCAAAGGCTGGGCCAAAGTGCTAGAAATAACACTTAGTTACTGAGCATAAAGAAAGTAAGGGAAAGTTTGTTCAAATCCTTAACTTTAACATAATGAACCATATTTTCTTATTGACTGTGTGTTTTACAGACTTAATCATATCAAATCTTTCCTTGAGCTGTATTGTGGCCATCAGTAGTTGATTTTTCTTTGTGTAGGAGGGAAACTTTGACTTTGTGATCCCTTTAAATGTGTTTCTTGGGGCAAAAAATAAAAATACAAACTTTAACTTTAGTCTCTCTCTCTTTTTCTTTCTCAAACAATTTGCAAATATTTTTTCAGCTACAATCACTATATTTACATGCATGTCAGGAAAAACGGGAACTACAGACAAGGTGTTGTTGAGGTGTCGTTCAAATCTTAAAGATCCCAGTAACACATCAGGAGAAGTCGATACATACATGGATGCCCACTGCAATGGAACAGTGCAGTGCAATTACACCAGACGAGGAGAGACATTCAGCACGAGGGAAGAAATAGCCATGAAATGCCTTAACTCATCCCTGATCAGTATTAAGTACACTCAGAGTTCTTTAAGCATGTCGACATAATGACTGACTTCTGACAGCAAAAAATGCACTCTATTTCTTGTTTTGTGGTTTGTGTAATCAGCAGACCGTCCTTCTACAACGCAGACTTATCCATTATGTGCCTGTGGGGTTATAGACAACAAAGCATTTTTTTTTTTCAATCATAGTAAATCTTTGCAGAAGAAAAGGTATGTGGTTCGTAATATTTACAGAGAGAGCCAGTGACGCAGCGCTGCTCCGCTGCATTTATTAAATTCTATTTCAGTCTCTGTAGAAAGAGTTTGAGTTTTTGAGAGCAATTTGAGCAGTTCTGGGGCAGATTGGTTAAGATGTGGCTGCCGTCCTGTAAAAAACACCGACAAACAGTACGAACGCAAAATGAACAGTGCATTAATCACACGTGAAAAAGAGTGCTCTGAATGTCAGGAATATGATGGCTCATGTGCACAGGGACGCACGAGAGGAGGACCGTCTCATTTCCTGTGATTTACATTGCATGCATGCGCAGGTCACACTCCAGGCGCCGCTGTGTGGGCTGTTAGCTTTTTATTGAGGTGGCATGTTTGATGTACACCGTGCTGCTGATGATACAAGGCAGGCTTTATAAATACATAATGATGTTTACCATATGATCAGTATGAATTTATCACTAAATTTCCATAATAAAGTAAGTAGAAAGTATAAATAATGACAGATACAGTCAATGATGTATTCATTCATCTGCAGGGGTCTGTAGTATAACTACAGTAATAAGAGTTTCATGAAGAAACTACTTTTAATCAAAACTATTTGCATGTCTTTTTTGAAGATATTGATGAAGACACCTGAAAACACTGGATTTAATTTACATGTCCACACTTTTTATTACACTATAAATACAATGTGATTATTTCTTTAGATGAACCATGGTCCAGTACTGTCGTTCTGTGGCTAAAGTCCAGTGGTCACGTGTTGTGTGAGCTCATGTGTGTGGATTGAGCTGCAGTGCGTCGCAGTCTCAGTCTGTCAGTGCAGTGCCTCACAAACCATCCCAGTACAAGTGCATGTTACATATCTTTACCTCTCCAAACCTGCCTCTTTTAAACTGATCATCTTTGAAGTCCTAAAATATTTTCTACACCTGATGTAGCTGAATATTGCTGTACATTGCATAACATATTCGCTTATTTCAGACAGTTCTAACAAAAGTCGCCCTGGGCTGACTGATGCAAACATGAACATGCCAGTCACCAAAACACACTCCCACCAACGCATTTATACCTGTAGACAAAGGACAAATAGTAGTTTGGAATGCCTGGGATTGAAACTGTTGTGGAATTTCTAATTAAAAAAACCTTTAAAATGTATGAAATCAATAGAGAAGTTGTCTTGAATCAAAAAGTCTGATTTATTGAATCAATTGTGCACAATTGTCAAAGAGCTGTTGTTCCTGATAGTGTCGCCTCGCCCTCGGCTCAAATGAACATACACACGCTGTATTTATACCATCAAAATAATTGCGCCGGTTTTGATCTAGTCCAAGTGACTTCAGGCTGCTGGACATATCGTCTTATACACAAACAAACAAGAGATATGCCCGTGAGTAACAACAGATAGTATCATGAGAAGAGATAATGTTACATATCAATACACATAAGGATTTAGGAATTAGGTCAAACTGATGACAGTACAAATGATGAATACAAGTAAAGATTTAGGGCAAAACCTTAGAGAAACCTCAGAGTCGTGGGGAAAAGGGCAATAAGCCAATCAGCACTTTCTCTCTATACCATGACGTCAAATGCACTAAAAATTATATTTCATATTCCGTGGTTTAATCAAGTGGCATGATTTAACTGGTTTATAATTATGGAAGGTTGGTCAACTGGGTAATTATTTTGTCTAAATCTTCAGTGCACACAAAGCTCCTTCACACAAAATTGCTCTATCGCACTTCTTCATGAGATAAGTACAGCAAGATGTCTCTAATCAAAGTCCATCAGAACAAAAGCCCTGCATTTATCAGTCTTAGGTGTCCCCAAGGTGTCCCAAGAATACACTAAACTGCACACAGTATTGCAAATATTCAGTCATGAGAGTAAATTATGTATAAAAAAATGTGCTACAGGTTTAAAAAAAATGTTATGTAGATTTGCCAGTTAGGTAGTTCAGGGTGCGGAGGAAGTAAATAAATAATCCTGTTTAATAATTCATTGATATTCATGTTGCTTTGCCTGCAGCCTTGAGAGTGCTTAGAATGCACGCTGCAAGGGCCCCTGCCTATGCTTGGCATTCGGTTTAAAAAGGGTTAAAGCCTACATATACAGAAGGTATTCGCACACAAGTGCAGTGCGTCTCATCCCATGTTGTATAAAGTCAAATATTATTCACTGCTTGCCATGTGGTAGCACAGAACAGAGCTGAGGATCTCCAGAGTGCAGGGAGAAGTTCAAACAGAGCTCCGGGCACAAACTAGGGGAAGCTCTCGTGGCATGGAGAGGACAGAAAGTGTAATCTAAAAGTCTTCCAGCAGAAAGCACAAAAGAGGAATGGAAAATCTCCAAATCAAACACCATAATAGTTTGTGATTTACAGATCAATAGTAAAAATCCACATGACCAAAGTAAGTCTCTGAATTTTGTAAACAATTAGATTTTGTGGCTCTATTCTTGAGTAGAATCTTATTTTGTACAATCCATCCATTTTCTTCCACTTATCCACAGTTGGGGCGCAGAGGCAGCAGTCTAAGCAGGGACTCCTATACTTCCCTCACCCCAGACACTTCCTCCAGTTCCTCCCAAGGCGTTCCCGGACCAGCCTAAAGACATAGTCCCTCCAGGGTCTCCCCCAGGGCCTCCTCCTGCCTGGAACACCTCCCCAGGGAAGCGTTCAGGAAGCATCAAGAACAGATGCCTGAGCCCCCTCAGCTGCTCCTCTCGATGTGGAGGAGCAGCGGCTCTACTCCGAGCTCCTTCTGTGTGACTGACCTCCTCCCCCTTTCTCTAACCGACCAGCCTGACAATCTCACACTCCATTCTTCTCTCATTTGTGAACAAGACCCCGAAAACCTTAAACTCCTCCACTTGAGGCAGGGAGTCTCCAGCCACCTGACGAGGACGAGCCGCCTTTCCGCGGTCATGAACCATGACCTCGGATTTGGAGGAGCCGATTCTCATCCCAGCTGCGTCACATGCCTGCTGCAGGTCCTGGTTCGATGAAGCCAACAAGACGACATTATCTGCAAACTAAGTTTTGATTTAACGATCACCTCGTCCGGTACTTCTCCAACCAATACAGACAAGACCTTACAAATGTCCCTGCCCTTTTCAGGCTTGATTCCAGCAGCAACATTCTAATCTGTATAATTACACGAGCACATGGTTTCACCAGGAACAAAATGTACCTTGTGTGGGATTTATAAATTATTCTGTGTGGTCTGCACAGCTTTGCCAGTTATTGTGTTTTCCAGCTCCGGATACAATTGATTAAGTTGGATTTTTTTGATTTTTTTGATTGGATGACGATTTTCCCATGAATAAGTATAAATATTTAAGCACATGCAAGCTATAGATTTTCTTTTTTTCCCATTTTCCGGTACTAGAGAAGTTGATATTAAAACGTGATTTAATCTGGGGAAACACAGTGGATTACACTTTGAAGTTTTTACCACATGTGAATGAAGAACAAGAGTCGGCATTAGCATTAGCAGGAGCAACACATCCCATTCATTTTAGGTTTCACTCTAACAACATGCCAATGATTTACATGCATCATGTGGGGGAGGCCGAATGTGATCTGTCAATCAAACTGAAAGTTCATTTACATGTGTTCAAAGTGAACATGAACAGTGTGCAGTTTGTTGCTGAACAGACACTAAATGTGCTCCAGGATTCAATTACCGAGCTGTGTGGGGCCATTCTGTGCCATTCAACCCAAACACAACAGTATAATGCTGCTACTGCATCACACATCTATCAGGATCCTAGCTCAAAACCTGGAGACGGTTACCAAGACCTTACTCCTGAAACAATGCTTAAAAAAGAGAATGAGTTTCCTTATGAGGACAATACTCCCATCACCTAAACATAGGACTTCATTTATTTGAGTATGAAGAACCTCACAATCTAATCCGTTTGCATTGACCCCGATTTTATTTTCAATCATCATGTTATCTTGTTCAGGTTGTAGAAACAATCATAATATTTTTTTTTTTAATGATTTTTCAACATAACCAAAAGCACAAAGCTTTAGTGTGATCTGCAGATATTAGTATGGATCTCGACCTAAACATCCCTCTGTAAAAATAGCCTGAATGAATGTGTACGCATGTTGTGTTTGCTGTGACTGTGCTGATGTGCAGGCTTCCTTCCAACTCCACCTCCCTGCTCCATGCTCTGTGCTGCAGTGCCTGGAGGTGGAACGGGGGCTTGTAATGTTGCCAACATCCACCTCCTTTTTCCCCAGTAATGAGCTGCGAGGTCCTGAACCCAAGCGCAGCGTCACTTACCAGCAGCAAGCTCCTCTCCGGCTTCTGTAAGACATGCTGCTTTTATTCCACATCAGAAAAGTCAAAGGGAAATGCAAATGGGGCCTTGGTTCTGAAAGCTGGAAGATATCAGGATGTTTATTTATGACAGGTGAGTGTAGAGAGGCCTCCAGACCTGCAGGGTGCGTGTCTTCAACCACGCTGATAACTTTCTGACTTATGATTTTTATAGCACTGCTGAAAATCTTCCACGTCCTCTGGCCAGGATACATCAGGGGCAATAAAACTTGGTGTAGACCTGAAAGACGGATCACGCTAATGCACATGTAGTGGAAACATGCCATTAACACATTAAGTCTATATCCACTGGCCTATTTATTCTAGTGTGGCTAATATGTCAGTGTTGGGCCCATGCTACACTAATCCCTACTCCTTAATTCCCTTACTGTACGTCTGCTTCATTCAATGTAAATATTTCAGATGTACTTCTATCCAAGAACTAGGAACACTGCCTGGCATTACCTGCTTATCTTCATGAGGACAGAGACATTAAATACACTGCCTGGCAAAAAAAAAAAAAAGTCGCCACAAAACATAAAAAACAAAAAAAAACACACACTCTAATATTTCGTTGTTCCACCTTTAGCTTTGATTACGGCACATATTCACTGTGGCATTGTTTCGATTTTGCTTCCGCAAAGTCACAAGATTTATTTCCATTCAATGTTGCATTAATTTTTCTTACAGATGTTGCATTGATGATGGTCGAGTCTGACGCTGCACAAAGCTTCTCCAGCACAAAGATTCTCAGTGGGGTTAAGGTCTGGACTCTGTCTTTTAAATATTTGTTATTCGTGTTTTATTGTTTTGTCCAAACCTGACTCACCTGCAGCACAACTGTCACTATTATGAAGGATATTGGTGAAATCTGAAGTAAAAATACAAAAAATACACAAGTAAAAGTAAAAGTATTAAAGTACCTGTTTAAAAGTGACTTAAAGATGAAAAAGTAAAAGTGTTTAGCTGTTTTCATATTTTGAAATCTTATAAAACTTTAGATTTAGGGATTTTGATAAAGATTTGAGCTGAATTTTGTTCAACAGAAACAACTGAATCGACAATTTTTAGTTTTTTTTCTAGCTATATTTATCTGTATATTTTTGTTCGCTCAAATTATGAACGTGTTAAAAATAAAACCTCAGACTTTTCAGCAGGTCTCAGACAATAATAGAAAAAATATTTCCAGTTCAAAAATGTAGTTGAGTAGAAAGTACAGACACCTGAAAACCACTTTTACTTGGAATTTCTGCTCTTTAAATCATTGTAAGTAGTAGTAGTAGTAGTCGTAGTAGTAGTAGTAGTCGTAGTAGTTGTAGTAGTCGTAGTAGTGATAGTATTGGTTTTACAGGCTTTTAAAACTCTGACGCTGCACAAAGCTTCTCCAGCACATCCCAAAGATTCTCACTGGGGTTAAGGTCTGGACTCTGTGGTGGCTCCATGTGTGAAAATGAGTCTCCTGAACCTCTGTCACTATTTGAGCCTCATGAATCCTGCACTGTCATCTTGGAATATGCCTGTGTCATCAGGGAAGAACAAATCCACTGATGGAATAACCTGGTCATTCAGTATATTCAGGTGTCAGCTGACCTCATTCTTTGAGCACAGACTGTTGCTGAACCTAGATCTGACCAACTGGAGGAGGCTCGGACCTTTTCGCTTAGTTAAATCCAGGTGGTGACTTTTTTTTTGGCCAGGTTGTGTACAATATTGTGGAACATCTCCATAGATACCCTCCACCTTGCACCCCTGACATTTATTTATCCTGTTACACAACTTCTGGCGCGTGGACGAGGGCGACTGACGATTCCCATTAACACTACATGCTTTGGGCGGATCTTTGACGTGAGAGAATACACAATAACACAGAAGACGCACACCCAAAGCTGGCTGCAAGACCTTTATTTAACCACGACTGTCCCGCTTATCTCTTTTCAAAGTTCAATCTCACAGCTAGGAAACACTGCTAACCACTGTGTCGCTACCAAAGTGTCGTTATGAATACTAAATTAAGAAAAACATAAATCAAGACTAAAGCTGCAGTGTCACTTCAGATTCACAGTCTGTTACAATGATCCTCAGATAGTCAAAACCACAACATCCTTTTCCCATTGCTTTTACCACAAACACTGCTTATGGAGTCACTTAGAGGCTTTGACTCCCAAAAGCCACACTCGTATTGTCCTTTTGTCATCGTGTGGTACAGCAGCCTATAACAGTGTCACCAGCAAACATCCTCGTTCTATTTCTTCTCTACATCCGTCTCTTCACCGCTTCTATTTTTCATTCTAAAAGATTGTGAGTGAAGGGAAAGAAGAGGCGAACATTCTTCTGAAGCGGGATCGATGCTCGCAGCGTGTGTCCGCATCGGCAGCCACAAGGAGTCAGCTATTGATCTGTGCCTACGTTTCAATCAGAAAGAGCGCATTCTCAGTCCCCAAAATTTGACCAATAAGTAGTATCTGTCTGAAAAGAGAGTGGCACGTCAAATGTCAAACCAGGCGTGTTTGGGGAAATTCAAAAGAAAGAAAGCCATAATAAAGATCAATGGGACTCCTGACAAGAAACAGCTGTAATCTTCAGTCTTCATGAGGACAGAGCCGGACCATGCACTAGAGAAATTACACAGTATACTTTTAAATTGTTCTATGAAATGGATACTTTATTGGTCCTCAAATTTGTCCCTCAATGCAGCACTGGGCAACCGTAGTGTCACCATTACATATACATATAGATACATACTGTAGATATATAGATATAAGAAGAGCAGCTAAAGACATGCTCTGATTTTTAATTCAACCTCTTCTTCTTCTACAGAGATGAAAGGGGTCCGCAGGTGGATCATTATATCAGCCTGGAAACCCATCTAGAGGTCAAAGCAAATTCTTAATAGCACATTTAACATTTGTGCTCATACCTACAGGGGCCTCTGTTGCCATCAATTGACCCGGTTTCTAAAAAAAAGACTGGGTCTGTGTGACCTGCAGATGAATGTAGAGCTACATCTCATTCAAAACCGAAGCTCAGTTTGCTTTTCTTAATGTATTCAGTCCCCTCAAAACTCACGTCGCTCTGCTTAATGCACAGGAGCATGAACAATGGAGTGATCAGTATCAATAGGCTGTGTGTTTGGGAACTGGTGCAGAGACAGATTACTCAAAATACATAAACTGGCATCTATGTAATGGAGCGATGTATTAAACATGAATAGAGCATGTAGAAATGTATGAAAACTTCAACTTTGTAAGGTATTTCCTATCAGTGCAGCTCTACATCAAACTGGTATCTTAACTTACAAACGCTAAGGTAAATAACACGTGTCCACCAGGGGGCGCAGGCCTATGGATGCTTGGGAACTCATAGATATTGTCCAGACCAGCGTGGATGTTACGAGGACGCCGTGCGGATTAGAAGAAGGACCCTCCTCATACACTGGGAAACACTATAAAAACTGTCACAAGCACATCTCAGGACTCTCGTCTGTCCTTTCTGGAGAGTCCATTCCTTCATTGTTCACTTTACCTGTGTGGAAATCATTAAAACCCTTCTGACTTTATGTTTCAGACTCTTGATCCTCTCTTTTACACCAGAAATGAACATTCTAACAAGCTAAAAGTGTCTCTAAGCGTCTCTGTGTGCACCAACATGCAGGTGTCAAGTCATAGAGGCAAAACAATCACTGCACGTTCTGATCTGTGAACCCAATTAGTGAGGAAGCGTCACACATCAATACAGTTTTATTAGAACATGTTTTATAAGAATGTTTGTCCATGTAATTTATCTTGAGTATTGAGTCGCATAATCGCGCAGGTAAGAGCTTGAAAAAAGCGTGTTTATTGAAGTTTGCTGTACTTGATTTTCGACCCATGACAGTAAGAGGTCTGTAGTTCAAACTGTTCAAAGAGACAACATGTTAAAGATTCTAAGAGGATGTTGTTGCTCTACCTGTGTCTGACCACAGGAGGTGCAGATATGTAGATCCACATCCATCAGGGCTCTATGGTAAACATACAGAACCATGAATTGTTTTAAATGCAATGGTCTGTAAGCTGTAGAGTCTAGTTGATGTTATTCGGTTTATTTCCTCATTCTACAACTGAATCAGCAGTCTGTCTTTTTCCATGTGCAGTGAGGAGAAATATTCAGTTACCTCCCACCACCACAAGCACCAGCACCAGCAGCATCAGCACCACCTGCCGGGAGAGTTTCTGTTTGTGTCTCTATCAACCATGACTTTCCATTGAAAAAGCATTTGATGACGGTTTGACTAAAGACATTCTAAAGACATACGGGATGCTTTTCTTTTTCCGATTTTCCCATTAGCAAGGCGCTCGAGCATTTCAGACACTGTTGAGATTGTCACACCACGCTGTCAAATCGGTGTAACATTACTGTCCACTCCAGGGGCCTTTCGCTTTTATCGAGAAAATACTGAGGAGCTACAGAACCGAGTCAGTGGGAAAGAGCGATGACAAGCTCAGAGAAGCTGAGAGACAGGCGGACAAAGTGAAAGACGGAGTATCAGACGTTTTCAGACAAAAAGCAAAGTAAACAACAAGAGCTTGAATACAGATTTTGAGCGACAGACGACTCGGTGGATTAAGTTGTATTACAGTCCTGTGTCTGAATATCTTGTGTTGATTCCGGTCAGAGAAGCATATTTGCAGATTTGCAGGCCTCCCACTGACAAATGTGCATCTCCACAGGCTGGCGCGTGCTGCCGTATTGTCAGGTCCAAATCAGTGCCAGGCTCAGCTCTGCCCAGAAGGACCTCTCGTGTGGTAAAAAGGAGACGCAAGAGGGACATTAGATATATGTACAACACCAACCTGTGTAATGGTTTAGCCTGAGGTTTTGGTTTATGTTTCACTTTCTGATGCCTGTAATAGTAACAACACAGAAGATACTACAAGCTTGTATATTTCTGGGAATAAATTGTTAAGGTACAGTTTAAGGCACATATGTCAAACTCAGGTCCGGGGTCCAAATCTGGCCTACTGTGTTATTAATTTGGCCCGTGAGATCATTCCAAATGTGCATTAGCGCTAGCCCGCTGGTATATGGAGAACGCACGACTAATACTACAAATCCCAGAATGCTTTGCTAGTACGCTGGTGCGCAGTCCAGACCGGCAAGTGCCCCTGCTTTTCTGTTGACTCATTAGCGTCCAAGCTACTAGTCACCTTGGATAAATGAATTACTTCAGAGAGAGACATCATTTATTTTATTTATTTAAGTTCTCATGTGTTTGTTGTGTTTGTGCTCGAGTTGTTCCAGATTTTGTGTTTAAGCAAAACTAAAGTTTGTTTCGTATGTAAAGATTAAACATTACATATCAGGCGCAGTCAATTTTTCAATAAATATTGAGTTTGGCCTGTGAATTTGTCTGACTCACACTGGGCCAAAATTTAAAACTGAGTTTGACACGTCTGGTCTAAGGAAAAGTGTCCATACAGCCCCAAATGAATCATGAGAAGTCTCTGTGATAAAAATCTAATTGTGATCTCATCCCTTTGATATAACATTTTGGTAAAGTTGTGATTCACTGGTTAATGCAGCTCTAAGCAGTTCCCATCAATATAACAAGACGGCACATTCAAATGTACAATTATACAAACAACTGGTTGATTAAATCTTTTATTTGTTGCCTCAGAACTTTGGCTCATCTTGCAAATCTTCCAGTTTATGTGAACTTTTGGAGGCATCACTTATTTTGCTAAAAAATCTCAAATTTATGGTATAAACTGTTACCTTTTAATGTGATAATAATCTTTATATTTTTTCTAGTCATGTGCATGTGTTTTAACTCACAAGACTGACCAATGTGCATAAAATGAATAAAATGAAACTATGCACAGTTTTGCAGGTACATCGGGGTCCAATTGTAAATGTATGTTTTTCACTGTTGTGATTGGTTGATTACTTTTAAGGGGGCGGTCCCTTAACTTATAAAAGAGGAGCAGAAGGGGCTGTGCTCAGAGCTGAGGAAGGTCAGAGGGACTGAAACGTTCTGAGCATAAAAGTGAATCAAGAGTGAGACAGTGTGCTGGAGTTTTCTTAATCATTCTGATCTTACAAATCAGCCACAAAACATAGAAATTCTGCAAAACAAAGGTGTGATCTCGTTTAGGTTAGGCACCGAGTGAATGACACGTTAATTTAACCCGTTTATTACAGTGTTATGTGAAGTGTTCAAAGCAGCAGATGGCTTTAGTTACCTCCCCAAGGCAAGATAACGCTACTAAGTGTAAAGATTAGTGATGAAATTGAAATGGTGATATGAAAACTTTGGCACATCACTCGTCTCTATGATGATATCTGTGAGGGGGCCAGATGATTTTCTTTGCAGAAAACCAAGAGGAAAGACACCAAGCTTGCCAAATCCTTCCCTCACTTGTGCACACCTCCCCAGACAGCCCTGATCACACTGTCTCCAGAATAGCCACTCAGTTGCGCCTTAGGAGGTGCAATTTCCCGCCTTTTTCCAATGATAGAGTCGCTATATGTATTTCTATTCTCTTTTATGGCGCCATTTTCCACAAACAGTTTCTTTTATGTAACTGGGAGGGAAGTGGCTGGTGACAAATGGCTGAGATGCAGTATATCTTTCAGCACCAAGGCTAATCTGCGGAGCACATACTCTTTACACAGTGCACTACGTCACCACCTCCACCCGCTCTCCACGTCGCTGTGACCTGCTCAATAAATACACTACAATACTCTGAAAAGGAATCCGTAACATGGATTAGAGTGTCATACCTGGGTGCATATTCTAATAAAATGCTCTGAATTGTCACATGGCACAGTGCCTTCTCTTGTATAAAGCTGTCTGTGAACTACAAAAGGCAACTAATCCAATTTAGTAAAAGGAAATGGTGCAAAATGTCAAAGCCTCATGTTGTTTTCATGGCTTGTATTAAAAGAAAAATTGCCAATTTCATAAATATCACATTTTTAATATTTAAACACTCTGTGGCAAATTGAATTTCTCACTTAAATTGCACAGAAAATATTTGTTTAGCTAAGAAATGTGTGGTGCAAGATGCCGGGCTGGAAATCATAGTCAATATAGAAGCAAACACTACAGGTCAACTTTGATTTCATTCACTTTACTTCTCTTATGCTCTACGGAGATGGGCAGCTGCATAAGAAGAACAAGAAGCATAAACACTTCTGTAGTTTTGTTGCATCACACACGACGCACATTCTGACAGAGATACATCCACTTTTACTCATCTGGACAACTGCACTTGCTTGAAAATCACTTAAAATGCCCAAAATATTACACTTAAAAAACAATATTTGCCTATATTTAATCTAAATTTGAAGTTAATTCTGCTTCTTTCTGTTTGCATTAGAATTATTTAAGCTAATAATTAAATAATGCATCATTGTTTTGCTGATTTTCCTTTCTACTGCAGCACAGGAGCGGCCATGTTCATTACAAACTGGAAACAATATTAACCTAACATTAAGATGGGTGTTTTAAATGTGTATTTCCTTATATTATTGTTTTTGAAGCAAGGATTTTGAGCTGTTTTGACCAAAATAACATTCTAGTATGACAAACAAGAGATTTTTGCTGCTGTTTTTTGTATATATTAATATTTAATAAATTAAATTGATTTTCAAGCTTCATAAGGAGGAAGTAGTAAAACCTAAAAAAAAAATTTTGACTCTTGGTAAAGTCGGGGTGGACAGTCAGAGCTCAGCTAATCCACTGTCAGCATTACATGATTCTCTATGGGGGAAAAGCACAATACGCATGAAGTCAGTTACCCTCAAAGTTCTGCACTTACGTAACAGGAAGTGAACAAAGTACCTTAAGTGCCTAAACCTTGAGTGACAAAGTGAGGACATTAGGAGCAGGCTGAAGCAGAGTTTGAGGCGTCTGACATAGTGCCCAGTGTCATCACAGGTGACAGTCTCTCAACTTTTTACTGTGGAGCCTGAACCATAAACGGTGCACAAGGCTAACTGAGATGGGATGTTGTTGAGAGAACATTTCACCAATAAAATGCAACCACTCGTAAAGAGACAAAGAGTTTTCTTTTCAGGGTTGACTATAACATTTCAAAAGTACAGCGTGTGCCTGTCCACAGCTGTGATCATGAGAGCTTTTATAACACGCTCATGTTACACTAAACAACGCAATTAGACTGACAAAAGATTATTATTTATATTCATTCATTACTATGCTTTTTATCACAGTGTTTTATTATAAAAGCTCACAAATGAAGTACATGAGATGAGAACAAAAGCTTCCTGTACCTGACATTGCTTATTTTATTTTACTTTTTTCATGAGAAAAGTTCCGACAAGTTCAAAGTGAAACTTGAAAAGCAAAAGACATTTTTCACTCAACTGCAAACTTTGAATTTAATTTACATCTTGATCCCTAGTGCATTTTTTTTGTTTTATTTAAAAGAGTCATCAAACAGCATTGGAAAAGTGTAATTAGTATACAAGTGAGTGTGTGTGTTCGCCTTTATTTTACAAAAAAAAAAAAAAGATCCCAGATATATTGAAAAACGACACAGGGGACACCAGCCGAGAGCCGAGTCCCGAGTCTGGAGACAATTTGAACTCAAAAAAAACACTGTAAATCTCATAAACTATTTATTTTTTGTCAATCCACCTTTTATTTGTGGAGTTATGAGCACAAACAGCTGATGAACAAACACATGAGCAGATTTAATAGTGCCGACGCAGCTCACGACACATCTGTTATAATAAAACGTGGCCCAATTTAAATCTTGGAGAGAAGCGCAATCGTGTATGGCGTAAATGGATGATTGTAAAAGATGAATTTGTTGATCTAAAATACATTAGATTAAAGGAAATTGCAACGATTTAGTTCAAAATGTCCTGGGGGAGGACCTCTCAGTCTTCAAAATTACCTGATGCTAAATAAATTCTGAATTCAACGAGTGTTATTTCAGGGCCAAGTACCTGCTAAAGTACCCGATGTGAGGCGATGTTTTACCTCGGGGAAAGGCAGGAGGGCGCTGTCTGAAATTTTGCCACAAGAGCTACAACTGTGACTGACCATGAAGTAAACATCAAAGCTTGGAGAACAAATCCAGCTACAGGGCGCAGTCATTTAATTAAGAAGCGTTAGAATGGTCAAGCTGCAGAAACGGCCCCGTGGAACAATACAGAGCCTCTCCATGAAGACTGACTGGGCCGTGGCGTGGGTGGAGCTATGTGGCGAGCGCTGTAAATCTTTGTGATGGGGCGGTGTTCCTCATCTCTTAGGACGCGGCTGATGGAGGATATAGGTGTCAGGGAACATGTGGGGTCGCAGGGCAGCACAAGGTCAAACCACATGGACGTATTTCATTGATCCTGTGAGTGGCTATTTGCCCGAGCGCTACAGAGAGACACCGACGGCGCACAGCTGCGGACACCACGACACCCGGGACTCTAGATTATAAGGTTTAATATGGAGCAACAGTAGGTGAAGGTGAATTTACTGAGAGACTTGGCGGAAGATTTGGTATTTTTTGGTATTTACATGTAAAAAGGCAGATTAATGCACAACTTGAATCAGATACGGAGATATCAGACCCAAACTGCACTCGTCATAGTTTTTTGAGCTTTGCCACGCCCCCTTTTAGTCGACGAATCGATCGACAGGACATGTGTTTAGTCGACTACAGCCCTACACATTTCATGACACAATTTATGACCGAATAAGTTAAATAATTTCAGCTTATCGCTCACACACATCAACTGAGTGACTTATATGTTTGTTTTATTTAAAAAGTCGACATATGTATCACCCTGAACTTCCTCTGAGTCATATTATGATTCACATGTTTGAGTACTTTCATATTTCTCCTGCCTTAAAGCCTATTTCAGCATTAATCTTGGTGGGAAATTATACTAATTTTCTATTTGTCGGCTCGAGGCAAGAGCACGAGGACTTTATCCTGAGTCCGGGGGTCGGCTGTGACGTCAGGTCCATTCTGATAATCCACGAGAAACATGAGGATGTAGTGTTCGGATTTTTCAATGGGAGGATATAAATTATGCATCAAGAATTTCAGTTGCACAATGAATCTAAAGCCTCAAGGTTGATTTGGTTTGTAACTAAAGATATTATACTGAATTACTAGAGATTCACGTTCTGCAGAGTGTAACTTTTAAAGAGTCGCTGAGCAGAATCAACGCAGAGAGAAGCACAAGAGAAACACAAGAGAAACACAAGAGAAACACAAGAGAAACACAAGAGAAGCACAAGAGAAACACAAGAGAAACACAAGAGAAGTACAAGAGAAGTACAAGAAAGAAGTAAAAGAGAGAAGCATAAGAGAAGAGAGAAAAGCATAAGAGAAGTACAAGAGAAGCACAAGAAAGAAGTAAAAGAGAGAAGCATAAGAGAAGAGAGAAAAGCATAAGAGAAGCATAAGAGAGAGGAATAAGAGAGGCTCAAAAGAGCCAGAGGAGAGGCCAGAGAAGCAGCGCACTGGCCTCATTTCCATATGGTAAATCCTAAAGGTGTTGAGGGGAGAATAGAGACCTGAGTAATGAACTTGTGAGTGAGCTTACATCTGTGAGGTGAAACTGAGGTCTTCCATCGGGAAAACCCTGCGTTTCTACTCTGCTGCAAACAGCCAATAAAGGATTCACCAAGGCTACCTGATCGTTAAAGCACATTGAGATGCAAAGCACTAACACATTGATTTAGATGGTGGTCAATTAAAAAGATGTTCGATCAGTAATACAAAGAGTATTCACCGGACACAAGGTCACAGGGACAGTGTTTCATAAGGCTTCACTGGGATGTTCTCCACTGTACAGGATTTATCTAGTCTGATGTAGAGAAAAAACACACAAAAATGAAATCATCACTCAATTTGAATAAAAAAAAGTTTAAAGGGTTAAAATCCACTACACTGTTTGTGCTCGTTTCTTTTTTTTTTTTTTTTTTTAATTCATATTTTTAATGCATGTTTGTGCTCATTTTAAACCTGGGTAAACTTGTAAAATGTGTCAAATCAAGAGCAATGTGTAAGAAATCTATCACTTGTCACTACCTAAACGCTATGGGAAAAACAGAACGATCACAACAGGTGATTTTGTAATAAAAAATACTACAATGAAGCACTATGTAAATATAAAACTAATCACATGTGAAAATAGAAGTATTTATGCTGTAGAGCAGGGGTGTCCAAACTGTGGCGCAGGGGCCAAATGCTGCCCTCAGACCAATTTTTATTGGCCCTCAGTTGAACTGGCCCAATTGATCATAGTCAAATTTGAATAATCCTACCAGTATAACCTAAATAACATCACACTGCATTGTCCTACAGACCTAATATTAATATTTCAAACCTTATTTAAAGTATGAAGTCAAAACTATGTTAAATGCACCGTCTGAATTATCCACTGTATTGACCACTGACCCTCCATGTCGAATATTTTTCAAGATATGGCCCTGGGTAAAAAGAGTTTGGGCACCTCTGCTGTAGAAAAGTTACGTTTTGAGTCTCTGTTTTGTCCTAAAAAATAAGCCCACATGATTAAAGAGGAAGCGTAGGGGATCCTGTAAAGCCATATTCTAAAACCTGGATGAGTACAGGAGAGGTACTGACAGACAGGCATGCTTAATCTACAACACTTTGCCAAATTTGCCCTTGCCTTATCAAAAAAACCACGCACTTCACTGTCCAAGGCATTCTGCTTTCATCTTTTAATCCTTTGCCAAGGTCTTTTTTTTTTTTGGCTAAGACCATCACAGCGTTCTTTCATTTAATCACTCCTTTAACCCATCGCTGGCAGCTCTTACAAATTCACTTGGAGAATATTACCTCCATCTGAAGGTCAAAACTCAGGGCACAATTAGCTCACCTCTCTTTAGTCTAGAAACGGAGATCTGGCAAGTAATCTCCGAAGTGCAGAAAGAGTGGACACCTATCACTTTCAAAGGCTCAGCTGTGTGTGGAAATGTATAGTTCAACTGACTGGATTAATGCAAGTTGGTAGAAAAAATAATGATAATAACAGACCAGGATTGTCAAAGCAAAGCTACAGTCAACTGGAATTAAAGATGAGTCCAACGTTGAAGGTTGTGTTAGAAATGTGGAGATGGAAAAACAAGAACGATCCTTTTACAGCTGCTTATTTGTAGCAGGTGTTTAAAATGCAGAGGACATTACCACACAAATATCCCCAAGCAAATCTGTAAGTTCCCATACCTAAGTTAAACAGAGATAAGCAGTTTGCACATTGATTTTGCAGATGTCCTTGCAGTTTTGTTTCTTTTTTTACTCATAAAATGCCATGTTTGCTATATATTGGTCCACACCTCATAACTCCAGAAGATGTCCCGGTTCTGGAGGACAACATCTTTGTAAAGTAACTGTCCCGGTAACTCAGTTAGTTCTGTCTTTTCTGTCCAATAATATCGTAAAAGACCAGTCTCAGTTTTTTAGTCTTTTAATTATATTCTACCTTTAATGTAACCTCCACACTTACACCTGCTACTTTAAAGATGTTTTATTTGGTTAAATTTGTTTCACACATGCATCTATTCTTACCTGAATCTCCACATGGTCCAGACACAGAGGGGGCGTGGCCTATGTCAGCCATTTTGAAAGCCTTGGGTGTGGTCGTGGGCCGGACCATGTGGAGGGGAGAACTGCTCCAAGTTTCAATGTGTTTTTGTGTATTTTGCTTGAATGTTTAAGTGTTTATAGTTTATTTTTAACACTTTAGAGTTAAAGGGACTCAGAGGATGCAGTTGAAGAGGAGATCCTGCTGAAGTTAAACCTGCAGCACCTGTGAAGTAGATGGTATTTACCTGGGGGAGGTGCTTCCTGTTTAGGACAGTATTTAACGTCCCGGGACCTGGCGTCCTCGTACATGGACGACACATTTTGGGTTGTCTAGGCCACAATGCAAAGTTTTAGAAGAAGAAGAACAGCACCAATGCAAAAATGTTCAATTTTTAACATTTTTAAGAGTTTAGAATGTTCAGAATATTTTTTTAATTATTATTTTTACTTTTTTTTTGGCTTATGTCTCTTGCACCTCTCAGCAGCTCTTCACATAAGACACATTGTTCCAAGAGGCACAATTGTTTTTACTCAGGACAAATGTTGCCGTTTCAGGCTCTTAATAGTTTTTGCAAATCATTATTCTACGTTTTAATCATTTTGATAAAACATTTGAACAGATGTCCTCATATGTGGACATAGTTTTTCTCAGAAACTACATAATGTAAAAAGATAATTCTTTGTTTTTACACTTATCAGGTCCAAATATCAAAGAGAAATGAATAAAGTCATGAAAGAGCTCAAGCGGGTCAGTCAGTCTTTCATTGCAGTTGTGGGAGGTTGTTGGCCATTTGGCAGATTTTACTTAAGTTACTCATGTTCTGTTTTCATGTGAACTGTTTTTTGTTATTTTCTTAATTATTTTAGCGTCCAACCGAAGTCGTGTTTTAAATCTGTCTGGTAAAAGACACTTTCATGCATGTCTGCCTCCCTCTTTGAGCACATCGGGCCAGCTTCCCCACATCCCTATATTCAAAAATGTAATGACTGTAATCACATAACACACTGACCCACTAAAAAAGTACATTTCCTTATGTGCAGGAGACAAGAGTGAAGGGTTAGACTGGGGTATGCTCTGTAAACACAGGCTCTATACAGCTCCAAACCAGCGGCAAAACTCTTGTTATAATAAAGCCTTTTGTCTTGCGTTTGACATATGTACACGAAAAAAGCAGTTATGATGAAACTCCCACGACCCAGCATCCAACCTCCCTACTCCAGCTAATACCCGTCCAAAGCGAGAGCAACTCAAATCCACAAACCAGAACTAATAAAATCCCAGCTCGGACAAGGGTCTACATCATTTCTGCTGACGGCCGCTTCCTCTATCAAAAGCTTTTTTTTTTTTTTCTCCCAACAGAGCTACTCCGCTGAGGAAATAACTGGAAACAGGATGAAAAGTGGTGGCTCGTACTATATATCATGGGTGGCTTGCTTGATGGAATTGGCTCAGCGTGTTTGTCAAGTAGTCGAAATCGGACGGATACCCAACAGATAAAGAGAAATAATGTAGCCCATACCTGTAGTCTATCGGGGCCACGCAGACGGCTAGCCCTGGCTGGGGAGATGAAAGACTCTCCGGAGGACAAGAGAGGAGGAGAGACGCCCGGCAGTCAGGAGGGAAAATGGCATACCGCTTATCAATTGCCTGGGAACATAATCCTCCCCGCTACTACCACAGTTACCACCACCATCCTTTGGGCCTGGACACTCTTATGAAAGCCCTGTCACTTTGGATTGGAGGTTAGGAGTTCTCCTGTAGCCCCGGCGTCTGTTTCAAAGCAGATACGGGCGGCTCGCCAGATTTCTCCTGGTGGGGACTAATTGGGGTCATGTTGCATGTCATTTTGCATGTGTAACGTCAGGAGATGGAATTAAACAATGCGGAGGGTCGGGTGCAGTGGGGAGAGTGGATTCAGACGACTTAAATTAATCTTAGCCGATGAGAGCGGTAGGTTTTGTCATACATATTAAACGAAGGAGCAAAAATACTTTGCGTGCATTCAGAAATCAACAAAGAAAACAGAATAAAACTGTGGCTCATCCGCAGAAGGTCTTCACACGGAGGATGAATGCACTTTAAGACATCGTCAGGGGCTGTTCGCTTTAACAAGTCATTAGTATTATCGTTACGCAAATGGCCAACGATTATGTTCACACGAAATGCCATTTCCTTATAGAATGAAGAAAATCCCGTCCTTGGACAATGTAAAGGAAATCTGGCGTCATAATTCACTGCAGTAGGTTTGTGTCACAATAACCATTATATCCACTTGTCATTCAGTACATGATAGATGGAGCAATTATTTTAGCAGACAATATTTATCGTGGGGACTTTTTCTGCTTATTTTTCTGTACTATAATAACACACTGTATTTATTTATTGCAGCTATTTATATTTTTTACAATATTGAATGTTTAGAATAGTTTTTTGGGGATAATTCTGCTTTATTTTCTGGTTTCGACAATACTATATCACACTTCTCTGACGCAGAAGGACACAGTCAAAGGTGCAGCTTCAGAACCGCTTCAGCCTCAGTAAAATGTTCCTATGAGACGGGGGCTAAACCAGGCTAACAGACTTGAAGTAAACCAATCTGATAAGCAACAGACGAGCCCCGAGCAAAGCAGCGGCTCCTCAGCGGTTAAGTCATTACTTCCCAGTTTCTGTTACAGTGTAATTCAACAAGAGGATTGTTTATCTGGTCATTTTAAGCAGCTACAGGCACCACCACGGAGTTATTTTGTTTTCCATGCATAACTAGGCCTGTCACAATAACACATTTGAAGCTTGATATATCGCTACAGAGAAATGTTGGGATAAATGATAATATTTAAACTACTTTATGCCACTGACACAAAGCAAAGTACCGCATTTTCCAGCCAAAAAATGCATAATAATGAAGAAAAACACATATATTTCACATATAAATTGCATCCGAGTATAAGTCGCACCCCAAACTACGACAAAAAGTGTGATTTATAGTCCGGAAAATACAGTATTTTCAGTAAACCAGTTTTGAAATATACTGTATACTCAATAAAAGGCATGAGCTGCAGACAATAACTGGCAGAAGGAACCAACAATAAGCCATAAAAGTTCAGCTCAAATCTTATATATTGCATAAAGAAAAAAAATAAATCTCTCCACTATTAGAGTGGAGTATTAGTATTATTTGAGTTTGTATCGTGATGCGGGTCAACAAGACAAAATGAAGCAGAAAGGCAACACTGACATCAAGATCCAAACATGATTTTACTGTATTTACTATAATATACAAACTAAAGGGTCATTAATTCCAATCAAAGGGTCTGTGTCACGAAGAGCCTCTGGTACAAGACGTCCACCGGATCAATATAGAGTTTACTGCACAATCAGAGGCAGATGATTTGCTGCATCGATGATTAGATCAATTCAAATATTTAATTGTATGTTTCAGCTTTCTAACATGTCCATCATCATGCTTCTTCTTTGAGTAACTCTCTAAAAATACACACATTTCAAAAAAATGCCTTTGCTGATGTGGCCCTGCACCATCCTCATTGAGTCACTGGGGCAAAGTCATCAGCGGCGTCTCTTCAAACACGCCGTGACAGTACCTTAAAGAGACGTGAGGCCTGAGCAGAATCCCAATGCCCCTCTTGCTCACTCTCGTCCGTGCTCCTGGCTGTCTCTTGCTACGCTCAGATCCGTGAGGTGGTTTACACAGCTCTGTACAATCATTGGAATATTTTTTTTTCATGGCTTATCTGGCCGTGGTGAGGATCTGCACGGAGGTTATAGAACTGCGGCTGCTGCAACAGAACTCCTGAGCGAGCCTGACCTCGGTCTCCCCAGGACCAAAGGATGATTTATTCAATACAACGAACTTCAGTGATGAGATTTGAGAATACGTCAAATGAGAAGAGAAAGGCAGACAATCGTAATCTCATTTAACAAGATTTTAGATGGAAAAATGCTGGAAGGGAAAACAGAATAGTTCAAAAAAGACAGCTGACCTGACTCTAAGAAGTGTGCAGACGAACTAGTGTTTTTTGCATGTACATAACGGTTGTATTTTGTTCGAGTACTTCCAACTTTCAGGCTCTATACTCTGAATCAATTATTTGTGCTTCTAGAAAATGGGCATCATTCTTTTTCAGGTAGGGCAGCAGAGCAGCTTCTAACGAGCAGCAAGGGACCCCAAGATAAATAAAGGCCAGCTGCACAATGGTGAGATAGAAGCACCTAAACCTCGCTGTATTTTTCTGGCCAGTTCATGGAGTCAAACATTTGTCTTGCCTTGCACATTTTTGCAGCAGTTTGGTTTCATCTGGTTTAGAGCCACGTCTATGAAATGTTGAACATTTGTAACATAAAAGTCCCAACAGTTTCCATTCTTTTCTTCCATAAAACAGGGAATATCAAAAGGTTATTGAAAATATAAATTATGGACATGTACATAACCACAGCTTCTCAACGAAAAAAACTGCTCAATCTGCAACTGTGCAATCTGCGACAGTAGCTCAGTAGGTACTGATGAAGGTTGGCTTTTCTCCCGCTCTCTACATAAACATCATTGGTTGAGTGGTTAGATCCACTGACTCGAAGGTTGGCGTGCAATTCAGCCCTCACAGATGATGCTGTTTGTGTCTGGGCAAGACACTTAACCCACCTAAAGCCCTTGGGACAACAGGTGGAAATTAGCTTCTGGCTATAACCTGGCTTTTACGGTCATGTCTGTCATTCAAGGCACTGTTCATTAACACCCACTGTCCCAACCAAATAAAAAAAAAAAAGTGGTACTATAACACTGGTGGAGGGCCTGTCACCTGCTCGTCTCGTGGAGATGTTATTTCTTGCTATGGTAAATGGTCACATTTTTATACACTGCTTTTCCACCTTCAAGGCACTTTACACTCACCCATTCACACACATACACTGGGGACCAGGTGGGTTAAGTGTCTTGCCCAAGGGCACAATGACAGCTTTGGATCCATGGACAAACACTCAGCGAACTGAGCCACTGTCGCCCTGTCGTTATTGCTATCATTGTTTTACAGTTTGACAGTAAAGTATGATAAAAAACACATGTAGAGTCTTGCTCGAGGAAACAACATCGGTACATTGTACAGATTTGCCAACCTGCTTGTAAAAGATAAAATAATTGCTAAAGGTGTCACACAGGTTCTTCACTTTCTCCTGTTCATGATTTTTATTTATTTTTTTTTATCTTGAGCTGCTTAGAATGATGTGTGATATTATTTTGTCATGGGACTAACACTTGCAGGTGTTTTTTGACGACATCTATCAGGTCAAAACTGCATCAGTGTTCATGTTGGGTCAACTCTTTTCACTGCAGCTTTAACAGTCTTCGCAGGCCCCTCTCCTCTCCCCACACAGCATCCACACAATAGGACTTGGCAGTTGATGGTGCCCGTCCACCTCTGCCTTGACCAGGGCTGCAGAGTGTACATTGTTCAATGACTGGAAAGTGTCTGTGGTTCACACATGCACCTGCAGGCCTACAGTCCTCCAGCTCATCCCCCATCGCTCACTGTATGTCTCCCGGGGGACACAACGACCCCGCCTCCAGCAGTGCCCCCGACAGCACCCGACGGACCCTCCCTCGTCCTGGCACGGCCCATTCATTTTGTGGGGACACTTGACAGTTTGAGGTTGGACATATTGTGGGGGAAGTATTAAATGCTTTGCGTATGGAAAATGCAGCATCAGGACAGATAGGAGCTGTGCATTAATCACTGCATGAGGAGTTAAGCTGCAGCAGACCCAGCAACACACATTGATTTTTGTTGTTTACAGTGAACACAAAGGTAAAATGAAACATAGGAGGCATCTGAATGTACGGTAATGTGAGATCAAAGCTGCGGTTCTGTATGAGAACATGAGAACATGACACAGTCTCACTAAAGCAGAACACATCTGCATCACTCTGCACTGAAGTTTTATCAGACACACAATGTGCCATTTTGTGAGCGCTGCAATCTTGCCAAGTGCGTCATATTATTACACTTTTTTACACCGTAGGGATGACACATTTTTCACTTGTCAGACTCATATTGTTTGGACTCTGGTCGTCTCTGGGGACAACAGCAGAGTGCTTAAGTCCCTGCACCCATACTCTGCCCATTCAGAACTATTACATTGTGTTGGTTTTGTTTTGTGGTCTCAGTCCAGTTCAAAACCAGCACAGACTTTGAGCCAATCCCCTGCAGACACCCCCCCCCTTTGGACGCCAGACGCACTGTCCTTATCAGTGCAGTGCAAACTATTTACATGTTAAACCAGCATCTGGAAATGATCTGTTATTACTTGCAGACAAACAGTCATTCCAGGGGTGATATTTTTCTTATTTGGTTTATTTTTTATAATGACTGATATAAAAGCATGAACAGACTGTTACGCAGCAGTCCAATGCGTGAATCGTTATGTTCATAATTAGGAGCATTTGTCCCTAGACAGAGCTTCTGCAGTTCACTATGATCCCAGGAAGAACAGAAGCTTTGCTGTTGCTAACGGGGATCCAATTCAATAAAAGTGTAAAACATAGCAGTTATTGTAGATGTGAATGTTACTGATGTTTCCAGGTGAAATGATTCCAGTCCATTAATCTTACGCACATAAACAACTCCTCAGTAATCACATTATCACAACCATATGCCATTATTATCTCTTAAAAAGTTGCCTAATCAAATCATGCAGCAGTAGAAGAGAAGTACGCTAAAGTATCCACGTGTTGTAGAGAAGCCTGAACTCAAAAGAGAAGGAGTAATCTAAAGACAATTATATGGATCATTAAAACGGCAAGAAAATGAAGACACTACCAGGGAACGTGAAAAAACACGTTCAGTTTTAAGCTGTCCATTGTCAAATTGTCCTCCATCCAGTTTCATCCATGCGTTGAAGTTGTCTAGATTGTACCGATGACACGTTTTTATTACAGAATATGTCAAATGGATACAAATATTACAATATAATCATATATTTTGAAGCCATAGTGTGTAGTACTGTAAAGACCTACAGCAGCACCACCGGTTCAGTATAGAGCTCTGGATTATTGTGTCACAACTCAGAAAATTGTCACTTTTACCGTTTACTCTGTTGATATTTGGCACATCTGACAGGAACGCAAACTTTTTGACTTCCCGATTCCGAGCTCTGTAGTACTATATGCCAAATGAACAATGCTTCTAACTGGAGCCTAGCAGTTTGGTATGAAAATTAGTCTTCCAACATTCCTCACATCCCAGATAAAACAGTACACAAGCAGCAGCAGCAGCAGCAGCAGCAGCAGCAGTAGTAGTATTAGTATAGTAGTAGCAGTATAGTAGCCCAGCAGCGGAGGACTCACCTTTGAGAATGCGCTGTCCATGCAGCACGTCTCGAGGGACGATGACGGTGTAGAAGTTCTGGGAGAATCCTGGTCGACATGGTGCTTTGAGGGGCTGGCCTGCCTTACTCCCCTGGGGACAAGTGCACACAGCCTGTTAGGTGTGAGAAAATAGAGCCGGAGAGAAGAGCACAGGTCCACAAGGTGGGAGTGCATTTCTCACACTCAACCTCACCCACTGGAAATCATGAGTCCTGCATTTTGTTCTACTACATCAGGATAGTAAAAAAAACGCATGAGAGAATTATGCAACTTTAAATTTACAATAATTTAAAAAATCATCCAATTTTTAATAGGCGTCCCAAAGAGTCAAACACAACAATAAATCATTTTAGATTTTTTTTTTTTCTGAGTCATTCGTGCTTAAATGTGAATATGTCAAAGTCAAATCATAGGCCTATTGGTCAATGTATCTGCACAAAGTCTCCTTTTATCAACTGAAGGGCATTTATTGTGTCCATTCATGCAAGTTTCCAGGAAACACATGAACACAGTATTATGTGCAGTGCAGAAACACCACTGCATCCACCACAAGACTAGAGTTTCATCATTAATACAGAGATGCATGATGTGTGGATAAAGATTGGCAGCGTTTTCCAAAAAGGAGCCTTATCTATCTGCTATGCAAATGTGTTCTATGGTTTAATGAGCTGAAAGCACAATCATGTAAAAGTCCAAACTTTACCTCCTACATCTCCTGAAATGTAATAAATGATGGATGAACATTATCTATGCATCCCACGGTGCTGTAAGTCTGTACAATGAAATGAAAAGGTTTGATGTGGAGAGGCACCTGCAAAACATTCTACAACCGATGCATTTTGTGTTGGAGACATTGCCACTTCAATGCCACAAACAAGCAGGCTGAATAACTATTGTCCACCAGAAAAATGTGTGAGATTCAGAGCAGTGCTGATGTGCGTTTGAAAAGGAGCCAAGAAGAAAACCAATAAATTACAGCCTCCTGTTGGCCACTATTTGTGTGTCCATGGCATTGTCCAAGTCCAGCCTGTGTCATTATTCTGCCCTCACTGCCTCACGCACAGACAGAGCTGCTGTGCACATTGTGGGTCTTTCTCATCGTTCTCGTTCACAAAGTCTGAGCTTAGAATACATTATTGCCTGTATTAAAATAAAGTATGATAAGCTCTTGGTAATTGGCTTGTGGAGACATGCTCATTAAACTGGATTTGTGCTCAAACTTCATTACAATCGGAGACTAACCCCCAGAGAGGAAATGACAGCGGGTTTAAGTTGATTTGAGAGAAAAAGACAGTGTGCTCCGCATTAACGCACCGCTGCCTTGAAATGAAACGATGCTACTTTGAAACTCGAGTTGCTGTGACGATGAGCAGAAATCAAACCTCTCCAAAATCCACGCGCCATGCTCCTTTACGCAGCACTGCAGACGGAGCAGCCTCACGCGTTTCTCTGGGCACAGGAGCCACTTTGGGCTCGTTCAGCGCGCGTCACGAGCCTAAAGTGTGCGTTCTACAGCAGTGCAGAGGTACTTCCACTGTAGCCTCTCTCACAAGACAGAAAGAAACTCTGAATCTTACCGAGGATGCGCCCACAAGTAAAGAGCACGCCAGGATGACGCAGCCAAAGCTCATGTTTGCAGCAGGTTCAGCGAAGCGCGTCTCTGGTGCCAAAAACACCTCGGTAAATTCCCTGCGTGTGTCTCGATCCCGTGGTGCCACAGACGAGCGCGCGTCCTACTTGTCTGGCGCAAAAGTGCCGTTGTGACAGGGGAGATGCTGCGCTCAGATCCAGAGCAGAGCTGGAGCCCATTGGTCAGACGCGTCACTATCACCCCTCCCACCAGCGAGGAAGAGGAGGCACCGCGCGCACCGCTCCACGGGGGAAAAAGAAGATCCCTCCAACACTTTGGCCATCTCTCGCGCTCAAACGCATTTTCCACTCTATTTACATTCATATTTTTTTGGATTGCGGTGAAGCGGAGGCGGGTCTGGAGGTTTTGACTGACAACTAACCATCCGAGCGCGTTCAAGTGTCCATCAGCGGAGTGGAGTCTATTTCACAGCCCAGTTCCCCCTCTGGCCCCGCTCCTGCCGCTGCCACGCGCTTATGAGCTGTTTTATTGCGCCCACAGTGGGGTCTTTAATGGTAAATGCGGGGATCAAAAAAGAAAAGCATCAAATGAATCGGCTGCACTTGATGATCTATAGGAAATATGAGCCACATGGTCAGGATGCTTGGGGTTTTTGTCATATAGACTGTTTTTAGGAGGGAAAAAACAACTCCTGCTTAGAATTTATTCAAACTTGGATTGTCCCACTGAAATTCTGAGTTCTCCTGGCACCAAAGAGGGAACCCTATGGCAGACTATATGGTTTATGTTGGTCATCTCCTTGTTTTTTCATCTTTTGTTAGATTTTTTTGACTATTCCCATAAGGCGACAGTAAACATTTCACAGCTGCTGTTACAGAAATCACAGCTCAGGTCTTGCTTTGTGCTAATGTGTGCATTTCTCTATAAAATATCCATCATTACTCTGAAGTATTCCTCAAATTTACACTGTTTCGTGGGGAAAAATAAATATGACTAATGGGACAAATGTGCTGAAGTTATGCGTCCGATTCTGCTCAAATAATGCTGTCAAAAACAAGACAACAGCCATTTTTTTAACAAATACAAGACTGTGCCATCCAAAAATACACTTACTATATCACCTCAAATACCTCACTCCACCTTCAACCCAGAAATACATCACAATGTGCTATTTAAAGTATAAAGTGCTCAAATAATGTAAGACATACAGCCATTTTTTAACAATACAAGACTGTGCCATCCAAAAATACACTTACTATATCACCTCAAATATCCACCTCACCCAGAAATACATCAAGTAGTGCTCCAAGTATAAGAGTTGCAGTACTGAGAAACAGCCTGGACAATGGTACAGATTTATATATCATCAGAGTTATAATCATCAGATTTATAATCATAAGAGAAATTTATGGAATCATCAGATTTATAATCATCAGATTTATAATCATCAAATCATTTGGACTGAACATTAAATAAAAGGGGATTTTAGGATCACATATTTTTTATGTTTGTTGTCAGGCTTTGGATGGGAGATTTTGTGTAAATGCGCACATTAAATGAGTAGGATGCCCAGATACTGATACCAGCATCGGGTGCCGTACTCGTACTCATAAATGAGCTGCCGATACCACTGTGTCTGTGCTGCTGTTTGAGGCTCACAGCTCGCCTCTCCACAGAGCAGATCTCTGGACATAAAGCTGCACATTAAGCACAGCTGTGATCATGTGACTGTCACATGACATTTACAAATATTTAGGACCCTAAAGTCGTTTATAGTTCATACTAGCAGCTTGTCTTTACAATAGTAGCATGCTAACGCTGCTTGTGCTAAGATCTAACTGTTATAATGGACAAACACATTTAGACGAGTTCAGAGCTTTTAAAACACGCACAGCAGGAACATAAGTGTGAAAAAGTAACACAACACTCACTGTTATGGTAACAGTGGCTCTGTAGCAGTTAGCACGTTAGCAGCTGGCGTGTTAGCAGTTCGCGCGTTAGCAGTTAGCCCGTTAGCAGCTCGCGCGTTAGCAGTTAGCCCGTTAGCAGCTCGCGCGTTAGCAGCTAGCGTGTTAGCAGTTAGCTCGGAGGAGCGCAGTCTGCAGAGGACGCGGTAAAACCAAGAGCTTTAGACCAGATCTAAATAAATGATATTTGAATTATACCTAACTACAGTGATTTCAGTAGATAAGTTTTCTAAGATGAAAAAGTGGCTCTACTCTAAAATGAAATGAATTACACTCACTATTATAATCAAACACCAGTAAAATAATGTCTGGTATCGGTATCTTTACTCAGTATCGGCGAGTACTCAAAATGAAGTACTTGTACTCGTTTGCAAAACGTGGTATCGGTGCATCCGTGTTAATGAGTCGTTAATAACACATTCAGGAGTCGTTCACAGGTCGTTCTTTCGTTCAGCAGATGTAACAGAAATGTGTGCCATAACACACGTTGATGTGACACAGGAGCAGAGACTTTAACCAAACTCACATCATCTGAGGTTTAGAGACAAAAGGACAAACCACAGTGTAATAAACGGACTCACCTGTGTCCTCTGTCCCTCTGAGGTGTGTCCTCTGCCCCTCTGAGGTGTGTCCTGTCTGCACATTTACACACCTCCATTCTCTCTGTTTTATCTGCAGATCCACTGGTGTAAAATCGTGGCATATTTCGAGTTCTCTCTGAAAAATCCTGTCCCTCTCTTCATACATTGTCCCATCACTAACTTAAGTCTTTTAGTCTTTAGTCTTTTAGTGTAAAACATTCACTCAAATGCCCCTCTGCGGCCTCAGCCCTCCCAGAATGCACCTGGAGGGAGGGGTCCTTCACACCGGAGCTGTCCTCACCACTGCCCGATTAGAAAATAAATGTAGGAAGCACATATCTAGCTAATGGAAATAAAACATATCTAGTCTTGTAAGAAGGATATTTAGACTAGTATACATATCCGGGCACCGTTTAGTTTTCAGAAAAAAACGTTTCCATCATTATTTTCAATACAAATGTATGGGCTCTTGGGGGCCCTCTGGTGGCCTCGGGGCCCTAAGCAGCTGCTTAGTCTGGGCTGGACCTGACACTCCCCAGATCGTCTTGTCATCTTCATGTCATGCTCCGGTGGACTTGCTCGTCTGTCCGCTGTGATTCCAGTCCTTGGAGCTACCCTGTGCCTCTGTGTCCGACCCAGCTCTCCATGTCCGGTATGAACACCCCAGACTTTGACCCTGTGACCCACGACCCGCTGTGGGACAACTGCCTACAACACCGCTCCCAACTTTCTGTTATGACGACCTTCATTCAGTTTACTATATCTAAAAGTAAACTCTGTTCTGTTACCTGAGTCCTGTCTCTTTGGTCCCCCGGTCAGTCATTATGACAGAACGATCTGGCCCTGAGTGTCAGGTCCTCAGGCTCAGGTGTGAACTGGAGGAGCCCAAATCTCCACCCAACTTCAGGCTCAGATACAGAAGGGAGGGAGAAAATAGTGCAAAAAACACCCGGACAAGCACACTGCACATGCTCACTGCGGTTTCCCGATTCACAGACCTGACCTGGACTGAGTCAGACGGCACCAGGTACATTTAATGTCACACTGTTGGTAAATTACGCAAAGGTGAGACTTTTCTTTATGGTCACAAGCAGGTAGCGGACCGTCCACCCGAAAGCGACACAGAGCACGTTGTATTTGTCTCAGCGAGTGTAAGTGATGAGCGTAATAGCTTCGCCCCCCGTCCTGGAGGCGACATTAAGAGGAACAGGACCCACCAGGGCGACAGTTATTTCCAGCCCCTCATTTTAAAAACCATTAACTGCTCCTTAAAAGATATTATAACTACTGTCATCGCACTAAAGTTTCAAATGTAACTCTAGTGCCCGGACCCCCAGTATTATAACGCTGACATTTGACAGTCTTAGATCAGCCCCCTATTTCCATATCTAAGAGGTCAGGACAATTTAATCCCATCAAACAGAATAGAACAGTATTGCTATGTCAATCACCACAGGCTCCACTGGTCAGGTCCCCGACACTCACTCACTCAATCCTTTTTTTTTCTCACAAAACAAAAATCCGCCAATCACCCGCTTTTTCACTTCTTTTAAATAATATCTTCAAAATCAAGCGCTCGAGGCTGATAATTAAGGAGCACTTCTAGTTTCATTCAGTGCAGTTTAGTGGGAGTTTCTGTCCACGGGGCAGGAGTTTTAGGGTCAGCACTTTCAGAAGATGCTTCTTTCTTCTGGTATTGTGTGTTCGCTCGGTTCTCCCTGGGTATCTTGGCAGAAAAAAGGCGTTTGGCAGACAAGGATTTACCGCCCACACGTTACACAATAAACAATAACTTTAATGCTTCAAGTCATGTGCACGTATCAGTCACTGTCATATCCACACCAGAGGCAAAGTGACAAGAAAGAGCGGTTAGGAGGAGCGTCTGTGGATAAATCAGAGCGCTTCAAGTAACACAACAGAACAGTATTTTGCCTCATGGTGGAAGTTTAAAGTGTACTATTGTTCCTGTAGCTTTTACCTGGCTCTAACACGGTGCACAGTGTGTTTTTGTTGGGTGAAAACACTACATACATACATAAAGCTTGCATTTCTTTAGGTTTTTCAATCATTTTCATGGTGTAGGACGACCTTTAGCCCTTCAGCGATTTGCTCTGTTTCAAATTAAAACACTGAACCTGGTCCATAGCAGCAAAATAAGTCTCCTCGAACAGGAAGTCGGCCATATTGGATTGAAATGCCCGTGCCGCTTTGACATACGTGTATATGAAACCTATTTAATCCTCGTTTTTTCATCCAAATGAGCTCAAACCCACATGCCACATCCATAGAGTTTTTTTTTTATCGATAATCATCCACGTTTTGGAGATGTTCATTATGGTTTTTGTGTAGCTCGCCAAATGAAAAAAAATAGTTTAACAAGAATGATTCAGTAAATGCTTAATTAATCCCCTAATCTTCACATCCTAACCCTTAAATTAAGATATTACTTGGTCTGAATCATTCTTAATAAACTGCTTTTTCATGATGAATTAAGGCATATTGTATTTTAATGAGTTGTATTCTTATTTCATGACTTTGTACTTTACTTATATCGCTTTATTACTTTCTTCTTACTTCGTGCGGTCGAGCAGATCTGGATGTAAGCTTCTCTAATCCTCGCTCTGAGGTAAACTGCAGTGATCAAGCACACATAATGTATTTTTTGCATCAAGTGGTCACACAATACATAAGTTAAAATAGCAATGCATTATTCAAGCAATTTCTACAATTTCATTTGTGCTTCAAGCTGAATGTTGGTGACAAATGGTACTGTTACTTTATGGACTCTTTCCCCCTCTTTGCCTTTATGTATGAGTTATAGATTTCTCTGTTGTGCCGCATTTAAGAGCAATTTGTATTACTGCTATATATCTTTGTCCTAGAGCAGAATGCATTAAAATAACAATACTTTTGCTCACATTTGGCTTCCAGAGGGACTCATAAATACATACATTGCCATGATTTTGTCTCATGGCAGATAAGCAAGCTTTAGTACATTAAATGTGCTCATGGAAGGGCTCATTGCACATTTAATGATGCCGTCTGCATAAATTAGGGGCCAAGCCGACGCGATTATTTGCCTTGGATAGCACTTAGACAATAGTGCGTGTAGAACTGCGCAGTGGCTCTTATCTAAGTATAAGCTTTTTGTACAAGTTGACACATGCCAAGACAGAAAATACTTAAGAGATAATTAGGAACAAACATGAGAACATCAGCGTGCTACCTGTAAACAACTGTGAACAACTCGAAAAATATCCAACCTACACAGCGTTCTGACTTTGAAGCCTCTAAACCAGGATCCTTTTGCCACTGTCGGGGTAAGAGCCCAATACACGAGGTTGGGGGGCCATAATTTACCAAAAAAGACACATTCCTGACTGCCACGGTGCCATATTGCGATCGTTATCCACTATAGCTGCCAGAGGACCTCTTGGCTATACTGACTCAACATGAAATACACTGGGGCTGGGTATTGCCCAGTACTTTATAATACAATAAGTACAATAAGTATCCTGATACACAGTTCATCATAAGAGCCTATGAATGAATTACAATCACATTTACACTCTCTAAATTGAAACAGAATTTGAATTGAATCCCCATTTTAGACTCGTTTCAGCTTGTTTCATTAATCAGTTAATCCAACACTGTTTTTTTCTGAGGATTCAAAAATACTCTGCTCAAATTTAGCCCATTTAGTTGCGTCATAGACAAAATTCTGGGCTCTTTCATAGTTTTAAGCTCATAAACCATCATTTGACACATTCTTAGGCCAAATTATGTTTGAACTCATTGCTTTATCAAAACTAAAAGCATCACAATACAACATCTCGTATCGATGCTCGTGGTGTGTCTGTCACGACATATTTCCTCATTGATATTTTGAGCACAGCCCTACAGTCTGTTGTTTGTTGACCAAACATGACGAGGCAAAGATCACAGAGGTTTTGACACTGATGTGTGTACTGTCAATACTAGTCTTTATTTATTTAAACTAATACATATTTATTTAGTCATAATATTAAACATCTCATTATATCATTACAAAGACTAATGTGTGCAGCTTTTCAAATGAATAGAATTTATATATATGCACATTTCACAGCACAAAGAGTCTAAATAGTTCATGTGGATATACAGACAAGGAGCCTTCTCTTTGTAAATGTGACGTTTGGCTGTTTATGCATGAACCTGGCTTTAAGCAGGTGTTCTTCAGTTCCTCAGAGGTGTTTAAAGACACTGACTTCATTAAAGAGCTCACAGCGATGCCACAGCTGATGCAACTCTTACACTGGTGTCAAGAGAAGCGTGATACAGCCATCTCCAACTTTCTCACCCCTGACCAGGAAAATGTTCTCAGTAAACAGCTATTATCTATTTTCAACATTAGAAATACAAATAATAAAGGCCAAGTTCATGCAGAAACCAAATGTTCACAGTTAAATTGTTGCACTGCAGGCAAAGAAGCAGTTAAAACTTCAGCTCTTCTTCTCTGTTGGTGTGTTTCAGGAACTAATGTTTTGTTTTCCAGGCTGCTCTGCCTGAATGAATGAAATATTGATAGGCAGACAACACAAACACCTGACGACCACAGGGAACAAAACAGAATACCACAGTAAACATTTACTCAGCACCTGGGGAAGAGAAACAAATATCAACACTTTTCATCACAGATTTTTTTGTGATTTGTTGTGATTTGATTAAGTAAAAAAGGCTGCAGCACATAATGCAGCCTGGTAAAAACACAGTGCAGCTTTCTAATGTCTAAATTTAAGGATGAAAACACTATGGAGCCACACAATCAATAAAAATACAGCTATGTGAACTTTCAACGACACCACTGACCCTCCACTAGTGGAAACGTGTCAGTTATTGACATAACATATGACATAACAACATTTTATACAATAACAGGTTCACTGTGTCATTTTTCTAGTGGCTGGTCCATCACATGCTTATCCTCAGTTATTATGTTTTTGTTTTGCCCGGAAAGTTCCACAGTGTGGTGGCTTAACACTAACATTTCCATTGAGACAAGTGCAGCCCCAATCCAAGTTATAGGTCAGATCTGTGGAGAGGCGACCCCATTCAGTAAAAACATGGAACATTCCATGTAACATTTCCACAGAGGCAGGTGGTGGACGTGTGGATCTTTCTGTGTGGATGTTGCATGTTCACTTTACAGGGACTTTCCCAGCGTGAGCACTCAACAAATGCAGTGGCAGTTTTGTGCAGCTGTACACCTGAACACACCTGCAGACATCAGAGTACATAACTGAACACACCTGCAGACATCAGTGTACACACCTGAACATACCTGCAGACATCAGAGTACACACCTGAACACACCTGCAGACATCAGAGTACACACTGAACACATCTGCAGACATCAGAGTACACACCTGCACACATCAGTGTACACACATGCACACATTGAGTCACCTGCACACATCAGAGTACACACCTGCACACATCAGAGAACACCTGCACACATCAGTGTACACACCTGCACACATCAGAGTACACACCTGCACACATCAGAGTACACACCTGCACACATCAGAGTACACACCTGCACACATCAGAGTACACACCTGCACACATCAGAGTACACACCTGCACACATCAGTGTACACACCTGCACACATCATTGTACATTTCATTGATCATAAAAATCTATACAGAGAAAGTGTGTGACAGGGCCAGGCTCCGGCACAATGGCCCCCGGCGAGTGGCACCGAGTGATGGGTCGTCCTCCATGTTTAACACACGATCTTGAGCCCTGCAGATACATGTTGCTCTAAGTTTTAGACCGCTGCTTCCATCTCAGCCCTTTTCCTCATGGATGCCTAGAGAGCAGCTCGACGCTGATGGATGGCAGTGCCTGTCATTTGATTTTCCACTTGAACCATAACATTGCGATTTACTCCGGTTAATTAACCTCCCTGTCTACTTCCACCAGGCACACAGTAAGAAACTCATCATTTATACTGTATGTCCCATCAAGATAAGTCTTACATTATGCACATTTGCACAAGTGTAATATGTAAGAGCAATATGTTCTGATGGAGGGCCCACTGCTTATCTCCATGTGTTACCTGCAGCTCTCCACAGAAGGGCAGTCAGTAGTTGATGGCAGCGGGTGAAGTTACAGGTCAGATCTGTGGAGAGACGTGACACCATAAAAATGCCTGTTGTTCATGTTTGGGTTTTTGAATAAATGCAGGATAAATATGTTTATTGTCATACTGTGGAGATTTCCAAGCAAAGCAATAACATCTCCATGGAGACAAGCAGTGGGCGGGGCTTTCACCAGAAAAGTTACATTGTGTACCTTTATTTACAAAGGAACAGAAAAACGTGTTCAAATGATATTTTTTCCTCCTCTCAGTTCAGTGGATTTAAGCAGATGTTGATGTGCACATGGCTTTGTGTATTATTGCATTGAGGAAGGAGGGAATGTAATTAATTAAAACAATCTTAAGGGTGCTTTTTTTTTTCTTCATATTCCAATAACATCTACCCCACAAGTGTCTCACAAAAAGGCAATATCGCGCAAAACTGTGTGAATAATTTAGCAGTTGAATGCATAAATAGTGGATTAGGCTTGATTTAATTATGTGTGTGTGAAAGTCGAGTCGGGTGATTGGCAAACAGACACCAAAATGAGGCAGAGCTGCACCCATGTGGCCAGGCGGGAAGAGAGGCCAGGAGCAGCTTTGTCAGGGATCAAAACACCAGCGCTTAAAGACGTACCATATACTCCGAGATTTTTATGCTATGAAGAAATAATACTGTCGCAGTGATTGAATGTAATTGTGTTAATTATGTTCTTACAACCTAATACAGTAACATAATATATTTCTGGGATTTATTAGTGAAAATGTAACAGATTATACAGAGCTACATAAAAAGAAAATGCATGTCCATCTCTTTCTGTGAGGTTGTGGGTTCAATGCTCAGTCTTTTTCATTACTCTTCTGTGGCACATCACCATAAACGTCGTCATGTTGTGCTGTGCTGCTCCGCCTCTGGACAGCTGCAGCAGAATGTAGCAAGCAGCTTTTTTTTATTCTGGCAAAATGGCTACGTGATGCTGCTGAATCCTTTGTCTGTCTGTGAGAATGAAGTACACAAAGGGGCGTGTGTGTGTGTGTATGGAGAAACATTGTAAAAAAAATACAGTAAAATACACAAATTTTCAACAATACTTGACAGTTTTCATCTAAAACCGTACAATACCATACATGACCCGAGGTAACGCTCTTAAAGTCTGGGCAGAAATATAAAATTACGGTTCAGTACAATACTTATTCTTTTGAGTTCAGTCTGATTTGACCTGGTCTTTTGATAAAGCTGCATCTTCCCTGGATTCATTTTGAGATTTTTGCGCAAAAGTGAAGAAGTGAAGGTTTTTCACACATCAAACATGACACTGGCTTTGTCTTTCAATAGCAAAAAGGAGAGTGCGATCCTTTACATTATTTGTGCATATGTGTGTGACTCAGAGGATTTAACTAAGATAAATCTGTGTATGTTCAAATATTTACACTGTTCAAGCAAAAGAAAAGTTTCATTGTGGTGATATTTATTGTGTAACTGGTGCATTTTTAATAAAAGTAACTGTTTCTAAGCTACTGTGTATGAAGTACGAAGAGTTTTATTTTAAAAAGTGCAATAGCATTTAACAGATAAAAGCTGTAAATTCACCTACAATACTAGGTTTTGAAAATAAAACTAGTAACAGTAAAGTGCTGCAAATATACAGCTTTGCACAGGCACATTTGGCTGACAGCTCTTTACCATTTAGAAACACATTTTTTGTTACAGCGTAGGGTAAAACACAATTTTTTGGAGGATCAATGCAAAAGTTGCTCAAATATCCCTCAAAATACAACTTTGTGTGGGTAAATATGAAGAAAAAACGTTATAACATGGTTATATCCTGCAGAGTGCATTGAAAACTGGACTATGCTATTGCGTGTGTATGTATGTGTGTAAGTACATATATGTATCGCTGCACACACCTTTTTATATAGTTATATATATATATATATATGTGAATAGGATGTGTCTGTGTGTCTGTACCAGCTGTATAATCCAGTCAGCACATTGGCCTTTATTGATTTGCTGTACGCACATATTAGAAATGGCATATGAATAACTGCATTACCATAGAAATAAGTCTGCATATATGTGGTGAGCATGAGCCCAACTTTAACATCTTCATGAGTAATCCAGATACAGAATGGACCTAAAAGTGATTACACCACCTCTATTCCACTGCCACAATTGTGACCTGATCGAGCCCCCGTTCATTTGTGCGATGTGGAGGCTTGAATGAGAGCAGATGTAGCCAACCTATCAGGGATACGGCTGGAAAATGTGGCTTGATTGCAGTTATTCTAGCGGCCAGTGGAAACCAATATGAGGAGCCAAGCGTACAGAGACTAAAATGGCTGATTGAGTTTGGGTGTGAAGAATAGGCCTTGGCAAGAGGGAGAGAGAGGAAACACCCCGGCCATCCGCTCCTATCCACTTCCATTACAACACACCTTTCAAAATAGCGGGGCATAATCTCAAATGAAACCTGATCAGAGAGAGAGAAATTGCCACTATTCACCAATGGCGTTATTCAAAACTTCCAGATATGTCCATGCTAAGAACACAATGCACCCAGAGATGTAAAAGTTTGACAATTTGATTTATGCTAATGCAACTTCCCCTGCCATTGTTGTCCTCCTATTCAACTTACCCATATCGAACATCTTTTTGGAAAGCAAATGTTATATATTTGAAATGTTCTTGTGCTCGGAGGTGTCAGATTCACGGCTGTTTTGCTGGAGCTTGCATTTGTGGGCTGGTTACAGCAGTGTGCGGGTGTCATACATCTTAGCCTATTTGAATGTGCACTGCCCTCTATGTTCCCTCGCACCAAGAGATATGAAATATTGACTGTTCTCATGTGAGCCCACAGCTCCACCCCTCAGCGACTGGCCTCTCAAAGTGCTGGCACAGCAAAGAGCAGAAGGAGGCGAGAACAGAAGAACCAAAGGAGCAGCCATGGGGCAATTTAGTGGAAAAGCTAAGCCGGCATAAAGAAAACATAGAGCGCAGCAAGAAGGAACCAATTACATGTAAACAATAGTGTTCTGGTAAAGGCCACTCTATGACTCAGAGCCTATTATATAAGTGTCCGAGCCTCCACCAAAACTGGAGACGCACACAAAGCTACAGAGGAACATTTGTGATGTTGAGCCTCTGTCTGGTTCACTTGATCAGCAGGCTCGATGATCACTTCAGGACGTTCAATATTGCAACAGACACAGCAATTTAAAACATAAAAACAAGGAACTGTTTCTAAAATGTAGCTTTATCAAGTCAAACTGTTGCTCAGGATCATGTTGGTATCTGTGTGTCTGCTGAGAAGTGAAAGTGAAGAGGGACTTTCATCACCACATATAAAACTACATCGTTAACACTTCAGAATCACGTCTGGTCTTTGTCTGTATGGTACAAATCAGAGGTGTCCAAACTTTTTTTTATTGAGCCGAGTGTTTTTAATAGGCTTGAAACACATTCATTTTAAGTCTGTGTAGTGGTAGAAGTTTACAAGTTTATAGAATAGAAGGTTAATTTGCTGTTAAAAGTACTGCTTATGATCAATTGGCCAGTTCAGCAGGAGGTCTGAGGGCCAATAAAAACTAGTCTGAGAGCCGCATTTGGCACCCGGGCCATATTTGGACACTGCTGGTATAAATAGTGATTTATATTCATCAGTGATTTGTTAAGTTACTCAAATGACTAATAAAACAGAGCAAAGGCTTCTACAGTTTGAGTTTAACACTATTCTTTTTCTGAATCACATAACATTTCTGAAATTATGATGTGGGAATTGAATAATTTTCATTCAGTATCCTTACATAGAATCATGACAAGCCTTTGAATAAAACCCATAATAAATCGAGAAATAAAACTGTATTGAAGGAAGGAGCCAAAAAGGAAGAAGGCTGCCTTTATGTGAGAGAAAACAGCTCCTCAGCAATAACTGGAGCTTTAAGGAGAGCGGGGTGGCACCAGACAGCTGATTGTGCAGTAAGTGATAATTATATACCCCAGTCCGCGCTCGACTGCTGAGTGACGAATAGCTTTCTCGCTGTACATTTAGCTATCTCACCATCTTCAACACAGGAGTCAAGCTTTGGCTGCACCGCACATGACCACAGCTGATCTGTCATTAAGCTCTTCCTGCTGTGGTCAAATACAGCACAACAAAAACCGTCAACCACAGAGTCAAGTGCCGCTGCCTCTGTGAAAAGTACAGGGGCCTAGTGTGAACCCCTGTGGCACCCCAACCCCAGTAACAGGATATAACACATTAAAAGTCATGATGAAAGAAGGTTTTTTGAGCTTGAAGTGAGCCAGACTATTTGAGGTCAGAGTTTACAATTCTAAACAGACTCTGGTTAATAAAAGTTGATAGATCAGTCTTAACATATTTAGGCAGAATGAGTTTAATGAGTATAGTATTTTTTTTAAATAGTTTTTAAATAGTTTTTGAATTTTACATTTGGCTGTACAAAGGAAAACACTGCTGCTAATATTAATGACACTTTAATTATGCCCATGTCCAATAAGCACGTTCACCCTGAGAAATAAAGCATGTTTAAACAAATTATAAACATAAAAAAGTCTTATTTATGTATGTTTTTAGTATAGATCAATTCACTCCAGTCTGAAACACTCATTTCACTAGACTATAAATGCACACTGTACATCCCCTGACTGTTTCCACCTCTACATGTACAACACATGCTAACACACGCTAGCTCACAGCGCGAGCTCCTCAGGCTGTTTACAGCTGTGGAGAATATGTTAATAGAATAATATAATAATATACATGTTATACAACTGTGTGTAGAAGACTTTAGATTCCTCAGAGGAGGAGAACACACTTTTTTCTTTTGTGTGTGTGTGTGTGTGTGTGTGTGTGTGTGTGTGTGTGTGTGTCTGTGTGTGTGTGTGTGACTATAGTGTGTGTGTGTGTGACTGTGTGTGTGTAGTGTGTGTGTGTATAGACTGTGTGTATGTGTGTTTGTGTGACTGTACAACAAAATCTACAGACTGTGACTATAGACTGTGACTGTAGACTGTCACTATAGACTGTCACTATAGAATATAGGGGAATAAAAAGTTAGCGGAGATACAGACACTGTCTTGTACAAAGTCCGTTTGCTTTGGTCTGTTTAGTGAAACGTGTTTCCAGCGGCTCTGTTCTGACCTAAAGTAGATCAAAACATGTTTGGTAAGAACACGGGCCCCCGGGGCCGGCCCGAGCTTTCAGGGGGCCCTAAACTGAATTTGTCTTTGGGGCAGAGGACCTCGACTCAGGTACTGATGACTCACATTTGACACATTATGACTCTGGTCTCATCACCTGTTTGTATTTGTGTTTATTTGACCAACATCAGACTGAAAACATCCAGAATGTCACAACTACCACAGCCACAAGAGACAAACATGTCGGGGTCTGGGGCCTCGCCTCAGATTTTCAAAAGGCTAGACATTTTTTTCCATGGTTTTAGGTGGATTTTAAGGTGTTCCACTTCTTAGATTTACATTATAAAAAGCAGAGGTGGGTAGGGCAAAAGTCAAAAGTTGTACCCAAGTAATAGTACACTTCAAAATAATATGGGCTACTCACGTAGAAGTACAAAGTAGTGCTTCAACCAAAAAGTATAGTGTCAGAACACTATTACAATTTTATTTGAAAAAGGATTAATTAAGTAAATGCAGCTACTAGAGTAACTGAGTACTATCCACCTCTGAAAAAAATGACTAACTGTGGTCACTATATTATGACCACAGTGAGCTGCTGAGTAATGCACTAAATGTGCATAATAGAAGACAATTTGCATGATTGCACATATTAATTGGTCTATAGAATATTCATTCACGAGTCACGACTCAATCACAGGCCATTCAGACGTCCAGCAAACGTGGTTTATCAACATCACTAATTTGAACAGGAGCAACCTGCCTAAACATTCACAGAAGCCTGGTTCATCTGACAGAGAAAGAAAAAGCTGCAGGCACCAAAGGTAAAGGTTCAATGCTTTTATTACTTTTTAAAACTTTTCGGTTCTTCTTTATTTTTAAAGAATCAAAAAACAGACCATAAATGGTCAGTTTGATAGATCCATAGGTCAAACTGACCCTGAAACAACAGAGAGACATGTCACAGCAGTCAGCTGACACAGTACTACAGTACTACAGTACTACAGTACTACAGTGTTACAGTACTACAGTACTACAGTGTTACAGTACTACAGTACTACAGTATTACAATATTACAGTACTACAGTACTACAGTATTACAGCCAAAACATGTCAGGCAAATAAACTATGTAGCTTTTTACACTGTTTTTATAACAGAACACAAAGTTCTGTTATAAAAAGAAGATAAAATTAATTTTCCTAAACATAAATGAACAGGACTGTTAAAACTGCAGTCTCTTAATAGATGTTTTTTTTTTTTTTTTATGACTCTACTAATTGTAAGAATGACTCATGAACATGGCATTATAAGAAAATGATGTCTGGCAATTGATCGTTGAATTTTATGACTCAATCTGTCAAAAATATGTGATGTGTGGCATTTTCAATAGCTACACTTCTGCTACATTATTATTTTAGATTTTATTGGACAGGAAGCGACAGAGTAACAGGATTTTGGAAAATGAGAAGTCCTGCCTCACACCAGCGATGTCTCCGCCTCACTGGGCTCTATGTAAATGTGGAGACCTTTGTTGTTTGTTTTCTTGCTTTAATAATTCACTGTACCACTGAAAATATCTTCTGCTCGTCCCTTTGGTGGAAAGTGGCATCGACACGTGAACCTGGCTTACAGCAGATTGAGAAGTGTGTCACTGCACTTCAGTCTTCATGTCTCTCGCTGAAAGTGATCCGAAAATGCCCAACGTGATGCCGATTATTTACATCAGAACAAGCTGAAAAATCAAACTTTGGTTAAATACAGTTGAGAGAAAAACTGTACATTTTTGGAGAGCACTTTTGCATTCCTACATCATGGTGAGGGTCCCTGGTCACTGACGACACTTCCTGTCACTTCACACTTTGAATGGCTTTACAAAACTAACAGGCCCTTCACCAGCTTCTGCCACTTGGATATATTCATATTCTGATCTAAAAAACAGTTCCTTTTTTATAAAGCTCTCACACTTCCAACGTCATGGTTATGTTTCAGGGCTTATGTGAAAGTCATGCATTATATAATACATTATATGCACTATTTTGCATAATATTTTTTATGTACGTGACTGACATGACTTGGTGAATGAGTAGGTGAGTGTTTGGAGTACCACGAGTTCTTAACGGGGGGATGGCGAGCGCTTACACGGCCGTGCGTTGCGTACAATACTATTAAAGCCTTTTCCAACTTCTGGGGCTCGGGCCTAACTATTTGACTGTACTAATGATTAGTGCATCTGTTTCTATAGTAGGAGCTGTATCGATTAGTTGTTATATAAACAACATGACTCCCAGATCTGTAAGTCTGGAGATCTATAGTGACACCTTAAGATGGACCTGCAAGGTATAAACTCCACCTGAGAGAATCTTTTCAGCTTGAAACAAAACCAACCACTGTGTTTTATATGCTGTGATGTATCAGTGGTTGTTCAAGTGGATCTATTTGCATTTTCCACGGCACTGGGAAAAGTGTACTCGTGCTCAGGCAGCTTCACCGCAATGTTTGAGATAAAACAAAAGCATTATTTTTTCAAATGCATCTTGCAGCAGTACTCCAGCCAGCAGTCTCTCAGTTACACACTGCTGTCAACATCAGGAAAGTGGTCCATATAAAAAGATAGACTGCACGGGGAGAGAAGCTTTAAAATGCATTGGCTGAGTCCATATGTCATCATAGTGTTAGCGAGAGAAAGGCTTGGCTGCAAACCACTATTTAACAAGAACTCCTCCATGTCTTCAAGCGCACACACTATTCTCCAAAGTCACATTGAACAAATAAGTTGAATGCAACAACAGAGCACTTAAGTAACAGACGCAGGATATGGGAAATCAATAGCTATTTACTGTATAAATGTACTTTGTTTACAGTTGAGGCAAGTTTATGTACACCTCGGTTAAATGCATTTATCTGCCATAAATCTCAACAAAACACAACACACCATTACCAAGTGTAGTCCAGTGTGATGAAATGCCACTATGTCTGGAACAGCCTGTTTGCACATAACACTAGTCTAAAATCTTGCTATATACAGCCAAACAAAATGGAGCACATTTGTCTTTTTTCCTGGAGCTTGAATACACCACAAACTTGGAAGAGTATTGTGAACACGACATGTAAAACTTGTGCAAGACTTTGGACATAACTGACTGCAAAATATACTCATATATTGAGGAAAATTTGTTAATACATTTTAAGACTAAACTGTGCAAAATGGAGTTGTCAAAAGGAGCATAAATAAGAGGCACAAAGTGAAAAAACTGACCTCTGAAGACTGCAAATACAAACAATACAGCTACAAAAATGGATTCATATTGTGGTTTATATGCAGTGGTCAGTATTTAACAAAAGAAAATTGTGGAGATGCATATGGACTGTGATTTGAACAATGTCGGAGTTTACTGTGCATTACATCTCCGCACCATGGCCTGGTTTTACACTTTTTTATATGTAAATTCATGCAAAATGTGCCTTTTTAAACTGAGGTTGTTCTGTAAAAGCCACATGCTTCTGTCTCAAACGTGCAGTCACACTCGCTGTTTTCACTGCTGGTTAGATGCCTGTTCATGTGATTATGGCGACATGCTCATTAGTCCATTTAAATGGCGAAGTGAGCGGGCCAGTCTTGTTTGGACTGTGGTCCTGGCCCTGTTGCGTAGACACAATGCAGACCTGGCTCTGTACATTGCGGCTGCAGACTGCACACAGCACTCTCAGGTGTTTATTGAGACATCACTTCATTAGCTGCAGAGGAGGCCGCTCGCACAGAAGGACTCACCATCTGCTCCATGAGCCCGGCCAAGGTTAAATATTCTCCTGGCGACGAGCACCAAGTCACTGGCCATACACCACGCGCAGGCTACCGAGTAAAAGCAGCTCCAGGACAAGTGAGAGCCACATCGTAGAGAAGACTGAGGCCTGGGGCTGTGATGGTGCCACCTCGGGCTTTCTTATGTTTTAGGCGAGGCAAGTTTATTTGTATAGCACAATTCGTACACAAGGTAATTCAAAGTGCTTTACAGAATAAGAAATACATTAAAATCACACAAATCAGAACATAATAATCACAAATAATCATCATAAAGTTAACATTAAAACATTAAAACAAAAGAGCGGAGATTAAAAAATACTGTACTACTGTAGTTCTGTTTTGAGCCTGGATTTAAACATTGTCAAAGTAGAGGCCTGTCTCACATCTTCAGGAAGACTGTTCCAGGTTTTAGCTGCATAAAACTGAAACGCTGATTCCCCATGTTGAGTCCTGACTCTGGGACCAGCAGGAGGCCGGTCCCTGACGTCCTCAGAGTGTGAGATGGTTCATATGGCACTAACATGTCAGAGATGTACTTTGGACCAAGGCCATGAAGAGACTTGAGCTGCTTTAAAGTCTATTCTTTGAGCTACAGGAGCCAGTGCAGAGACCTGAGCACAGGACTTATGTGCTCGTACTTCCTGGTTCTGGTCAGGACCCGAGCAGCAGTGTTCTGGATGTACTACAGCTGTAGCTGGGGTAGTCCCCAACCACCGGGCCAGAAACTGGTACTGGTCTGTTACACATTTGCTACTGGGCTGCACAAAAACAGTAAATAATTTATCACTGGCCACATCTTCTTTGATGTAACTTTGGCCCGACCCTCATGACTCACTAATAAGCTCGTCCATAGATATATAAAGAAAATCCTGACAGGAAATCTCCACATAAATCCATTTGATATAACGGTGAGTTTATCATATCTGTGCTGATCTGCTCTTGTCTCCACGATGATGTATCTCGTATAACATCAGACACATCGCCCAAAAGTAGAGCCACAAGCTCGAGAAAATGAGCCAAAAACAGCAACAACAAAGACAAAAGTCTTTGAAGAGCTTTTTTGCAAAGGGGAAAAGGCCAAACTGAGGAGCCAGAAAAGGAGCCTACGACCTCCAAGAAAAAGAAAGATCAATTTAACAGACGACACCAGGAGTCCTGCTTCAATCTGGGTTTGTCTCACAGGTGAGTCTCGCCGAGTCAGCTCTGCGGAATATGAGGGAAAAGAGAACAAGGCAACGAAACCGTCCGTGAAAATAAAACCTACATTATTCCAGTCCGTCGTGCAAAAAAAGTTGGGGACCCTTGGTATAAAGTCATCGTGGTGAATAATCAGGATGCTTGGAATGCATAAAGTAAATTAGAAATAACTTTGAAACACTGCAAACTGGTTCTGTTCGGCAAATGTTTAAGACAATAAATATCTCGTACAGCCCCTTTAAGTAAGACTATGTCAAAATGGCTGATTAAAATATAAAAAATTGTTCCAAAAGCAAAAGTCTGTATTGTGTATGCTTGAGTGAGCCTGTTTTCTGACAAGCGTTAATGCCCTGGTTGATGTTATATGTCATGTTTAAAAGGTTATTACTCCGACGCATAGAAAGTGCAATGAATAAAACATGACACTAATTTGTCTGTCAAAGATTTAATTTGGTCTACCAGTTTTTTTCCTAACTCAAAAGCCGCTTGGCCTCTATTTGTGCCGACATTATGGAACAAACAAAAGCAAACAGGTATACAGCCCCGTCGGATGCAGGAAAGATTCTGTGCACGTCAGAAGCTTGGCCCAAACACGAGGTTCGTTAAGTGAAGAGGGGATTGGCTAATTCGGCTAATTACCCAGGCACATACTGATCATTTGTTCCATTAGCAGGGTCAACCAACAATCCCTCAAGCCCTCATGAGGGAGAGCAATTACGTGGCTTCCTGATCAAACTCGATACATCTTTGGAGATTTTCAAGCTTCAATTTTGTGATGTGACTGAGCAGTTAGATTAGCATTTCTGTAATCTGGACACATTGTCATCTTTCAGAACAGATAGATGTGAGAAGTGCTTGGGGGAAGAAAAAACGCTTGCGCAAAGAGCTGATCACATTGAAGCATCCATCTTGTTCTCTGCCATGTCGACATTCTGTGAAGAGCCCACCTCCACAAATGCACATAAAGACTCATTACAAGGTCAAACTCAGAACTCAGACAATATGGTATTCAAAGTGTAATGTATGCAAGCATGTAGCTCTGTGCTCAACAGAGACATATACAGCTGCTTTCCTAATGTTTCCAGTACATAAAGTACGCATAATGTGACTGAAATGTAACAAGTACTTCATTTTACTGCTATAAGAAGTACAGAAATTGAATATTTGAATTTTTTATAGGTGGCGACTTTGGTGTTGTAAGTGCACCATAGGCAACAACCTGATTTAAAAGATTATTATTATGTTTTAAAATAATTATCCATCCATCCATGTTCTTATTCTTATCCAGGGCCGTGTCGCGGGGGCAGGAGTCTAAGCAAAGACTCCCAGACTTCCCTCACCCCAGACACATCCTCCAGCTCCTCCGATGAGACCTCGAGGGGTTCCCAGCCCAGAGACATAGCCCCCCAGCGTGTCCTGGGTCTTCCCTCCTCCCAGTGGGACATGGCCTGAACAACTCACCAGGGAGGCGTCCAGGAGGCATCCAGAACAGATGCCCGAGCCACCTCAGCTGCTCCTCTCGACGTGGAGGAGTATTGGCTCTACTCCGAGCTCCTCCCGTGTGACTGAGCTCACCCTATCCCAGCCACCCAGAGGAGAAAACTCATTTCTGCCGCTTGTATCTGCGATCTTGTCCTTTTGGTCATTACCCAGAGCTCATGAACATAGGTGAGGGTAGGAACAAAGACTGACCGGTAACTCGAGAGCTTTGCCTTAAAATAATTAGCTCTTTTTAAAAATAATTTACCATTGTAATCCAAAGTTATTCCGCACTTAAAGTATGCATCCCAGGCATCCTAACATTCATGACGGTGACTTTATAAGTGCTGTTCACAACTGTCTGAGACCATAGTGGAGTTTTGCTGTGACGAGACGGTGCACTTCCTGATAATCGAATAATAAAACACTTATAATAAGATGCAGACACATGCAGTGGACATACTTTGACCTCAAGAGCTGCTAATAAAATATATCAGTACAGGGGCAAGACTAATTTTGCTCTAATCCATGTGAAAAAAAAAAAAAAGAAAAAAAAAAAAAATAAAGAGGTACAGGGGTTTTAAAAGCAACATTTCTCAGCGGATCCTTTCTCCAGTGTTTCATTTGCATAGTGACAGTGCAGCGGGTGCCTTTCATTTGCACACTGGGTCTAGTACATCCAAACAAATTGAGCGGTTTGTGAATCTGAGGGAAATGCTGCTGTTATCTGCTGACCTCGGCTCCTGACTATTTCAATTTACACCAAAAACAATTACCTGAGAGGCTCAGACGCGTCACATTACGGAGCCAAAACAAAAGCAGGTGCACATACAAATCAGAGTTAAAGCAGGGGATGAGGAGAGGTAGTGGATCACAGAGCTGGGCTGCTTTGATTATTTTCACAACGGCCTCCTGCTGTTGAAGTCTGCTGTAATATAACTTGTTTTATTTTACCACTCTGGATGTCACTTTGGTAGCATTTTTCATTTGAAAGCTGAAAGTATTGGTGTCAGATACAGTAAACAATATTTTTAAAACCACTTAAAAAGTTCAAGAACATCCTGGCTCACATTTAAATGAAAAAGTGACACAGGAAATGACGTGTGTAATATGTGCAGTGAAATGGTACCTGCGCTTCCATGACCCCTGCTCCTCATGCTGCTGCTGTTTTTAAAGTGTGTTACCTCATTATGAATCCAAGAGCATTTAGCAGCATCACTAGAAGAAGAGGAAAAAGAACTAGAACAACAAGAACAAGAACAAGAAGAACAAGAAGAAGAAGAAGAACAAGCGTAAGAACAAGAAGAACAAGAACAAGAAGAACAAGAACAAGAAGAAGAACAAGAAGAAGAAGAAGAACAAGCGTAAGAACAAGAAGAAGAAGAACAAGAACAAGAAGAACAAGAAGAAGAACAAGAACAAGGACAAGAAGAAGAAGAAGGAGGAGGAGAACAAGAACAAGAAGAACAAGAACAAGAAGAAGAGCTGTGCACATTATAATGACCTGCAATATTTAGGCATCAAGATGTTCCTGTGGAGCAAACACAGGCTGTTATTACATTATATCTGGACTGATTCATGAATGTTGGAGTAAAATATCTGTTTTAACCAACCCTCTTCACCCACTCGCCTGTGAAATGCCACAACAAAGAGGCAGAACTTCTCAGTAAAGGCTTGTTTCAATATTGTGGTTTACAACAGATTGTAAAATAATCTATGTAGATTGTTATACTGTAAATTTCTGACTATTGAGTGCACCTGAAGTCGCACCAGCTAAATTTTAAAATAAAATAAATATTGTACATATATAAGCCGCACCTGAATATAAGCCACATGTTACAAATATGTTGTAGCATGAGATATTTACACAGAAAGACAGAACACGGAGGGTTTTTGAGTTTTAATTTAAGACACTTTTTTACAAACTGTGCCTGAAAATCGGCACCGACACGACATCAACACGGGATGAACAGACCTGCAGGTTTAGAAACAAAGCAGCACCAACACGGGCCATCTGCTTTTATTCTCTCTGAAAGTTTTTGTCGTCTTTTTACATCGACCAAGTTCTTCCCGCTGCCGCCTCCAACGTCGCACCATCGGTTCATTGATGATCAAACTTTCGTACAGTGGCTCTATTTCCTTCTTTGACGCCAGATCCATGGTCTTTAACTTAAAAACAAGTGTATTCTGCGCATAATCTTTCCCCACGTCTGTCTCACTTTTTGCGTTTACTGCTAGAGTGTGCCCCCTGGTGGCCGTTAGCCGCTAAAAATCTATAAATTAGCCGCAGCGTTGTATAGGCCGCAGGGTTCAAAGCGTGGGGAAAAAAGTAGCAGCTTATAGTCCGAAATTTGTTTAATACTTAATACTTAAGATGAAATCATGTTTTCTTTAAACATAAAACACAATTTAAAGCTCCAGTCTCTAAATTGAAGTATTCATTGTAAGAAAATGTTCTTGTGTGACCTGCAGTTCAGCGTTCGTCTGTGCAGCACAGCTCCTCTGCCTCATGCTTGTCCCTTGTTGTCTTACCTGACAGGCGGCTAACCCAGTCTGACAGGTGATCCGGCCCCTGTCCCAGGACCAGCACCTGTCCTCCATAACCTCTGCCTCTCCATGACCCCTTACCCTCTGACCCTGGGGGCCTGTCTGTCCACTTCTGGCCTCAGCTGTCTCAGGTACAGATGCATGAAGTGCACAGACTGTGGGCCGTCTGACCGACTGTCTCAGGGATAGAACTTTGTACATTTTATATCACGTATAATCTTAATTCTGCAAATAGATCATCACAGTTATACATAAACTTTAGTTATTGGTTAGAAAGAGCAATGCACATCTCATCAAAACTATGAAATACAAGATAGACTCAATATTGTCTGTCTGTTCTTCTGTGATGTGCAAAGTAGTTTTCAGAGAACAAACTCCGTGGAGAGCAGCACAAACTCTGAACACACAGGATTTTTGTTTTGAAGAGACAAAGCTCCTCCTCATCACTGAATCCACGTAAACAGATTTTAGATTTAGATCGATTTTTGTTATATTGAAATCCTGACACAGTGCAAAAGTTTCTGTGTATATAAAATCAATATTAAATGCATCTTCTTTAGTGCCTCTGTGAGAAATTGTGTTGGGTTTTTGCTCCACTTTCAGCGTGTTTAACTGTTTGGTACATGAGCAAACACTTGATAAATGACACTTTTAAAGTTTTAATATTTATGACAAATGATCTGGTACGTGCTCTCTGATTAGGAAACACTGATTAAAAAGCTGCTGAGGAGTTTTTTTTGTGTTTTTTTTTTTTTAAATCAAACCATTGTTAGTGCACCAGACAGACACATCTGAATCCCTACAGCAGCCACACATCCTTTAAACATTCACAAAACACCGCAAAACAAAACAAGCCTCGCTTCCAAACTTCGTATTTTTCAGACACACAGATAAAGTCACCACATGCAGCATTATTTACAGCGTGATTTACCGTGTCTGTGTTTGAATACATCTTGCTCTTCTTCCTCGTGTGGTCACTGGGGGGTAACCGCGGCTGCACAAATCTGACATGTTGTGCTATTCTATTTGAAGCGTGCATTAATCCACAAGTCTCTCACACGCAACCTAAGATAAATATTGAACAGGCACCACACACACTGACCCCACTAACACGCTTGTGGAAGAGGACAGACTTGATGGAAGCTGATATGGCCCTGTGTTGGCTCCAAGGTGAGGTAGGGGACATGAAGTCGGTGCGCACTACAGCCCTGAGCGCACCAAAGGGCTGAGGCGTTGGACAGCTTCTCCCCATCTCCTGTACACGCTTGAGCTCCTCCTCTCAGCTACCGGCACACATACATAATCCCTGACCTGCGTGGTGTGAAATGGAGGGCTGTTGGTGCTGTGATGCTGATGGGGAAAGGGTGGAGGGAGGTGACGGGGGGGTTGATGGTGAAGTACACGGAGAGAGCTGTCACGGGGATGCATCCACGCCACACTTGACAGCACGGGAGTTCGCGCACTGAGCCTGATCACGCACAGGGATGAACGTCTCAATTGGAGCGATGGGGTGTGGGCGGAGCAGTGCAAATCAAGGCCCGGCTCTCCCCCATGTCCGCCGCTTGAACTCCAGTTTAAAGGTGCACCAAGTAACTTCTCCACCGACCGCTCGTGTCCATGGAGATGTCGATGCCTGGAATGCTCCACAGTGTGACATAAACTCATCTTTGTTGCATTGCAGATGTCTTTACTGCTCAAAAATGTAGCTTTAAGCATGCATTCTCACCACAACTCACCTTTCCACAGATGTGACCTGTAATTTGGCCTCGTCTTGTGCTTGCTTGTTTTCGTGGGGATAAATAATAGATGTCGCACTGTGAAACATTCCAGGTAAAATAGTAACGCCATACAGACTGTACCAAGTTAACAGCACCTTTCACTATATGCACTTTAAATTGTGCACTTTAACATTATTTGCACTTTAAAAAAGACAAAAGGATTTTAAAATGTGTATTTAGCTTGTCTGCTTTTACCCAGTTTTAGATCTGGAGGCACAGAGGCTCTTTAATTGAAGCTGCGTGTCCTGGAGGGAAAAGACAACCTTAAAGTTAAAAGCTAATTAAATCGGATATGTGCAATATTAGAGCCATGTTTGTTTGAGAATGTTTTTAAGAGTTTGTGTGTAATTTGTAGTGTTATTGATGAAATAGTGTTTTAAAAATGTTTAATTTACCTCCTGTATGTTGTGTCCAGGTGTCCCGTAAAAAGGTTCCGGGGCAGGACCAAGGTGGGGCATGTGTGGGGGAGACATGTTGGGCATTTATGGGTTTAAAGTATATTTAGTATTTGGCTTTAGGGTTTGTGTGTGTGTATATATGTATAAAGTTAATTTGGTCTATTTGGTTGATGGAGGTTTGAGTTTTAAAGAGCTAATGTTATTTTTTTAAACACCCCTATTAATCAACAATAGTTTTATCCGGTTAGTGGGACGGTAAAAAAGGCGCCTGAAAAAGAACAGACCATGTTCTGCTGCTGGAGGAGACGCTGCTCCCCTGACTCTCCATTTGCACTTTGATAATTGATGGAAAAAAGCAATAAAAATCGTGGACCACACTCGTGCCGCTTAAGGCCAGCCACGTTACAGAGACACATAGTGAACCTGAACCCTACACCTTAAAAGTTACATAGTGCATCTTTACGTAAAATATGGAAAGATGGATGGTTGTTGAGGCGTTTGTGGCCTCTGTCCCATCTAAGTTTGATGTAAATGTGAAGGAGAGGAGTGCTGCTCGGGGTGGTGGGACTTATATCTACTGCTTCATCTCAAACAGATAGTGAGAACATTTCACTTTATCTTCTGTGCACAAGTTTTTACCTTTTGCCCCAAGTGAAACACAGAAAATGTATTCAAAACCCAGCAAGAAAAGAAATGTTTACAACCTTCTCCAACAAACATCACCTTGAGCATATTTAAAACTATTGAAGGAGGAAAAGTCGACCTCTTCATTTCATAAGATGGATGTGGCAAGTCTGTGGGAAAGTTTCAGTTTTAAAGCAAGCGCCTGGGAACTGGAGGGTTAGTGGTTTGTTTCCCGCGTGTCAAGGGATGTGGCTGGTTAAAGAGTTAAATCACTAAGCAGCTGGTTCACTGTGCCATCCCCCAAACCACAAAAATGGTTAAAGGAGACGTCATAATTGTTTTCCCTTCTCATACACCCACTCGAAGTTGTGTTTAGTGTTTGAGGAATCTTTATTCTCTTGCATTCAAGGCGTCATTTCTCTGATCGACATCACGGACACTGCTTTGTTCTCCAGATTTATATTCTTAATTGTTGGTACATGTAGGATTTGACAGTGTTGTGTCACTATTTTGCCACAAATAAAAAAGAGTGAAATACGCTGCTCTCGAGTGTGACCTGCAGCTATCAATAGTCGGGGCCAACAGCATGTGGCGCCTTTGGTTGTGATGACATTTGCACGGACCATAGAGAGGCAGGTGGGAACTCGCTCCTAATATCTCAGATTCCCAACCTGGAAATCAGCAGACTTTCCTTTGGTGAGTCGTTTTAGCTCAGCTTTCTTGTGCGTTCAGAAATCACGTTTTCATCAGACAGTTATGACTCAAGGTGATTCCTCTAAGTCAGGGGTGTCCAAACGTTTCTCATTAAGGGTCACAAATAAGAACACAGACAAAGCCGAGGGCCATAGACCGGTCGCTAATACAGTGAATACTTCAAATCTGTGTTATTATTACAAGTTCGACTGAACCATTAGACCTTTATTCATGTTTACATCCTCAATGCGACACATAAATATTTGATATGAGCTTGTTAAAGTAGGTTTTCAGAAATATACTGCGAAAAGTACAGTTTAAGGCAGCGGTGTCCAAACTTTTTGCACCGAGGGCCGAATACTGAAACATATTTGAAGCAGACGGCCGATAAAAAGAGTCAAATGGTGCATTTAACACAGGTGCGACAGATACATCGTACCTTTAATAAGACTTGGAAGATTATTTTTAGGTCTGTGTCACAGTGCAATGTGATGTTATTCAGGTTATAGAAGTAGAATCTCTTCAGCTTGTAGTAAAAAATATTTCCTGATCAATTGGACCAGTTTAGTAGGAGGCATGAGGGCCAACAAATATATGTCTGAGAGCAGCATTTGGCCCCTGGGCCGTAGTTTGGACATGCCTGGTTTAAGGTAATATGGGCCAACACCTAAATATACAGCAGCAGCTCCTACATTCTGCACAAAGTCTATACACTCCAGGTGGTTTTGTTGTATTATGAATTCGAAAAGTAAAAGGGTTATGCAAAATATATGTTTCGTCCTTTGTAGCCGCTTTGACTTTGCAAACAAAACATGAAACCATTCCAAACTTTGGGGCGTGTAAGTGTTTTCCCTCTTATCCCTCATCTGAAAGTCTATCTAATCCAGCGCTGAGAGGCTGATGCTTCTGAGTGCCTGTGATAGAGTTTAGTCATGATTAATGGTATTCAATCAGACTGTGGCGGAGTGGCCTCTCACTACCCAGGGGTGTCTATGGAAATCATTTTCATATGCTGAAATGGATATAGCAGCTCTCCTGCGTCCTGCCGTCTCCTGTACATCTGACCTAATCAAGTACACAAGATGAATCTGCGGAGGTCATGTGATGAGCTCCTGATGGGGTTTGCACTGTCTCCGCCTGCGCCGCACTAGGATCACTAATGGGTAGTGAGTTATGGCAATAATAACAGTGCTTTCTTATAATAAGGTAATCAATTCAATATCATGTCAATTGGTGGGGATAAATGCTCGCTTTGTGTTCCCAGCAGGAGGCGTGATTGAAGGTTTCTGTGACTATTGACTTAGCATGAGTAAACATCTGTTTCTTAATATTCTTCGCTGAGTGTGCTCATTAATTATATTTGAGTCCAATTAACAGCGTGCACATTCACAAGAATACAGCAGAGGTTATAACAGCGTGTCAGTCTTACATGAGCAACAAAATGATTTTATACAACACTTGTCTTTATTAATCTCTTTAAGTAGATGGATGACAGGCAAGATTTATTTAGTAAATTAAAAGTGAATAATGTGAATAGGGAATTCTGAATTTATTTAGATAACAAAGCTTTTATTTACAGTGCAACACAGGAAAGTGATGAGGTCACCACCAGATGTTTGGGTGTTGCATATGTTTATTAAATCATGGTCTTCTGCATATGCTGTAAATTGTGGATATTTTGAAAACACAGGGGTCGTTATTGGGTTGAGGCGAGTGCAGTGGTATTACCTGATGAGCTGCATTTCATTCAGAATCTGTCAAGATCCCAGTCTGCCTTGTGTTTTGTGCTGTTTTCCCCTTCCTTCTGTGTCAGAGCCTGGGTCTGGGCGGAGACTCGGGCTCCTCCCATGTACACCTGCAAATAATCCACAATCAGGCTGCACCTGGGGAGGACAAAAGGAGCCAGGACCTGACACTTGGCGGCTTATTGTCCATGTTTCCACAGTGGTGCAGCTCTACTTGGCTCAATCTCTTGTTTTTGCATTTGCTTCTTCCGTCTAAGTTGGATGTTTTTGATCCTCGCTCCCTGGACCCGCTCAGCTCGTCTGTCTCCAACCCAGCTCTCCACGACCGGTACGACCCTCACACCCTCCGACCCGGCTCACCTCGTGTCTGACCACGATCTACTCCTGGAGTACTGCAAACACCCTGCTCTCAACTGTCTGATCCATCTACCTTCAGTTGCACATTTAAAAACTGTAAATAAACATTGTTAAACTGTTCCCCGAGTCCTGTCTCTTTGGTCCCTGTCAGTCGTTGAAAGAGGTCATCACACTTCGTTCTTTCATTTTACCGGAGTCATTTAGTGGGTGGTTTGCTCTCCTAAGTGTAAACCTGCACAGCTCAGATGCCATTAGTTTAATTATGAAAAAACACATGAGATTCTTTAGACTGGAGCTGAAGTGACCCGCCACATCAGATTTGTCCAACTGTTCTCCGCTCCCACCAATAATTCTTTGTTACAATCACATATCTGAGCAGTATGAGCTTTTAAGCAAAGAAATATATGTTTTATTATTATAATAAAACAATCATACAAGGCATGTCTGATTTGTGTAACAGATGCCCATGGTTGAACTTGAAGAAAACTCCACGCTGGTGTTTGGAGTGAGCGCCCACACACTTGGCCTGGCCTCTTCATGCTAATGCTAAACACTGCCCCTCCGCAGGCCGCCGTGGGACTGTGGCCAAAGGTTCCACACATTTCTCAACAAAAAGAGAGGAGCAGGAGAGATGAGAGGTCTCGGGTTGCTTTTGGAGTAATGCCTCTCGAGGAGGAGGAGGAGGAGGAAGAGGAGGAGTACAAGAACCGGGTCAAGGGAGGATACTGAACACGGCTCCAGACAAGTCGGACTTTCAGGATTTCTGCTCGCACATGAAACCACCAAATTAAATTCAGTGCAATTGAATCCCTCAGTCCGGCATTCTCAAACTCGCTCACTTTCAAACCAGAGCCGACGGGGAAAATCAATAGCCTGCGCATTGATATTAATGTTCTGGATTATTGGTCCAAATGAAATCACAGCAGAGGAGAGGAGCACACGCCGCTTTATTAACAACATGCGCAAAAATGAAATTAGTGTCTAGTTCAGGTCTCGCGAGGCAGGATGCAGGTGAGGAGCGCCGCTTATTCAACTCTCAACCTGATCGTCTTAAGCACAGTCAGAGCTTCATCAGACAAAAGAGGGACTGGAGAGAGTCAAACACTTAACCATGATACCTGTGTTTGAAGGATGCCCCGTTTAAGAAATATTTTAAATGAATATGAAAGTTTTTATCAGTTATTCTGCGGCTGTGTGACCTGTGATGTTCCACGAGAGAGTATTTACTTTTATAAAACCACACTGGACTCAGAATCAGATGAAGTAGTTTATCAGGTACAGTTGAAACCAGAAGCTTACATTCGCTATATAAAGAGACACATACACTTTTTTTTTTAATCACCGTCTAACATGAAATCAGACTAAATTTCCTGTTTTAGATCAGTTAGATTAACAAAATTATTTCTATTTGCTAAATGCCAGAATAATAAAAGGATTTATTTATTTTAACTTTTTTAAAATTGTTTTTGAAATATAGAACAAAGAAAAAAGATAATAAATAAATATATATATAAAAAAGAAATGACAGAACTGAATACCTGCACATTCATATACACATACACATCTATACACATATTTATATTTATACATGTGGGAGGACTGTCTCAATATTTATTATTAAAATCAATAAAATGCTGCCAGATGGTATAAAAAAGCTCTTGTTTCTCAGTGAGAGTTTCATTTTATCTGGCTGTAAGTGTTGCATTATGTCTCTCAGAAGATTTTGGTGAGTTGGGGATTTTTGCTTTTCCAGTTCAATAAAATTAAATGTCTGGAAAACAATGTAATGTAACTCAAGATGTTCTTTCGCTTGTTATTAAGGCAAACATTTACAGTTGGCCTTTACTCCAAAAAGTGCCATCATTGGGTCCATTGGAAGCTGAATTTTGAGGATCACAGTTTGAATATCCTTGTCCAGTAAAGAGCGAACTGTACCCTCAGCGTTCACAGGAAGGGTCGACAGAAGGATTTTTAAACTAGACTTTTTTCAAAATCAGAAGTTTACATACGTTTCATTAGTATTTGGTTCCATTGCCTGTAAACTCTGTCACTTGGGTCAAATGCTTTGGTTTACTTCTCACAATAGTTGGCAGGAGTTTTGTCCCATTTCTCCCGACAGAACTGGTGTAACTGAGCCAAGTTTGTGGGCCGCCTCGCTCGCACAGGCCTTTTCAAACACTGCGTATGTGTCTTTTTATATAAAGTATGGAAACGTCTGGTTTAAACTGTATGTACGAAGCTAGAACCCCTAGAACATGGATAAAATATGATCCAATCTGCAAAATGGAAGTGCATAGTCCCCATTTGCACTTGTCTCTTTTACCAGAATACAGTACATGCTTAGTGCTGAAGAGTACACTTTGTGAGAAAACAAATAGTCTGTTTTACATATGTATCACGGGGTAATTATACTCAATTAGACACAAAACAGTTACTGCATAAGATACAAAGGATGAAGGTGCAAATAAAATGCCTCATTACACAAGGCGACACAAACTGAAGAACACATGGAGATGGTATATGAGGCATGTGTATGTTTAAAGTCTGTGTAAAGTGTGGTTATAAAAACACATAACCAGTCTAAAAGTGTTACTGTATGTAGCTTGTTCTGACACAGCTCAGATTCATATTTTCTTTCGTTCCTCTCTGAAAATAATGATGAGCTCCTGATTGGGTAAAAGTGCATCCTTAACCTTTTGTATTTAAATGTTCGATCTTGCATCCACATAAGCCTTGATGAACACAGTGCAACGCAGCGGCCCCGTTCACCTCCTCCAGACTTCTATTTAGTACTTGCATGTGTTTTTTTCAATATTCATACCCGATGTGAATAGACACGTGAACTTGTCAAGCCTGGAAGCATTTAAATATGGAGTAGCCCTGCATCTTTTCTTTCCTGGGGCCTGCTCTTGAGATGAAGGGTACGGAGGAGAAAGGCTAGCCCTGGTCAAGTGAGTTTTAAAACGCTGATATCTGCATCTCTTTGAAAACCCGATGTGTTGTCTTTGTTATGGCAGCCTCCATGTTTGATACTTCTTTCATTTTGTCGCCCCGGTGCCTGTCCTCTGACTGTGTTTGGAGTGAAATGGGGCTCTATTAAAGTGCTGATTGTATTTTCCATCTTTTGATGCTAAGAGCGAGACAGACTCCCGCGTGAGCTTTTATGGTGAAAATAGAAAGTATAGGGAATAGAAATTGTAAACAGGAGCTGGTACAACACGGCACTATTATCTGCGGCGACAGGTGGAAGTTTGTATTTAGAGAAAGTGCAAAGCAGAGGATTTACTCTTATGTTATTTTGTGTCAATTATCAAAGCAGTGGAGAATTAAAGAGATATTCCACGTGACAAATGGTTGGACTGTCTGTGTGTCGCTCAGTCGTCCAGGTCTGATCCATAGGAAAAGATGAAAGTTTAATCAAATCGTTGTAGAGTGAAGACGTTTCGCTGCTCGTCCAAGGACACGGCCTTATATCTGTCTGAAGAGAGGAGCTAACTACACTGAAACTATAAACAGCTTTTGTCTCAAGTTTTAGCCTTAACGACCCTATTCAACCTGTAATGGTCCCCTGTTGTTCTCTTTGTTCCTGTCTGTTTTGGGTCTGAGGATAGAGTTGTAGTAATAGTAGAAGTTATTTCAAAACAAATATATGTTCTTTATCTCCTCTGTCAAACATTTCTTTTCTCTGGCTCAGATCTGTACCTCACTATCTTCAAATGAGGTTAGATTAAATTAAGGTTAAATTAAGAGTACCCCCTTCAACAAAATAGTGGCATAATTATATTTGAATAAAGCATAAACATGTTCACTCTGCAGGTCAAATGTGCACTAATCGTGTTAGTTTATATTTTTTTATTTGGTATAGACACAGCTGTACACTATATTGTGTCGATGCCTGGATCTATCTATGAACCAGCCTCCTGCTCGTCCCAGAGTCAGGACTAAACCTGGAGAACCAGTGTTTCAGTTTTATGCAGCTCAAACCTGGGACAGTCTTCCTGAAGATGTGAGACAGTCCTCTACTTTGATAATGTTTAAACCCTGCCTGATGAGTTTTCTTCTCTCCTAAAGCTAATTTTATAATGATTATTTGTGATTATTTATGTTTTAATTTGTTGTATTGTGACTTTAATATCTTTTTGTACAAATAAACTTACCTATGTAATGTCAAAATCTTCACTGGGTTTGTAATCGTTCAGATAGCAACATGAGCAGTATAACAAGAGAGCAAAACTGAGACAATTTGCCAGTGCAGACCCAAGTGCATTTACTTTTTGACATAAAAAATATTAACAAAACCAGGAAAATGTTTAAAAATCAGCATGTCCATAATCTCCTGCAGCCACAGCACCCTCCTTTGCACAGACTGAGGTTTGCTCCTTTTATACAGCACCTGTCTGAACTGGTCGCTCCCTCTCTGCAGCACAGGTAAGTTTCAGCACATCTAATAATCTTGTTAAAAGTTATTGCAAACAAAACAGCGTAAATACTTATTCAGTCAAATTGGTGGGTAAAAATACAGCTCTACATTAATTTATCTGTTTTAACTGTGAAAAAACAAACAAAATACAACAAGATAAAACATTTGGACCCCCCTCCTTGTCAGCGAATAGTGGACTGTCCCGAAACCTTCTTAAAGTGCTCCGGCTTCATTTGACTGGAACACGTCAGGCAGAAAACATGAGTAAGGTGAGTAGAAAGTCCAAACAATTCAATTACAAGCAATTAGCTGATACACAACCACTTCAATCAATAAAACATTTAAAACTTGTTTGTGTCTTGTCCTTTTTTCCTGTTTGCTTCAACGATGGGCCCCTGTGCTGGACGAGCGACTCACAGGACTTTGGACTGTACCGACTCTTTACGGTTTTGTCATAACCTCAAAGTAAATCCGTTTGCATTCTAAGTAAGTTTACAGTTCAAACTACATCACAGTTTGTTTGGCATATCCCATAATGCATTTTTGCTGTTGTCTAGTTGGCTGAACCGAAAGTGGCGTTTTAGGATGCATTTGTTTGATTCCGTTGGGAACATAATGGCCATGTAGTCAAATATTAAAGACAATGTGCCCAAAATGCTTTCACGTAGCGAAATGGGGCACACTCAGCAGCCTGGTTTGTGTTGTTTAGTGAGCGCACGCCTCAGTGACGGTGTTCTGCCTTTCATGAATTTCACATTGCTGCTGTATCAGACCTTTCAATAAATTAGATGATGTAGTTTCATGGTTAGAAGCATTTGCTGCCAGCTCAAAATAAGTCAAAAATCTAAATTGATAAGATGTTTTTCAAACTTAAAATGAGGACAAGGAAAGGTATTTATATCTTTTTTTTAGTTTCTTGGCTGAAACACGCACTTCTCATGCCCGAGATCCAAAACATATGCCAAAGAATGTCACTAAGACCTCATTTTTGTCACTCTTTGGAGCTGTCTCCTAGATGAAACCTGCCATAACCAATGAGTCACTATGAGAAAGGGGCTTATTTTTAGATCCATAAAAAAACACATGTGAATCAGACGAAGAATGTTAGTGCAAGTATAAATGGTTTTGCAAAAGGAAACATACCAGACTGTTCCTCGGTGGTAAATCTCTGTGGGATTCGGATGGTGTGTTGTTAGTTTTTGTATTATCATGCAAAAAAATCATTTTGTGAGTCAAACAAGAAATAAGGTTAAGTGTATACAGTCTGATTACCCTCATGTGCCCACTCTCATAATGGATGAAGTACTCTCTATAAAGACGAGGACCTTGATCAAAAGATTTGCTCAAAACTAAATTTGAAAATTCTGAATCACAGAACGGTGGAATGATTGCTCTCTATGATAAATATGTGGCCTTATTTGATATCAGCAAGGTTTGAGTACAAGGAACTGAACTCACGATTCCACTTCAAACTGGTTTTATCCGATGGTTAATTCAGTGAGCTTCAAAATGAGTCATTTGTTTGAGTTCTTTTGACCTAAAGTGTACTTTAACTATACTTCCAGACACTAAACATTGACCTAGTTGACCTTGCACGAGCACACACCTCTCCTCGAATCACACAGTGACATAAAAGAAGTTTATCTCTGCACTGGGATCTTTCCAGTGAAGCTGAAGGTGCCCTGCTGTCCGAGGGAGGCTGCAGATTTACTGGAGAGTGGAGTGGTGGACAGGGCGCGGGTCCATGCAGATAAAGCCTTCCAGAGCAGCCTCCTAATCAGAACGCCTGCCAGAGCCCCACACTCGCCATCTGGGACCGGGATGAAATGATTTCTGTAATGATGACCTCTGCATGGGGACAGACAGGATAACAAGGACTGGAACTGCAGGACAATGTCAGAAGACAGAAGCTACGACTGAAATGTTCAAACTTTTGTGGAGCTCTCCAAGTTACTACAATAAATATGAAGCTTAATCACACCCATTTGTTCTACTTACAGCTATCAGATAATTGTTCTTGGGGGGTTCATTTTACACTGGATCCCATTCCTGATGTTTGTCCAGCCTGTCGAGTTAGTCTAGTAGTCTCTGGAGAGTAGACTGAGGGGATTTTTATTATACTGTATCCCTTTCTTTTTTTTTTCCTCGTTAACAGTCATATTTGTCTTGATACAGATGGACCATGCATGTCCCTGATTGGCTAATCCACCTGTCAATCACACCCATCCAAACTAGGAGAGATTCAACGGTGACCAGACTCACTTCTTCGTAAAGTCCTGAAGATGTGTAGTCTAGATCTCTGGAAACACAACCGCAGTTTCCTTGGAGAGCTTCACAAAATTGTTAATTTAACCCAAAAAAAAGGTAAAAAATAGACAAATAGACTCACTCTCTTTCACAGAAAACAACCATAAAAACCCAACAGAGATGAAGAGAAAACTCGAGGAGAACCACAGTGAAGGAGAGACTTCCATGATGGATCAGCTGCAGATCTGTCCAGGACTGACCCACATCCGTTTGCAGACAGAGTTCAAGTCCACCTCAGGACATCTGAGGCTACAATAGTAGTTTACCACTTCTGAGTCTGGGCTGAATGAATAATACACCGTAAAGGGCTTTGGGTGTCTTGAAAGGCTCTATATAAATCCAACGCATTATTATTAAATCTGCAAAAACAGTGAACACTGCAGACAGAGGGTAGAAAGGGTAAAGTTCATCCAGCCAGGTGAGGGAAAGGAGGATTATTATGAAACAAAAATGTTCAATATGAAAGCCAATATCAATATTAATGCAGAGAAGTGACAAAAAGCTTACTCACGGCCCTTTATGTCTGAACATACACGCTTCCATGTTGGAGCTAGTGGAGAACCAGCAAAGACAGGTGTGAGTACGGCCTACATTTGTGTATTGACAGTAAGGCGACTTTAATTGGCAGCCCAGGTGACACTGTGACATACTGTAAGCTGCGGATCCCCACGGAACAGACTAGACAGCTGCTATTCTGAGCCCTCGGAGTGCACATCACAACTGACCACTGAGCCGTCCAGATCAGCCCTCAGAGGGGTGCTGTCAGCCTGGGTAAGAGCAGATGTTAAATGGATCATTATAGTGATTTATATACATCAGATATTCATGAAACGAGATATAAATCCAATCAAGAATCATTGTGGTAATGTAGGTTTACAATGCACCTTTTTATACACACTTCACAAAGATTTACAAAGAGTGTGAACGCAAGTTTGATCTTCCCTGACTTCAGATTGGTGTGTTTGCCAGGTGAATTAGCCAATCAGGGACAAACAAGCAACAAATGTCAAGTAAAAAGATGGATATCACATGGGCCTGAAAAACAAAGGACTAAACTGTTAATCTGAAGAGAATTTGAATAAAAGACCAAAAAGCTCAGTTTTTTCTATTTATTTTAAAGGATGAGTTTAAAATAACACGTTAAAGCATTGTTTAGTGTCACTTTATGTTTCATTCATCACTTTGAAGATTGAGTTGCTTTGCAGAATTGTAAATCAGGAAGCATTAAAGCACTGTGGAGTCGGAGCAGAGACGTTTTGTTTCACTACAAACCAAGACAGGAACAACAAAAAGCACCTTGAAATGTAGGCACAAACTAAAGAAATGTGTAAAGTGTAGTAATAATACCATATAGGCTATTTATTTCTTATATTTGATGTATTTTACAATCCAGAAGCAGAAATGTGAACTTAGAAATGGACAGCAGGTACAGGTGACATGGCAGTAAAGTCAGAGGCCCCTTTAAACAATGTATATTTTATCAAAGCGAACTAATACCTTTTCTACCTGGACAAACACATGACAGGATTTCATTGACTGCTCTGAAAGTTGGCAGCCCACCCTTTCTTTTCTGACAATAAAGTAACCCTATACGCTCTCCCAGAGGATCCACTGCATATCAATGTTGTGTTACAATCTCGTCTGGCAGCTGTGATCTGGGCCAGTGCAGTCACCGCTGTGCCGTTCATATCGGCTGTGTGACCGCCCCGGAGCGCACCTCGCTAATTCTCCCATTTGTTTTTCCTGGCAGCGCTACACTCAGAACTCTGCATTGTGGAGTTGAATGAGCACGACGCCAATCGATACGCCATGGCTCTGCAAACAGGATTTAACTCCAATTAGATTGCATTTCCAGGTGTCATGCTTGAGATGATTTGAGTCTTGACAAGTTTAGAGACGGAAGAATCTCTTAAGGAGTTTGTAAAATGAAAAAACATGCAGCCCGGAGACTACCACCTGAGGTTCTAGTTTCATTAAACATGAATAAAGTAATATTTGTGAACTACTGATACAGGCTAATGTGAAGAAAATGTGAATGGATCATTTTATGTTGCTGCATGTATATATTTTATTGTATTAATATAAGAGTTGAATAATAATGTCACCTCTTCTGAGCCAGTCCTATTTCATGCTCCTGCTTTTTTTCCCTTTTTTTTTTCAGCCTTGTGTCAATGTTCCAAATCTCTGTCTGGATAAAGGCCATTACAGATGAGACAGAGGAGGACTCGCACCTCATACGTGTGGCATGAGGAGTAGGCACTTCAGTGAGTGTAGTGCCTTTGTAGAGAGGGGAAGCCCGAGGTCAAACAGAGGCACAATGACGACTGGAACCAGACAGACAGACAGACTAACCATAACAGACCTTTGTAACGTCCTGGACTAATGGTGCAATGGATTCTCCTATTACAGGGCTTTCTGACAGCCGGTCTCCACTCTGCCTTCACCCGGATGAACGGGAGGCTGGGACACGCACAGTTAAAGGCATTACGACATATAAAGGGGTTCAGCTCTATAACATGCAGTGTCATGTAATGTTCAGGCAATGCATGAGAACAACTGCTGTGTCAAACCGGTCTTGCTGTTCTTTGCTGCACCTTTCTTTTCTCTATTGCTAATGCATTAATTCTTTATTGACCCCTGCTGGAAGCAACATGTTACCAGACGGTATTAAAGTAACATATGTGGACAGTAAACCCACTGTGCTCCTGTATCTGCAGGAAACATGGATGATCAGTCAATGGTCACACACAGGTTCAAACTGCAGTAAATCTATGTACATGACCAAACATATCCAAAACATCCGCAGGCTGAATGTGCTTCTTTTTCATTGTGTTTTCATTACAAAATACTGAAAAATACCATTGCTTATCATCTGACTAAAATAAAAGAATGCTGTCAGAGATAAGGCTCATGAGTGATGTTATTGTGAATATGACAAATGAATTCAAACTCTGCAATTTTTTCTTGGCATTTGTGATTAATATTTGCTTGTTAAGAAGATACAGCCAGGTCCAAAGTGCCTCACTGCACTTTACTGACCCTGGTGACACTTTATTGCAGCTCTAAAAGTCTGCTCGTTTTCAATAATTGTAATCCACCAAGTAACTAATAGATTTACAAACTCATTCCTGTTCCAGAGTCAGAGAAAATAGATTGTTCTGAAAACAGCACATATTTTAAAACTATATAAAAGTGTATCCATTATTTATGTTATTTATGTCTGTAAGTGTAGCTTAAGCTAAATTGTAAGTCTGTTTGACAGTGGAGATACATCACTAAGTATTTGGCCCCAATGCTAATCAAACCAGCAGTGAGCGTGAGCGCTGCTTCCAGCCGTTGGCTCAAAGTGCATTAAATAAAGAGAAGGCCCAGGTTTTGGCCAGTACTTCCTCAGCATTATGCACATACATTTGTCTTCAAGGAGGGCAACTTGTCCTTCCAGTGAATTACTCCAACGCTTAAGGAATATTCATTCACTTACTGCCGGAGTAACCTGTCTGCTTCCTGCCCTTCTAAATCAGCGTGATCATTATCAGTGATAGAGAGCAGGATTTCCTCCTCCGTGTCTTGGCAAGTACCTTGTTTACAGTATATGTTTGACTAAAATGCTTAGCTCAGCAGAAACGCTGATGGATTAAAGCTTGTTAACGATGGCAGGATCTTTTCAGACCATCAGAGAAGCAAAACGTCATTAATAATATATTTTGTGCAAGAGAAAAAATGCACATGGAGCTTCATACGTCCTCAGAGGAGATATTAGTCTAAAGGCAACATACTCTGGATGAAAGGATATGAACGCTCTTTATCTTTAAACTTTTGATGTGTGTTTATGTGGAGCTGTGTAGGGTTGTCCAAAAAAAATGAATAAACTGGCATTGAAACTAGATACTTATTTGAGCAGGTATCAATGCTATGAACAGTTTGATCTTTTGTCAGAAGTGTTTTAACCACAAGGTAAAATTAAGGGGATGGTCCGATAATCATATGGATTTTATAAAGATCATGTCATTTGGCCATTTGCTCTCATTCAGAGGACTGTGTGAGGATGTAAAAACGTATTTTGCAAATAGTTTAATACAATTGAAGTGAAGTACAAACAGTAAACAGGGAACAGACAAGGACAGGGCTGGACAACACTGAAACATACTGTATGTACATGATGTGATGTATATCTTGATATTTTTTGGGATCATCCTAATGACGATGTTAAAACAATATTATGACCATCCATCAGGACTGTCCTAAAATGTGCCTCCGAGTACTTGAGGTTCAAATATAAAAACATGAATGGATTATAAAATTAAATACAAAATTGCTCGACGTTTATTCCCTTTTAGAAGATTTTTAATAACATGCTTCAAATTTTGGATCCAAAACAACTATTGCAATATTATCAGGGACATGGACAATAACAAAGTCTGATTAATTCATCTTCATTTTATTAGACTGATCTTCTCATTTGGCAGGTTTGATTCAGGCCTGATGAGCAGCAAAGACAGTAGTGAACACTCCATATGCTGCACAGAGTATTCACCATCCATGATAATTAGTTGTTCAGGTTTGACGTGTTCAACATGAGATGACCCCTGACCTCGGAGAGGGAACATGTCAGCTGACTCACATTATGAGTGCTGACTGGAGCTTGTTAGCACATTTAACCTGAATAAACATTAGCCTTTCCCCTCAAACGTTTATTATATATCTCTACATGCACAATGCTGCATAATAATATCCTGCCCCCTACAGCTGGGGTCCAAGCTCCACTAAAGGCGGCACTACTTTATTAGGAGGATCTCAGGGTCACACAGCGAGCAGACATTTTTTTCTCACATAAAATCCGACAGACTTATACTCCCACATTTGTTATTCTGGAGGCAGCAGCACTCTCCGCAGAGGGAGTCGAGAGAGTCAACTTTTTCATTGCTATTTTCCTCCTTAAATTTCATTCTTAATCCTGTGTGGCCCAGCTGCTGTGAAATGCAAGTGACTGAGGCGCATGCAGGCTGCACACAATTAAATCCCCATTGTGCCAGAATAGAACAAATGCTTCTTCTGGTACCTGTGTGTTAGAGGCAGTCTTTTCTCTCATGAACGTGTCTGATGCACAATAACAGAAAATCAGATCTTAATGATTATGTAAAGATCTGTTACTTTCAATAATGAGTAGGCCTACTGAAGAAGATGTCACACAGAAGCACTGAACCGTAATAGTGTCAAAGAGCGTATCAGAGCACAATGATCACATTTTAGCCCAATATCAGGCTAATCACTTAAACTAGTGCAGACATTTACTGTACTGTGTGGCTGGTTCTTAACAATTAAAAAAAAAATAAAATAAAATAAAATAAATATATAACAAAATAAATAAATAAATAAATAATTAATAATAATAATAATAATAATAATAATAATAATAATAATAATAATAATAATAATAATAATAATAATAAGAAGAAGAAGAAGAAGAAGAGAAGAAGAAGAAGAAGAAGAAGAAGAAGAAAACTAGTGCAGACATTTACTTACTTTACTACTGTGTGGCTGGCTCTTAATAATACAAAAATAAATAAATAAATAAAACTAAATAAAACTAAATAAATAAATAAATAAATAATGCCTTGTATTTGTAATGCTCTTTACGGGCATTCAAACAATACTCGGTGGTGCTAAGGTACTTCCAGGGCAGCTGTGACCACAGAAGTCACAGCTGCCCTGGGAGTAGACTGATAGATCTGAGGCTGCCAATGTGCACCATCAGCTCCTCTGCCCAGCACCAATCACTCAGTCACACACCACGTTCATTTTAGTTAAAGTGAGAGTCTTGCCTAAGGACACAACGACAGAACTTACTCAGAACGGGACTCAATCCTCTGATCTTCCAGTTAATAGAACAGCGCTCTAACCACTGAGCCACTGTAGCCCACATGGTCTTGACCCTCAGCAGACCACGTGAGGGCTGAGCCTCTGTCTCCAGTCGGACAGGATGAGTCATCCAACAGTATCACTGTGAACACTGCTCTGACCAGGGCACATCATCCCGGCCTCTCGCTCTCGCTCTCTCTCATCTTTAGACATTATACAGCAGACCATTCTTACAGCGGCATGTACCTGTCACTGGGCCCTCTCTCTCGCTCTGTCTACATCCCTGACAACCACTAGAGGGAGTTACTCATTACGTCATCCGAGTAGCACAAATCCCAACTTCTGTCAACAATCACTGGGCCAACTTTATATTTGCTATTGTCTAAAGAAGCTCTTGGGAAGAATGGAGAAATGTCTATCATAAAACCCACCAATATTATCTCATATCAGCAGACCTTACAATAGAAGTCATTTCTCATTTGCAAGAAAAGATCTTACTTTAGATTTAGTTTTAGTTTATTGCTGTGCTTTTGTACACACTCAAAGCCACGTACCAATTAGGTTTTTCATTAACTCTGGATACCGGGATCTGACTTTCACAAACATCTCCAACAACTGTCTCTTGCAGAATTTTCAACAACTCTCTTCACTGCGTGGCTGTGGTAATGAGTAATTACAGCGTATCATGCCACTTGAGTGTTTCACACAACATGCCAAAATGATTTAACAGGGGATGGCACAGCCTACTGCCGGGGACCCTGGGACAGGATTAGCAAGGCTAAATACTGCAGCATAATAATTTAACAGCAACATCAAAAGAAAAAGCAACAAACTAAAAAGATTATAATTCATAGGTAAATGACAGTACATGATTTCAGTTCTATATCATCACAAACGTGCATTACCAAGATGCCTATAACGCAAATGGCTAGAGTACTGACCTGTATTTGTGCATTCTATTCTTGCTCCCTGATCACCACTTGGCATTGCTAATTGGCTATGACAGGCTGAATCCTGCAGCCATTAGGATAATGGATCTCTTACAGGCAGGAGTATGTTGTAGTGCATCTGTATGTTTAGCCTGAGCATTATCAAGGTGTTTGCACTGAGGCATCATCAACACCTTCAGCCACGTTCAAAATCACATGGCAAGCTCATTACGGGAAATGACAGGGAGAGAGTGGCGCTTTAATGGCTGTCATCTCTCTGTGATCTCTGGGGATCATTTTTAGATTCCAGCGTTCTCATTATGAACTATGATATTTCCTTCACACATTTCTCTGCCGCCCACTTGTTTTAACTGTTACAATGTTCTATATTATACCTGCATCCACACGCTCAGAGACAAAGCAGGATCATTTAATACTAGGACTATATGGAAACATGCTGTGAAGATAAGTTTAGAAAGACCCAAAAGAAGCATCAGTTTCATCATACAGAGGTGCATACAGAACGTTACGCAAAGAATCAATAACACTGCTGCAATAAAAGCCTGCAATGGAATCTTTACTAGTCATGATTTTTAAGCCTATAAATCACTTTACATGTGGAGTCAATTATACAGTTTTACCTTAGCACTCCAGCAAAATATTCAATTCTGCTTCTGTTAAAAAAGCAAATGCTGAAGCCCAGTTCTGTGCTTTTATATATCTGCTGTCTCCTGCTGTAAAAATCAATTGCCAATCCACATAAATAGAATACACTTGGTAAATGTTTGATTCACAGTTTCAAAGTGCACATTTTTAGATTCTATTTTGCTCATACCGCCGCTATTGTACATGGGAAAGTGTAACTAAATTGTCATCCCATTTAAAAAGTGGTTATTGGGCCAGAAACAATACTTTTATATACAGCCTGTATCTTGAATGTCAAATAGTAACGCGAGTTCTCAGAGTCTGGGCAGAGCAAAACAGTGTGCAAAGAATAGATAGGAACTGAGAACAATTTAGTGCAGAATACAGAACAGCTTCTTTAAAAACAGCTGCATATGGGACACGCTACTCAACGGTCATGTCAGGTCACTTATCATATTCACAGCTGCACTTCAGCCCACAACCACGAGCCAAGACGCACTTATTTGGAGGCTTTAGGATAAGGAAATGGCACATCGAAAGGCAAAAGAGCTCAAAGGCACAAACATTTATCTCAGCAAGGACTGTCCTCGGGCTATGCCTCAAACAAGAGAAGAACTTTAGCTGCACTGAGAGCTGCCCAAACCAGGCACTGGCACCGTATCTTTGTTAGAATTCATTATCACTAGCCCCTAACCAGATGTCCAACATGGCAAGCCAAGGGAGAAAGTAAGTGTAAATGTTTTCAAATTTAAGTTACAATGAAGTATCTCACGCTCAGTGCAAAGTATTAGCCGGTGTTTGCCATTTAACATTGATTTTCGTCTCAGACCAGAGCAGAATTATGCAGAATATGGATGACCTGAGGGTTAATTGGGTAAATGACTGGAGAGCTAATGCATGTAATATATTCTACATGTATTCTCAAAGTCATTAATCAAGACTTGTTAAAGAAAACAGCTACGGTAACATGCTCGAGCAACAATAATAACAAAAATAAAGTATATAGCCACAGCTACCAATGGAGCTAACTGACAGAAGCACAGCTAAAAATCTACAGTGTCTTGCCCAAGGACACAGCGCTGGTCCATGTGGGAATCGTCCCTCTCCGACTCATGGAGAGCAGTCAGATCCAGTACAAGTAGGAGTGTTCTTCCTCAGAGCAAGGAAACTGCAACTGTAATAAAAACATCATCTAAACGCAGACAGAAACAACTTCAGGTAAGGCTCCTTTTGTGCCCTGTTATAATATTTAAGAATTTACAAAAATATAAAAAAAAAAGTGTATCTTGTGTGTAAATTGTGCCTAAGTTTTGACAGAACCCTTTACTTCCTGTCATTTTCACCAACTTTATACAACTTTTCTTCACAAATTGTTTCTCATTTACATTTACAACAGGTATTATCCGACCAAATAAAAGGAAAAATTTGATCAAAACCTGTCATACGCACAAGAGCAACCTAAGGACAACCACATATCGAGACAGTTACAGTGAAAAGCTGTAGGATAAAGCTGTATTTGTCTGAAGCAGATGTACAGGGTGAGCAGCCACTCCCTTTGGCCAGAGATAAGACCAATTCTGTCCGACACAGAGGGCCACGCATACACCCATAAACAAAAATGGCTTTCAATGAGTTTCCAGAACATGAAAGACTTTTAATAATTGACATTTAACTCAAACGATAGCAGCATTTGTTCCACTCGTCTGAACTCCAAACGGCTCTGACTGACAAAGACGTGGCTGTGGATCCTCTGATTAAAAAGACTCAAGCTGATCACTGACGATTGGACTGAATCTCGATTAAAATGTGATTATTTGCACGGCGCTACCCACACCCCACGGCCCAATTAAACACGTGTGTGAGGGGTTAAATGAAGGGTTAAATGAGATCAGTACACGTCCCGTCACAGCAGCCCGGGACGCACACTGCTCTGTTTGTGCTCACTGCTCCACTGTGTCTGCTGCCTGCACTTGAAACAAAGGCACGTTTTGATTTGTGCTCCTGTAGGGGGTGAACGCTTATTTTCTGAACACTCAAGCCTCGATTGGTAGACAATAAGGATTACTCACACATGCTTAAATCAGCTCAGAATAATGGCAATGAGGGAAACAGGTACAGCATGGTTAAAAACGTAGATTTTCCACGATATGTTTCTATAACAAACACGATTACTTTATCTTTATCTGTATCTTTAGCATTAAACCTACACTCATCTTGATCAGCATAATTGATTTTTCATTCATATAATTTCACCTTTAATGTCATAACAGCCGTCTCAGGCACAGGACCCATTGGCTTTGGGGTCATGTTAACCATCAGGCAATCTGCTCTTAATCGATAAGAACATGTGAATAGATGAAGCTATTTGCTCTGGCCATGTTACGTCAATGGGCCTGTGCAAAAAGTATGACATAATTGTACTGGGTTGTCAATACTTGATGAAGCAGCAGTGCTTGGTCTTCATATGGATATTGTGCAGTTATCTTCTCTTCAATCGGCACTACATACTGTAACTTCAGTGTTTGCAGCACGACTAGCATAACAGCATTACAGTTTAGGTTTAGACTGGTGGAAACATGGCAATGGAAGGAGCTGTGTGCACCAAAGAGGAGGGGGTTTCTGAATGTGTGAACAGACATTCTTCTACTACTATGAGTTAGATTTATCATCACGTGAATATGAAGCTGACATTTTCCCTCTGTTCTGCCTCCACAGCCTTATTCCAGAGCTCTGTAATAAAGCTTATTTCATTATACTTCTCAAATCATGAAGGTTGCTGCTTGTAAATTCCTGAAGGTCTGGATGACCAACAAATGAATGCAAAATTGTACTACTCTGCTTTGTGCATTACGAATGTGTTAAAGAAATGTTTGATTCATGACTGTACTGGTGCCAATAGAACATTTTGACCAATCTTAGTAAGAAAACAATGTTAAAGAACAACAGCAAGGAGAAAGGCTGTGTTTTAACCCAAACGTATAAAGATAAGATCACATTTTTCCTTTTATTGTGCTTGTTCTCCAGCTTTGTCTCGTATCTCTTCCAGTTCACAACTGTTGGATGCCTCTTGGATACAGGAGAAATCAATACCATGTGGGAAATCTTTAAAGAATGGAGCGGCCCCATGGAGCTAACCTCAGCCTGATCCTGTGTGCTTCTCAGCCCAGCCCCTCACCCACTTCCAACGCTCCGAGACCCTTCCTGTGATCCAGCCCCCATTGCACCTTCCCGCTTTGCCATAGAGTGGGAAATTAGATCTGTGTGAGTCCCAAGGTCAACCCCAAAGCCCCAGCCGCCATGACACCTTACACTTTTCACCATCTGTGCCACGTAAATGAATCTTGGAGCGCCGACTTACAAGAGAAAGATTCGGTGATGTTCCAGACTCCACAATAAACAACATATCAGATGGTGGAAGAAATCGAAGATATTGATAGTTCTGTCTGCCTGCTCTTGCACTGGGGGGCTTCCCGTTTGTGCATTTACTGCAGTTCAACCTGTTTTTGACACTCACCTCCCTGTGTATGAGTGTAGTGTGGGAGTGGGTGGTGCTAGAGTTGAATCCGATAGCGCAGATTGGCAGCTGAGCCCATAGACGTAGCTTTCCACCAAATTGAACTGAATGAATTACGTCAGTGCAGTGCTATGAAAGTCTTGTCCATCTTAAAAAGCACAAAACAAATATAAGACAACATTAGCTTAAGCATGAGCCTACGCTGAAGCTAAACGATTAGCAGTGTAGAAGTGTCTGTATTTAAAAGAAGAGCAGTGCAGACAGGCTGACATGAATATTTGATGGCTGAGGCCTTGAGTGCATGACTGCAGCACATTCTGGAGTGTCCCTAATGGCGTTAGCTCCTCCTCTGCTGATCTAGGCTCTCCGCAAGACTCTCTTCAGATTAGCTTGTAAATGACATCACCTCAATCTCTGTGGCACATTTAGTAGGTTTATCTGGCAGTGTCTAGGTACTCTGGAAACTTTGGGGTCTCTTTATCAAGCATTTTCTTCCATGCTAAATGAACAGGAAGTGCTAAAAATCAGAAATGGATCTCGTGCCACCTCTCATAAGATGAATTTACATTTATTAAGAGCTAATGAGTGATACAGTTTGATAAGGTGTAGTTCCAAAAAGCAGTACCACAATGACACTAAAGCACCATAAATTTCGGACTATAAGCCGCTACTTTTTCCCCACGCCTTGAACCCTGCGGCTTATACGATGGTGCGGCTAATTTATAGACTTTTACTGGATGGCCAGTATGGCCACCGGGGGAGCACTCTCTGGCAGTAAAATCAGCAGCAAAAGTGGGACAGACGTGGGGAAAGGTTACTACACTAGTTGAATTTGAACTGTCATTTCATGCTCACAGCCTCATCATGGAAAACACACGAAGAAATGAAAATGATGCAGCTTTAAAGTTAAAGGCAATGGATTTGTCCATCAAAGAAGGAAATAGAGCGACTGCATGTAAGTTTGACCATCAAAGAAGGAAATAAGTTTGACATAAGTTTGACCTTAAAGACAGAAATACAGAGACTGCACATAAGTTTGGCATCAATGAACCGATGGTGCGACGTTGGAAGCAGCAGATGGAAGAACTTAGTCAATGTAAAAAGACGACAAAAGCTTTCAGAGGAAATAAAAGCAGACGGCCCATGTTGGTGCTGTTTTATTTTCTAAACAGGCTGGTATGTTCGTCCCATGTTGGTGCTGGACTGCTGATTTTCAGGCACAGTTTAAAAAAAAAGCATGTGCGGCTTACATTCAAGTGTGGCTTATATATGCACAAAATTGTTGTAAAATTTTTGCTGGTGAGGCCTATATTCAGGTGCCCTCGATAGTCCGAAATTTACTGTATTACATCAGATAAATGAAAAACAGGCTGGAGTTGTGAGCTGGATTGCAGATTTACTGACGTCAAAAATCACATCTTTTCTCATTTGTGTGGACCCAATCTCATGGTGTCTTTTGTTTCTTGTGAAAAAATGCATCTCATCACAGCCCTACTACAGTTTAGAAGTCTACCCACCCTCATGTGGACACCATTCACTGACTTTGGACTGTTCTGGAGCATCATTTGTCCACACTTTAGGAGACAGAAGTATTGTAGTCCATGCCATGAAAGTGTAGGGAGTGATTCAGGACATATATGCTGTTTGAGTTGGCCCTCTCTCCTCAAAGCGCTCATTTCTCAGGTTAGAAAAACACCTTTATTACCTCAGTAGGCCTTTTCCGTCTTTAATTAAAACAGTTGGTGAAGCGATGGGTTGAAATGGCTGGTGAAAAGTGGAGGGCATACGTCACCAGGAGGATTATGGGCGACTAACACAGGAGAAAGAAAGGTACTTAACGGTGGAATTACAGCTGAAATGAGTTTTTAATCGTGCAGTTAATGTTGGAGAGATGTGAAGCTCAGAGACAGGGAAAATGAGTTCTCTGAAGGATAACAGGCCATCAAGGGAGCCAAGTGGACAGATTATTTTAGATCGCATTGCGTACAAGCACGGACAATAGAATTCAGAGCATATCAAATATATCCAATCTACCATCTCAAATAATTGTTCAGAGTATTATACTTTTAATGTTAGGATGATTAAACAAGGTGTAGACGAGTTGGAACTACCAGTAATAACTGTTTTTGTTTCTTAAGGACATTTTCTGCACAGCCCACAATTCAAATCTTGCAGAAGACATATTTTATGAGATCATTTTCTATAAGAACTTAATCAAATACTGTATTGTAGATTGTCTTTGGCTGCTTTTGTCCAGTTCTTCCAATTCCAGCGGCAAGATGTTCAGCGGAATCAGCACTTTACAACAATTAAATATGATTTTTAGTGTGTTTACATGCAATTAATGGATTTTCACTGGAGTACTGTTGTATATGGGAGACAAAGTACAGAGGGTTTTCTTTGAATCGCTAAATTTTTCTCTTTTATATTCATCTTTGCCACATTCGTTTGCCCATTTCGTATAATTTTGTCATGATCTCTGCCTGCTCCTGCCTCCTGTGTCTCCTCTCCCCCTCCCTCACCTACCTGACTCCAGAGCTGGGTGGAGCCCTGGCTCCTCCCACACACACCTGCAGCCCATCAGGGCAATTAACACACCTGCAGGAGGTTAAAAGGAGCCAGGACCCAGCTCTCTCTGCCAGGTAGTCTGATCTTCTCTGTGTGTCTGTGCTGTTTGCCTCACTGTTGGTCCTCGTGTCTCTGCTGTGCTTCCTGTCCGTGTCCTGCCTGGTGTCCTGTCCGTGTCCTGCCTGTGTCCTGCCTGTGTCCTGCCTGTGTTCTCTGACCCTGTCTCCCGGTACTGGCTCTTGTCTCGTCGTTCCCTGCACCTCTGGACCCTGACCGGCATCCAGCTCCTCGTATGTCCTCCCGTCACCTGTTGTGTCTTGTTCTGTCAATAAACACCCTTAAACTTGCCCCGAGTCCCGCATCTTTGGTCCGCCTCACACCCCACTTCATGACAAATTTACAGAGTCAAAACCTCAATCAGCATGTAAACATAGCCACTGACAAACATGACAAAACTGAAAATTCAAACCAGTGACTTTAGATTTCAGTGTTGCGGGGGTCTGGTGGAGTTCAGCAGTGTTCCAGCCAAAGGTCACCTGCGCTTGTTTATTATCTCTTATCCTACTCACTGCACTAATAATAATGCATGCACAGATTCACTGCTGCATAAATACTCTGGGCCTGTATTTTTCCTGGTCTGAGCTGTAGGAGCAGGAGAGCTGAATGTGTCTGTTAATGAGATAGTGGTTATCTGAGTAGAACAGTTCCTCCCAGCCTCCTTTGGCACGGCGTTATTGTGCACCAGAGAGGAACTTGCCGTGTCATTAGCGTTGAAAGGCTCTAATAGAACAGGGCCTACTCGGTTCCATGTGAGGTTGCCATGACCCAGAATGTGCTGCAGCCTGGGTGGAGAGGTGTAATAATGTGGGATGTAGTCAGATTTAGAGTCTCTGCCCCGCTTGTACCGGAGCTCCATGATCCCATTTATTCGCCCTCCAAATGAACACATCATTCTGGGTTATTATCTAAATGATCCCCTTGGCACAGGCTTCTAACCAAAAGTTCTCAACCTGCACAATTGTAAGAAGCAGGCTTGTAAAACCATCTCTTCCCCGGAGAGTTTGTCACTGTGCTCTGTACCGGTCAGTGAAGCATTTTAAAATTAAACTTTTATTTAGGATTAATGCACTTCTACTCATATATATATATATATATATATATATATATATATATATATATATATATATATATATATATATATATATATATGTGTGTATATGTGTGTGTGTGTGTGTGTGTGTGTATATATGTATACATATATACACACATACATATATATATACATATATATATATATATATATATTATATATATATATATATATATATATATATATATATATATATATATATATATAAATAGATTGTTAAGGTGCACTTTAAATACTTCGGGTAATAATCCATTTGCAAAGCTCGGTGAGTTTGGTGAGTTATGAAATACAGAAAGGTTTATTCTTTGTTCTAGCAGATATGGAAGGACAGGGCCCCAGACCTGGTCACACACCGGTGGCCTTCTAGTGTCTCAAGTAAGTCTCCCCCAGTCTGTCCCTTACAACATCTCTCTCCCCTAGTCTCTACAAAGCTACATTTCAAAGCAGAGTGACATTTGTTTCACACCCATAAGTAAATCATCTTTTACACAGGTAGAACAGCAGAGAGTTTCGTGTGGGATGGGGACAGAGTCATATTTGTTAATGTCTCGTCTGGGTCAGACTGACACAGATCAAATGTATTTACACAAAGACATATGTGACATAAGAACATTTTCTTCACAAAATGATACATATAAACATTTCCTTCACAGGTGCCACAGCGCCTCACCAGGGGACCCCTCTCTAGGTCTTCAGCTAGGTTGGTCAGAACTACTTTAGCTGAAGGATTTATCTTATTGTTCAATCAGAACCATTTATGTCAGTGAAAAATGTGAAACAAAGGAGCTCTCTGGTCACTCATCATTTTGAACTAAATCAAATTTCTCACCTCAGATTAATTTACTGTACACACTGATTCTGCAGAAATCTGTGATGTTCTTCAGTCCTCTGTGATATTTTTCCTTTTTTTCTTGTAATCATCCATATTTGTTTTGATAAGGCAGACCATGTGTGTCTCTGATTGGGTAATACACCTGTCAATCATGTCCATCTCAACATAGGGAGACCAGACTCATGAGCGCAGAGGATCATCAGAGAAGTGTGTAATCTGGATCCCAGGCAACATGTTCTGGGTTTTGTGATTGAAAACCTTGAATTGTCATATCATCTGTCATTTATACAACAGAGTGTTTAATGACATTCATTAACACAGGGTGAGCCAGGTGTAAAGTGATGATTCTGAACGGCCCATATAGAGACCAAAAGACGCAGAGAGCAACATGTCAAATTCTTTGTCTAATCTTCAACATGGAGGGCTTGTTTCCTTTTTAATTCAGCCGAACAGAGGAGCCAATTGTTATTCCCCAAAGCATTTCATTATTGCAGTGTGAGATAACATCTTTAATTTTATTTTAAATAGGTTCATATGTCCATCATAAAATACTCCTGTGTGGCTTTAATAATTGCTTGCAGATAAGAGACGCTATGGGATGAGAACAAGGACAAAAGGGAAGAATGTCATTTGTAAAGATGAAGACACAAATGATGAAGCTCAGTGTCTGATGGGGTCCACATTGTTGCTTATCGCTGGTGACATCACTTCCTGTGGCATTCACTGGCTTTCGTTCCTATCTTGTCATCACTAGTGTTGAGACGGTGGCATCTGCTTAGAGCCACAGACAAAGAGACAACGGCGTGAGGTTTTCAGGGAAATCTTCAGTTTTACAAAGGATACTTCAGACATGACTCTAGACGAATTGAAAATGCACAACCTGTACAAAAGATAAATGTTACTTCAATGTTTTACTGCATCCGTCTTTTTTTTTTATGAAGACAGATTTCAGAATAGAATCATGCCATCACAAACTGCACTTTTAAAGCACCAAACCACAGGACACATTCATGTTTCACAGCACCACTGATGCAGACAGATATATCACTGTACACGGCTTTTTTTTGACTGCCACCAAACAGCTAAGGTAAGATGGTGTCTTGCTCAAGGGCCGAACTATTGGTCGGTGACTTAAGGTAGTGACTTAGCAGACTCCCCAGGACCTTGTCAGACCTGAAGAAGCCTCTTGGATGAGCGGTGTAACACATTCACACTCTTAAAATGTGTGTGTAGGTGACAGAATTCAATTTCCTTTTCCTCTGCAGCCTATACCTGGACCTCTCAGGGACGATACAGACAATATTCAAGAAGGCTTATCTCAAAACCTTTTTTTTACCATGCTTATGTTGATATATTTCTGAGGTGACACTAACACACACATGTACACACGCATGTTTGTACACTGACCATACATATCTTCATTGTCACCTGACCGGAAGCCCAGTCTGTCCTCCATCAGCTCTGAGCCTCTGTCAGACTGAGACGCCTCTCCTCTGGCAGGCCCCAAAAATTGCTATGTCAACCATAAAATTAGCTTCAATTCAAATTCACTCCAGCTACTTGGCAATTCTACTCCATCTCGCACACGCCGCCATAGAGGGAAATTCGATACTTCTCCATTTTTATGTCACTCCTCTGTAGAAAGAAAAACAAGGGGTGGTTTTGAGCCCCAGATAATGTCATATGGTGACATCTTTTATTGGAGTCTCTTATTCAGCCATTCTACCAATTCTCTGATAACTAAGAGTAACCTTTCAGAGAAGTGACGTGGTCATTTGTGACACTCATAGTCGTGTATTTGTTCAAATGTTTTCGTTTTGTCAAGTGTGTGTTATCCCTGCTTCGGCTGTTTCCTGTCCTCTTTGTCAGAAGCGTTACATCTTATTGCGAGTTTCTTGTTGGCTCTTTACATAAATGTGTAACATATTTGAGGCGTAATGTAGCTCGTCCATTACATGAGCCTATCTGTGAGGCTAGCACAAAGAAGGACAATACACAAAGAAATTTAAAATGTTTTATTGATGAAAGTGTTGTGTATCAGCTAATTGATTATAATTGAATTTTGGGGAATTTTAACTTACCCACGTTGTCTGTCTTAGGTGTTCCGGTTCTGGGCAGACCACTGGGTGCTGACAAGGAGGGGTGTCAAATATTTTAGATTTTTGTTTATCCAGTTTGTGTTCACTGTTAAAATGGATAAATTCAATATAGAGCTCTAGTGTAACAACCAGTTAATTGAATAAATGTGTACGCTGTTTGGTAGAGCTAACTTTTAACATTATTATTGGATGTGGGTAAACTTACCTGTGCTGCAGAGTGGGCTCATTAGGCAGATGCTCTATAAAAGGAGCAAACCACAGTCTGTTAAAGTGGAGAGTGGTGTGTGCAGGAGGTACTGCCATGCTGATTTAAAAAAAATTAATAATAAAAAAAAAAAATGTAATAAATAAATAGATAAATAAAATAAAATAATGTCCTGTTTCTGTAAATATTTTTGCTATTGGAATAAATGCACTGAACCACTAAGGTTGCTGTCCGGGCTCTTACATGAGGGAAAAAACACATATAAGGTAGTGACCATTACATTCTCTGTTGACTAACGCCTTATGAAGTATTACTTTTACCATAAAGGTTTCTTCATCTCCATTCTCATCCAGGTTCACGACTGCTTCTTTGAGGATTTTTCCATAAATGTTGCACAGACATGAGGAGACGGGCGAGGCCATGGGCTGATTATCCAAAATCCTGATCCTTTTCAGAAGTTGATGTTTGATTAAAGAAAGAGGCCTGAAGCTCAGAGGGAGCCGATTCTATTGATTAAATGTTGTGAAATCAACACTAATGATGGATGCTTTATTAGGCACTTTAATGACTGATGATGTTTTTTTTAATGACGGTGTAATAAGATTACCTTTTCCCAATGAAAGCCATCAGTCCTGCTCCCTGCTGTTTCAGACTCAGTCACGCTGTGTGCGCATCTGAACCAGTCGAGATACTAAACTCCAAGCTCTTTTTCTTTTTTTTATTTTAGGTCTAGTTTTAATGAATAGAATTAATCACATATTTATCCAGAAAGAAACCATTAGCATAGTTATTTATCAGTTAATTAGAGGGTCCCTGCAGTCAAACTGGAAGACATTATAAAACATTCTGCACTGTTGTAATTGGCTTGTGATATAAGCTTTTGTTCAATTCAATGGCCATGTTGGAGTAAAGTTAAAGTGGAATGAAGTGTTAGGACAGGGGAAAAAAACAACTATGTGATATTTGTTTCTAAAAAGTAGCTGATCACAAGTGTTAAATGACAAAAGCTCTCGAGTTTGGATCATGGTTGTACAGTGTGACCTGCTGAGATATTTTCAAATAAGTTTGCTGCAAATATATGTTTGACTCGTGCCATGTTGAGCCCATGATGGCTTTAGGTGCAGCGGCTGTTTAGAAAGAGCGTGTTAGAGGTTTTCTTCTGAAACATATCTAGGAATAGTATTGATCAGGATCTTATATTTCGCAGCATTAAGATTATATTAAGCCAAACTGTAGACATTGATACTAAAGGTGTGTATGGCAGAAAAACTGATATGGTCACACACAAAAAACAAACCTGAGGTCCAGAGTGCAGAGAAAAAAGGAACTAAACTAAACTGTTAATCTGAAGTGAGAGAAATTAGATTTTGTTCAAAACGATAGATGACCAGTGAGCTCATTCGTTTCACATACTTCCCTGAAATAAATGATACACAGACTGTCTGAGTTTGGCTTGAGGGAGGGAGTGGGGACTGGACTGATATATCCCTTTGTATAAAAAATACTGAGAGATCATTTGGACTTGCCAGGGAAAGAAAAACGTAGCAAGCGGCAGAGGGACCAGACATAAATCCTCTGTAGAAGTGTATATATAGTGAACTTGTGTCTGGGAAGCCGAGCTAGTTAAATATCCTCTCTGAACAGGCTGCTTTCTTGACTAACCTGGTGTAAAACAAACGTGTTCACAGCTTGCGTGTTGTGTTGATGGGCGAACGTGTCAGTGCTCCTCTCTCTCTGACATGTGGAGCAGCAGCAGTGAGACGTCGGCTCCTGGTCACTGGGGCTGTCAGGATTTTGTGGCACAAAGCCTCAGGCAGATGTCTCTGCGTGTACTCTCTGTTCCGACAGGAGGAGGTGGAAAGTCTTACCAGAGCAGGCCACTGTAAAAGGTGATCATAGCTTTGGCAGCTGTGCACGCTGAGCAGGGGTCAACAGGACTGACCCTCTGATCGTCTGCTCTCTCACTGAAGGGACCTGTCTGTGTCTTCTACAAGCACCGTGTCAAGACCAGTCCGCTGCACCAGTATGTCATCTAGGGTAATGACAAAGGATCATTACAGTTAATCCTCCTCTAGTCTGCTCCTTGCCCGGGTTCTGGCCCAAGATCTAAAGAAGGGTCCAGGGTGGCGCAAATCCACATCAGCTGATAATTCAGTTTGGCAGTGGCTGAGGGGCTGGAGCCTCACAGCACGAGGCTCCTGGGCCTTTCTGTGTCTTCCTATGTGAAGTTTCCATGTTTCCAGAAGGATCTTAAATTGGAATCTATGGTGTCACTTGATAAGTTTAAGAAAAAGAGTAAAAAGTGTAGTGACTGAGATGTTTTTCTTGAGAAATGCAAATGGTTTTGCTCAGTTCTGTTTAGCTCTACATATGACTGAAAGGTTTTTATTCTGCACTCCTTTGTTTTAATGTTAATTTAATGATGATATTTGTGATGATGTTCAGATTTGTGTGATTTTAATGTCTTTCTTATTCTGTAAAGCACTTTGAATTACCAAGTGTATGAATTGTGCTATACAAATAAACGTGCCTTGCCTTTATAAAGTGATATTTTGTGAGTTTTACTGTTTTGTGTTGATTGTGTTGGCCAGGTGTCACTTGAAAAGGTAAAAAAATAAAATGAAAATTAAAAATGGGTGGGCAGTGGGCACTCTGGTTTCCTCTACAAACCCTAAAATATGCACAGTCCCTCGAGTAAGGTACTCCTGACCAACCCTAAAGATCTGGAGATTGGTTCCCATCACCACAGCTCTGAAGGATGCAATGGACAATGACAATAACATCCATCCATCCATCCATCCATCCATCCATACATACATACTCCATACAACATCCATACCATACATACCACATACATACATTCCAACATCACGTCTAACATCATGAAAAAAACTTCAGACAGAATTTGTGACCTACAGTGGTGCAGATTTATGGTCCCCCATGACACTTCTTATATTGTTCACATTTACACAATTTGAGTCTGAATTTATGTATTTTCACTATTTTCCTCCACTGAGGCAGAAAAGCTGAGGCTGGAGCTGAAAGCTAATTAAGTGTATAGTTGATGCATTATTGTTCATGTGAATCCCAAACTTACTGTCGACACAGAGAGTAAATACATTCTATATGCTGCAGATGATAAACATGGAAATAACATGAATATTTCTCCTCTTATTCTTAGACACATTAGCTGTAACCACCAGTGAAAGCATTAAAAGTGACATTGCTGCCTGTAATTATTTAAAAAAGCTTTGCAAGTTTGCCAAATTGCAGATCCTGACGAGGCCTTGGAGAGTGGGAGGATTTATTGTATAAAGCTATTGATTACACACCAATTCTAAAGCCTCCATAAGGATTACTCTACATGAGGCGGAAAACCCTTTTCAGGTTCTGTTGAAGCTCAATAGCGTCAGTATCTGAGTAATTAAACATAAAAGGAAAGTGGTCTGCTGAGGGGGATACTGATGTGGAAGCACTGCACAGCCTTATCAGTATTGAACATAGTTTAATGCATCTTTCATTGTGAGAACTGACCATCTTATTCATGTTGAATCGCCCAGATCAAGAGTGAAATGCATCACTAAATACTTGTCTCAGACCTCCTTTTAGCAACTTTCTTGGGCCTTTTTAACTACCTCATTGTCTCAGTTTAAAAGTAAAAGTGGGCCGACAGAATAGGAGACGTTTTATTTGGTATAGCCACACACACTGAGTCGAGTACACAGTAACACGCGGTCACAACCCCTTTATCTGTTTTACAGGGCTTCGACTCGGTTAACCTCCTTTGTCATTCCCGAACCTCAAAGGAACAAACACTCAGTACTCGGGTCCGCTCCCTTGTTCTCAGGTGAACGTGATCTAGGCCAGTCGTTCATTTTTCCCTTTTAGAAGTGTGCTAATGAAGTCACAAAACCAGCCTGCCCCGGTTTGGACGTAGCCTGTCCTCAGCCGCACACACTCTGGGAGCAGACTATGTGACTAATTGGCGCACCTTTGTTTCTAGTGTAATCGCACTTATCTTGCGATCACCTTCGAGGGTCATTTATGAGGGTGCTGGATTACTTTAGGCAAAGCGAAGGCAGAGTGGAGAGGGGGATAGGAGGGTGCCTGCCACTTGGCCATACGCAGACCACAAAACTTTTTCCAAGTCTGAAGTCACGACCTGGACAATTCAAACACCCACCTCGCTTAATTGCCCTACACTGTGACTCAACGAAATGATTTCTTTTTATAGTTGCGATACGCTTCAACAGAATGACCACGTGAGCGGACATGATAATTTAAGGCAAAACGACTAATGGCATGCTTTCAGCCCGTGCACCTCCGGGGGGACTGGAAACAAGTGGAGAGAAATCTTGGATCTAAATAATGCGCTAGGGTTTAGGGTTCACTGTGTTCTTGTTCTAAGAATTCTCGGGCATAATGTCAATGTCAAGGGCGTGCACGTATGGAGCCTGCCGTATAGATAGGTGCATAAAACTGCAGCATAGGGAACAGTTTGTGTGCAGATTTTGGCTGAGTACCACAAAGAATGAATTTACAGGTCGTCAAGTGTCTTGAAATATTTTGTGAAGAGGCAAACATGCCTCTCAACTGTACGATGCGCCGTTCCTGAGTGTTACATAATGTGAAGAATGTTGATTTTAATGCAACTAAAATGTGTACTTCTGAGAAACTTGCATTATGTCAACGGTCAAATTGAGCTAACATTCTAACCTCACGCAGCAAGATGGATTTTCGCCAAA